>JAVDPK010003074.1:34780-65610 GCA_034780415.1 Cichlasoma orientale | reverse complement strand
ACACACACACACACACACACACACACACACACACACACACACACACACACACACACACACACACACACACAAAAAATTTGAAGATATTGAAAAAATTGAAGATATGTATATATATATATTTGCATATGTACATATCTTCAAAAAAATGAATTTAATTAAAAAAAAATTTAAAAGCCGGACTACAAGAGCACAGCGCATGCGTGAGATAAGGCTAACATTCCAAACCGGAAGGCGTGTCCCTAAACTCCCGAGTGATTCATCTCAAACACAAACGATCTTGGTTGCAACTCCAGCAGGCAACTCTCTAAGGCTCAAAACAAGTAAGTTGACAGCTCTTTTATCAGCAGTTGTGATCATTTCAGTGTCACGTTTACATTTACGAACAAAAGAAATGTCGCTTTCCTTTTTCTTCCTTCTCATTTTCCCTCCGAGTAGTGGTCTAAGTGTGTTGGACTTCGAGCTGGTTAGCGTTAGCAAAACTTAGCTTTAGCTCGCATCTGTAGCCTGGCACGTACAGGTACTACCCTTTAAACCTTGCGCTCACCTGTTCTGACAGCTGGCTGCTCGTCCGGAGCTCTGCCGGTGACGGGCTTGTGTTGGCATGAGCGCGGCGATAGTGACTGTGTGGATAACTTAGCCCTGCATGTCGTTTAGGTTGAGTTAGCTAGTGTGATAGAAATCCGTTCGCTTTACAAATGTGTGTTTTTTGACAGTAACGGAGATGCGTTTCTGGCATAACGCCATAGCAGTGTCATTCAGCGTACTAAATTGTGTTTAAACTACTGCTGAAGGAGGAAAGCTGCCAAGTTATGCCGATCTAGCCTGCTGTGAATGCTGAGAGAGACTCGGTGATGAGCTCCATGCGGGCCTGCAGTCATCAGTGATAGGAGCAGTAACAGTTTACTGCAGTAATTAACGAGAGAATTCCCCTCAAATACAGAATAAGACATTCCTGTGAGTTTTGGACCACAAACCCATTATCTGCAAACACTAATAGTTTCCTCGTCAGGTGGAAGACAGCACAAGCATCTCTGAGTTAACAACACCTTCAGGTGACACTTTTTGCAGCTGGCTTTGTTTTAAAGCCAGTTTTAGTGTTTTATTTAGAAAGAGCATTTAAAAAGCTGTGACATATTCCACACAGCTGAGCGCTTTCTGACCGGCTTACAGGCGTACAGCTGTGTAGTCAAAATAATGTACCTATGCTTCATCCCAGTGGCGTTGCTGCAGCTGCTGTCATAGTGTCACAGCATTTGTTCCCGTCTGTGGATCAGCTCCAGGATGACATCATCAGTACAGTCCTTGTTGACCTGGAAGAAAGATTCAGGACTTTAAATTCACAAACGTGAAAATATTTTGCCTGGGTGCTCAGAGTGAAAAAGGTACCATGAATAATGTTTCCTTGGTTAACTATAAGAGAATAAAAGGGAGGAGGGGTGATCTCTAGTTGGAGATATGAGTGGACTATTATGTTTCATGGCCAGTTGAGAAGTGGTGTGTCAGTATTTTTGCTTCTAATGATCCTTTGAAGCAGAGCAGAGTTGCTTTGCTTCAAAGGACATCTAATGCTTTCTTTCACCTTTCTTTGTAGATTCACCTAGACAAATGTAAACAAAGCTCTAATCACAAACAAATATTTGCTGTTGTTTTTACCTAAATCCATACCATACCTAAATCTCCTAGTTCTCTACTTGGCTTCATTATAATTTATTGTGATTTGAACGTCTGATTTTCACAGGTTTCAGTAGCTTCTTTGTTTTTAATTTTTAAACATCAAGGTCTGACGATCGATTATTTCGGGGTTTTGGGTTTTCCACTGGCCACGTGTGATGTTTGAAGAAGTGACTTTGTGTTTAAATCGGATAAACCACAACAGAACTTTGCTCTTTTCTGACATTGTATACACACACACACAATGTGATAACTGTCAGATTAATCAATGATGAAAAAGATCATGACATCTTATTGACCTGGAGAAATACTGGTAGTATTTGACTCAATCAAGCTTCTGTATGTGTCATTAAATGGCAGTAGGCTGTAGCAGTATCAATAAACTTGTATAAACAGGTGATAGGCCGAGCTTCAGCACTGGCATTAAACCTGAGGTGTTTTCTTTGGCACAAAGGCCTACTTCAGCAAGTGTTATTACACAACTGGCCAGAATGCTAACTAGTCTAACTGGAATAATTAGGCTACATTTCATATTTCTGTTTTACTGAAATGGTCTTGTCTGCTCTGTCCTGTTTCTGCTGTGTTGTACAGTGTTCCGCACATGTTGTCGCAACGGAACACTTCAGTGTGAAACCCTGAACCTCTTACATACTGGTAGGCATCATTTTGAAAGTGCCATAAACAAACACGGTCCAGGATGAGATGTTCGGCTATGAAAATAACTTGTATGACTCTGGTGTTAGACCTAACGGGAACCGATTCAGTAACAGGTGTTAGGTGTCACTAAGAGGCCTTTTTTATTCACCAGCAAACTTCAGAACTGGTTTCAGTTTCAGAAGGCTCTTTTTTTTCCCCCTTTCTTTTATTTGGCTTCTGGGGCTGTGTGGCTGTATCTCAATCTTGTTCAGATGTCAGCTCTGGCTGTGGTTGCTCTTATGTGAAATGGCTGCTTTTGCCCAGTAGGCTTACCAGGAACAGGGAAATTAACTAATAAGCGTGTCAGTGTGAATGGCATACCCCAGTCCTAGAAAGAAACTACCCAGTCAGACATTAAAGACACCTTTCCATCAAATACCGAGCAGTTAGCAGGTTAATATACAATGCAAAAGGGCAATATACAGGCAAAAGACCACATATAAATGAAACTTAGCTTATCCTGTCTTAAAATAGTAAACCTAACCCTGACCCTAACTATGTATTATGTTTTGTACCAGGTTAACAGGTTTGCTGTGCCATGACAGGTTTGTTCAGTGTGCACCTATTCTTTCTGTAAATTACAGGTAGAAAAGATGGAGTCAGCAGGTTGGCCACATAGTCTAAAGTACAAGAAGGTAGTTTGAAACACCTTAAGACCTTAAATCATGTGATGGTGACAAGCCTTGAGACATGCTGCAATGATACCTACAACTAGAAAAGATGCCAGACAACAAACCCATCACACATTCCTCAAGTGAAGTGTCAAAAGTTTGTTTGTTTGTTTGTTTGTTGTACCGTCATCCAAGACCCAGGGTCCTATCAGGTGCTACAGAACTTGACGGCATTACCGATAAAACTGTTGATGCTGTTATCTGCCACAGAGCAGCAGAGCAAACTCGCTCATTCACTCCTACAGACATAATGTGGCTGGTGAGCCCAGCTCTTGTGGGTGCAGTCTGTCTAACCCGCTGGCCACTCACACTTTCCATACAGACAAGTCGTTGGTAGCATCTGGGACAGTACTAAATAGGCTGGTAATGACTGGGTGCAAATTTCTGCTCTGTTTACAGTTTGAGTTGAAGCCAAAACGGAAGGGCTCGTCCGGCCTCAGCAGAAACTGCATAATGTGTAGGAAGTAGCAAGGTTTGAAATGACCAGCTGCCTCAGTAAAATTAGGTTTTGCTGGATAAGTTAGTTAACTTGTGAGTGAGTGTATTTTTTTTAAATACCTTAGAAAACTGCATAAAATGTTTTTCTTTTCATAAGTAAAATTTGTACTTTGCATGTTTAGAATTTTTTGCTGTGTAACCTTTTCTATACCAGAGCATTTGCATGCGTAACATGGAGATTATACTTGTTCCATACTTGCACAGATGATAATTAATACTAAGTGTGTTTAGCACACACCTCAGGTCCAGGATGAATGAGATCCAACAAAGAAGACTTTTGATATACGTGACATACTTTCCAGCGTTATCTGCGTGTCTCTGTTCCTTCTCATTGCAGCTACTTCCGTAAGCGAATCAGTGGGAGTGTCCACTTTTCTGCTCCACGCTGTGCTTTGTGTAATTGAATAAGTGTGAATGGAGCACATGACCCTGTTGCTTTTCTTATGTTTGCTTGTGTCTGTGTGTGCATGCATGTATGAATATAATTTGCCTGGGTTAATGTGAAAAAAGGCCTTCTGTCCGCATGTAATCGTTTCACTGTGTGTGAATGAATGCCCCTTTCATTTCTTGTTGACGTGTGTTTGCTCATTTTTAAGCTTGGGTAAACCCCCACCCCCAACCCCCCTCCACAGTATCATCATAAATACTGCAAAACCCAGCTGATGGGTAGCTGCCAGAAACTGTAAAAGAATTGGGCACAATAGAGATAACACAATGCATCGGTATTGGCTTTGCCTAAGGACATCTAGGACTGCAAAAAAATCGTTATTATTTTAATGTTAGAATTTTCTGAAGTTTAAAATGACATTAAAAAAATCCAAATACGTTGAGGTTACAGATACACAAAGCAGAGAAAAGCAACAGATATTCAGTTAGAGATTTAAACAAATTAATTTTCTGCCATTTTCCTGCAGACAATAAAGCAAATAATTCATTGATTATCAAATAAGTTGCTGTTTAATGTTTCTGTTCATCAGCTGTCTGGTTTAGTTGGAGGTAAATGCGACTGAATCTTTTTCAGCTTTGCCTCACTGCTAATGAAGGCGTTACCTTTTAAGTAAACAGTTACACAAACTTAATTGTACGCTGAAGAATGTGATTGTGTTATCTGGGCTTGCATATAACCACTCATAAACTAGCTTTGCATGAAGCATGTTTGTTTGTGTTGTAGAACAACTCCCAGTAAAATTACTAATGGAGCAGGATGTAACATGCAGGCCTGGCGCAGAGGTCCAGACTGACTTGTCTTTCAGCGCTTTGCTGGTTAACACACATGTCCACGACTACAAAGTAGAAAAGAAAAAAAAGAAAAAAGGAAGAAGGAAGAGACAGAAATGAATGCTTGTCTAACAATAAGCAAGCACCAGCCCGAATGATCTATTATTTAGTTAGCAGGAAACAGATTATAGTAAAACTCAATTCTGCTGAATCACAGCAAAATGACAAGAGAGAAGCTACAAAGTTTGCTCCATAAAAGGGCATGAGGGAAGTAGGTTAGAGATGACTGTCAATAGTTCTTTGGTCACAGATCTGACGAAATAGTAAAGCAGTAAATAAAGTAAGGACACGCCGAGCCAAAACCTATTAGTGGTGCTGGATGCTATAGATAACAATTCTGAGTAACTGCTGAGCATTTAATTATTGGATGCCTAAAATGTTCTACATATAAAACATGTTGAAAATAGATCTGTTCTGAACTGTGATTAAGGAAAGACCAATGACCCCATTCAGCTGCCAGCTTGGCCTGTCTGCGACTGTGGCAGGGAAATGGCAAATGAGAGATTTAAGAGATTTAATCACACCCCAAGGACTGCAAGCAATTTTAGGAATTGTGAAAGTGTGTAGATTTAAGGTTAGGTTTACAAATTTTCCTAACTACTAGGCAGGTTTTATTAAGTCAAAGATGATACGGTGCTTAGATTAAGGTCTCGCTACTTAAAATTATTGGTTGCAAAATTGTGGACTGATGTTGTCTTGTATGTTTAAGTGGATTACAGACTTTATTCATACTGCTGTTTACTAAAATATAAGGAGAGCACCTGAATAGTGTTGTGTTGCTCTGTTTGTTGTGTATGCAGGCTGCCTTCCTACAGAGCTGGGCAGACAGGAGTAAAGGGGAGAGCTCTAACCCTGTTCTGCCTAGCTAGCCCTCAGTAAACCGGCTAGCCATGGATGACAGCTCCTCACTGGGCAAAGTCAGCAGCTCTACAGAGTCCGTGGCCACCGTCACTAGTGAGGAGTTTGTTTTGGTGCAGTCCAACTCTGCTGGGTCACCACAGGGCTCTGAGGGAAAACCAAGACTCAAGGTCAGAACGCCATATGGATACAATTTCATATCTGATTTAATCAGTTGCATAAAATTAGCCTTTAGGCTATTTCTAGGCGGCCTGAAAGCTGGTGAGATTTTACCGTCACTGTCCTCCTGGGTTTAGAAATCTGCTTTTTGGTTTTGTAGCTAGATGTGCCTAAGCTACCACCAGTTTGATTAATTAGATCCCCGCTGTATTTATACCTGCATTTGTATGTAATTTGTGGGATGTTGGACTGTTGATTAAATCAGTGAAGAACAAACCTCTCCCTTTTTTTAACCTTTGCCCCGACCTGTTTTATCTCTCCTTGTTTCTCTTTACCACTTTCCTATTTTTTATTATTTTTTATTTTTTGGCTTCTCTTTCTCTCCATAAGATGTCTTGGAATGGGAGTGAACAGCTGGAAAAAGCTATGGAGGAGGTGCTGGATGATGATGATGATGAGGTGAAGGTAGAGAAGAGCAATGTGGAAAAGATGGAGAAGCACAAGGAGCCAGAGAGCCGAGTTCCAGAGACCCAGCCTGCAGGTATAGACTGGACTTTTGTTCACTTGCAGATATTTGAAAGTCAGTTGTGTTTCATTCACTCAATCTAAAATTATTAACATCAAGTTAAATATATTGCACAATCTAGTTCTCCCCGTGTTTGCGTGGGTTTTCTGCTAGTACTCCGGTTTCCTCCCACAGTCCAAAGACATGCACTTACTGGGGTTAGGTTAATTGGTGATTCTAAATTGCCCATAGGTGTGAATGTGAATGGTTGTCTGTCTTTCTGTGTTAGCCCTGAGACAGGCTGGCGACCTGTACAGGGTGTACCCTGCCTCTCGCCCTATGACAGCTGGGATAGGCTACAGCCCCCCCCCCCCCCCTCCCGACCTTGAACAGGATAAGCGTAAGAGAATGGATGGATGGCTGAATGGATACTTTAGTTAATACTGACATTTGGAAATTGCCAATATTCTCCTGAAATCTAACTTGTTTAATCAGAACACACCAGTGTCATTGTGACTGGGTGGACAGTATATAGTTGCCATATTTTGTAAAGCTATTTGTTATTATTGTTTGTTCTTGCTTCACTCAAAACTCTCCATCGTAAAAGAAAGAATCCATCTGTGTGCATGCCACTAACATACCAAATCCGGTTTTATCATATCAGATTAGCAAGGCTGGCATCTGGACTCTCTGACATTGCTTTAACTCTTTGTTTGTTGGCAAGGAGTTTTTGGTCTGTACATGGAGGAGTGAAACTGCCAAAATGCAGAATAAGTAAATAAGTCAGTAAAGAAACAAATATTTATTAATTTATAAACTATAGCATGTTAAAAATGAGCACACGTTAGTATACCATGTTGGTAAATGAACACAGAAGCAAATTGAAGCAAAAACATAAATTTTGGTGACATTTTATAAACTTGAAAATCTAAAATAATTCTTGTTTTTATTATTGGTTTTTTTTTACTTTCTGATTTTTGGCAATTGCGGTCCTTTGACCTGGTGATTCACCAGACATTGCTGCAGAAACATCACACTAAAGCCATGTTATCTGACAACAGTACTTTTTGGAACACAAAAGTCTGATGCAGTCAGACTGGACGTTAGCTAGTTTTTAACCTGCCAACTCCTTAGTGAAAAGCCCATGTGACATCGAACTGCAGCGATGTGTAAATAGTTCTGATTATAGTCCAGAACATTCACTGCTAGCAAGTGGGCATCATGTCTGCTGGCGCCTGCAAGCTCTGCTCACACAGGTCTCTTGGCTAACCCACACTGGATTATTTCTAGTGGTGTGAATGTGTCTGAAGCGAGCTACATGCGAGAAGGGGATACTATGGAAAACATCAGGAAATTGTCAGAATCTTATGTTTGAAAACAGCTTAACAGGGGTGCATATACTGTACTGCTTAGGCAAGGTTAGATAGTGCAGGGACCAAGAGGAGGATAAAATTAAACCATACATTTTCACTTCCACCTGTCTTCAGTTTAGTTGTTACAAAACTATAGTCAACCCCATAAATACACGCTTTCTGTTCTTACTGTTTTGCACATTTTCCAAACAACGATTTGAAAGTGGTGTTGCTGCACAGCTGCAGAGGGAACTTAGAGGAAATGGTTAGCATGATGTAGAATAAGAGCCACTCAGCAGTGGACGTCCAGCTGCAGCTTTCATTGTTCTGCTTCCTGTTTGCAAAGCTTGAAAGTTCCGGATTAGAGGTAATTTCAGAGAAGACTCCCCCCAACTTCCTGTGTCATTTTACCTCACCTTCTTTTTATCTTTACTTCTTCTCAGTGGTTTTTTTTTTTCTTTTTTGTGGTCTCCCCCTCTCTGCTATTCTTACAATCACATGAGGCATTAACAGCTTGTTTATAAATGCTAGTGAAACAGTTGTTATCTTGTCATGGGGCAAATTTTGATAGACTGAGAGAAGTAAACCAAAAAAACCTTTCTGTCCATTCACAGAAGCATGCCCGCCACCATACAGCCCAACAGTCCTGGAGGAGGACAGTGTCCAGTTCAACAAGCTGTCCTACCTGGGTTGCAGCTGGGTCAAAGCCCCTCGTAATGAGGCAGAGGCGCTGAGGGCTATGGCCACCCTGCGAGCTGAAAGTGCCATCCCCATCCCCATCACACTGCATGTCCCCTGTGGTCCAGATGGCTCTGTCAGGTCAGCCAGACAGATAAAACAGGCTGTGCATATGAGTGAGATGCAGTGAAACATAGACCCCGGAGAAATAAACTAGTAGCTGCAGATTGGAAGTATATCTGATGAATTGACATGCATTTTTATAGTGATGAAAATCACAAAATATGTGCTTGTTAGAGGTGCCCATCACCTTCTGAAGCCTGTAAGCCAGTAGTAGAAATTCGGTCACAAAGTGGATATGACCTGAGCAGAGAGAAACTCTTCAGCTGCACTGAGTCATAAAATAAAAAGGGAACATGAAATATTTACAGTTACAGTTTGGTTAAACACTGCTACCAGATAGATCTTATTTTAAGTAAGGCACAGTACAATATTGTATATCAATTTTGTATTTGTTAACTCACAAGATGTTATAAGTTTCAGACAATTTTTAGACAACTGCTCTGGGATTTCAGGTGATGCAGGAAAATGGAAAAAATGATTTAAACTTAATATAAATTATGTTAAATTATTTTATTATTTAAAATGCATTAAAAACTTGTACTTGTGTCTGTACATATACTTGTACTATATGTACAGATGAAAGTATTTTAAGTCTAATTTGCTTTTACACTGATCTTAAGTCTGATCTCAGTCCTGATTTTAAAACAAATTGTCATTCCCCAGGATTGTGGACCAGGCTTCAGGTACAGAGATTGCCTCCTTTCCAATCTACAAGGTGCTGTTCTGTGCTCGTGGTCGAGAAGGCTCAGTGGAAAGTGACTGTTTTTCCTTTACTGAGAGTTACCGAAGTTCAGAGGACTTCCAGATTCATGTTTTCTCCTGTCACATTAAAGAGGCTGTGAGTTGCAAACATTTTCTATACTTAATACGATAAAACGCAGCGTAAAATGCATTTTACTCTGGGCTACCTGTGGAACCAATAGTGACACTGAACCTAACCAAATGCAAAACTAGCGAAAAAAACAAAGGATCAGGAGGGGGAAAAATGTTAGTGGCCTCCACCTGTAAAATTATTCCTGTTTTGGGGGTTGTCTCATTGTTGCCCCTCTAGTGCACCTGTTATTAATTTCTTTAACACCAAAGCAGCTGAAACTGATTAACAACCCCCTCTACTGAACTGACCAGATCAATATCCCAGAAGTTTAACTGATTTGATTCTATACGCTGATTAAAAAGTGTTCCTTTATTTATTTATTTTTTTGAGTAGTGTAGAGCAGCTTGGAACTAAAATTACATTATTAAAAATATTTTGGTTATAGTAATGTTGCATCTGAAATCTCAGGGATACCTAATCCGATGCAGGTTTCTGTGCTTGCATACTTTAATATTACGCTGGAAATAATGACATACTATTGGGTATATATTAAAAATGGTGTGTTCATCCTAAGATTTACAACAGTTGATAAAAAGAAAGATAGTGAGAGACTTCTTTCTCTGGGAGTCTGGAAAAATCCTCAAATTATCTTAATTTACATCAGCTAAACAATTCTCCAGCTACACGTTGCTTTGTATTCTTTACATGCATGAATTAGAGTACACTTTGTATTTATTCTCAGCTATAAATAGAAGTCCTTCTCTCTGAAACCTCAACCCATTTCTTTGTGCACTGTATTTTTATATAAACAAGATTAGGACATACTACGGTATTATAAGTACTGACGCTAGTCGACCAGCTGAGGGCACTGTTGTCTTCTCTTGTTTCTTTCTCTTTCCCAGTCTGCTTTTCTTTTTGTGTATACTAATTTTTATTTCCTCATTTTATATCTTTGTATCATAAATGGCAGTCAATTAAAGTCAGTCAGATAAAGTCATTTAAAAATGATTTACTCCCATTTAAAATACAGCGCTCATGCTGTCTTTTTAATCACCTTTCTCTCTTGTTGTCTGCAAAGCTTCCTTTTTCGTTCATTATCTTCTCTTGTCCTTGTCCATCTAGGTCAGTCGTATCCTGTACAGTTTCTCTACGGCCTTTCGCCGTTCTTCACGGCCAGCAGACATCAGGGACACAACACTGTCCAGTCCACCTGACGGTGATCTCTATACCTTCACTGTTTCACTGGAGATCAGAGAGGATGATGGCAAAGGCAACTACAAGTACATGGTCCACAGATGCAGATACACACTTACATGTCACACACATAGCCCCCCCCCCCCCCCCCAATATCAGCATAGGACTGTCAGTAAGACAGATGTGTTGGTAGGTGGGAAGATTTAATGTTCTGCTGTGATACAGTTTTAGCTAGCTGTTACTGTTCACCTGTAAACAGCATAAAGCTCATCTGTGCAGTAAGATCATTTTTCTATTGTCACAAGCCATCTTATAACAAGTAGAGATGAACTTTCATGTTTATACTTTTATTTGGTGTCTGACACGGGATGAACTACTAGCTGTTCTGAAAGCACTGCAAATGTATAGTTATATAAAATACAGTACACCCGGAAGAAGATTGAACAGAATAACATTTTATCAATAGCTAGGCTGATCCTGCTGAGATTATCTTTTTTTCTGAGAAAAGATCTAGAAAAATAACTTACAAATGGCAATAACATTATCATTGTTAGTTTGAAGTACTCTGTACTGCAAGTTTGTTTTGATTTTCAATCATATCAGAGTCATTCTGGTCATATATATTAATTCGTCCTTCTTGCTCACTACAGTCCAGTGCCAAAGGACAGAGATAAGTTCTACTTCAAGCTGAGGCAAAGTGTCCAGAAGAAGGTCGTGGTTTCAGTTCAACAAATGTGTAACAAGGAGCTGGGGATCGAGAGGTGAGCAGTACACTACTGCAGTTATTGTACTGTATTTATTCCCCCTGGTGCAACAGAGAATCCATCTCCTCAACTGTACAGGTCAGGCTCGCACCGTTTAATCTTGGACTTCAGCTTTTAGTCTACTGTCACTTCAGTATAAGTAACAGCATTAAGGACTTTATGGAATTATCATTGGTTAAGCTTGTGTGTGAGGAGGCATCCTTAAATGGTCATGTAATATCTGAGCGTGTCTGGGTCCTCCAGGGGACAGCTGGGAGCAATAGGGCAGCTGTGGGCTGCATTATATTGAAAGCACTTAGCCATACTGCACAGATTATCAATCTTTTTTTTTCTTTTTCTTTTTTTATCCTCTAGCGTCACTGATCCATGAACGCCACCACAATAAATTATTAATGCATTAAAATTTTCTAACATATAAAAGTGTAGTTTCACTAACGGAGCTGTTTTCATTGCCCGGTTTCTTCCTTTTCTCGGCTGACTTGACTTACCCTGCTGGTGAATGCAGGCTGTAACCGTGGAGTTCAGTTAGATGATATTGATTTGCGGATTGTACCTCCTGTGTCTTCCCTCAAGGTGTTTTGGGATGCTGCTGAGCCCAGGACAGAAAGTCTGCAACAGTGATATGCATCTACTAGAGATGGTGAGCAGAACCCACTTTAACTCAACAGAATTTTAAAACAGAAGATTGCTACAAGAAAATAATCTACTGATTAATACATACGCAGGAATCAATGGGGAAAAGCGCTGATGGGAAGGCCTACATTATCACAGGAACATGGAACCCCAACATGACGGCCTTCCAGCCACTGAATGAAGACACACCTAAAGGTTAGGATGAGCTCTTTTTTCTCCTTCTAGCTTATTATGACCCGTTCTTGGTAGTACCAGTTTCATATAAGATAAAGTTTCAAAAAAGCAAGTAAAGTGTTGCCTTTGCAATTTGCGTACTTGCCCTGAAACCCGTAAAAGTCCTCCTTTTGTTTATTCACATAAACAAAATGGACATGCCCACAAATACCAGTTTACTAGATCTACAAACACATGTAAAAAAAAAAATGCAACAGGATTTATTTCCATATATTACTGTCAGTGTGACTGCTAAAAGCTCAAGGTCATGTTTGGGAAAGATGCAGAGCTTGCACTGGAGTGGGTGTGATAATTGCCTTAATCCATTCTCTGGCATAAAATGCTGTCTAGAACCTGGCCTTGTGACCTACAGCTTGGCATGTTTTCCATGTGGACACATAAACAAATTGTGTCAAGCAGCGGGGGTAACTGAGCTGTGGACACTCGGCATTCTGAGGAGATTCATTTTGTACTTTTCCTGCAACTATGCAGGTTTTATTGGCTCTTTGTTTTTGCATGATGACACTCAGCATAGCACAAGCTATAGTAATAAGGCGAGTTAACAACACGGGGCAGGGGTGAGCATAAATCTGGAGCTTTCCTGTTTATCTTAATTTTAGTGTACAGTCCCGTGTTTATAGTTGTTAAACATTACCCTTTTTAAAAAGACAAATCAGAGGGGACTTGTGCCATATTTGAAACTTAATTATCTCTCATCATGCATTTTGTAATGGTGTTCAAATATCAGTGCAAATGAGGCTTATGGACTTCTTTAATGTGCATTTTTGTTTATATAACAATCTGTGCAGTCGGGAGACTTAATCTACCATAGCTAAACTTCCTTTTACTGGTAGTCAGGAAACGCAGTCAGCATTTATTTTGTGCTCCTTCACGGCTTGATTCAAATAATAAAACCCTCTTACTGTGAAATAACTTATCTAGCCCTGCTGTCCTTTTGTTTTTGTACCTCCTTTATAATTAGACTGTCTCCAGAACAGAAACATCAGCTGATTTGTTCATTTGAGACTTTCTTTTTTGTTATGAAGGTGTTGTTGCATAAAAAAAAATCTGTTTAAAAAGTGGCTGGTTATGCTTTGGGTGTATTAAAGATTTTACTTAACAGCTGAACTTACAGACAGGTTGGGAACTTGAGTGCTTATCCACTAGGGGGTGTGGCTTCCCTAGAGGATACATAGTGTGGATTTTCTGCCTCTCAGTTGAACCCAACCAGATGTGCATCTCTGGATTTATTGTGAAGTGATTTTCTTATTTATTTATTTATTTATTTATTTAAAAGTGTTTTCTGGGAAAGAGGTGCAGATGTGTTTAACTGGTAAACCATTCACAACACAGTTCACATAGCTCTGAATGCTTTTGAAAGCATAGGTCAATAGGTCAATTGTACCTATGCTTGAAATGTCACCTTCAACATTTAGAGTAAAGAAGGAAATAGATTTCGCTGGCTGTAATTAGAGTTCTCTTTTACCTTTCCCTTTGATTTGTGTTCAGAAAAAAAACAAGAGAAACCAACAGTCTCGCGTAATACTTGCACTTTAACCTTGCTTTTTCCGGGTTTGCTGCAGATAAACAGGTCTACATGACAGTGGCAGTGGACCTGGTAGTGACTGAAGTGGTGGAGCCAGTTCGCTTCCTGTTGGAAACTGTAGTGAGGGTCTATCCATCAAACGAACGCTTCTGGTACTTCAGCCGCAAGACCTTCAGTGAGACTTTCTACCTCAGACTCCGTCAGGTAACTTTAGCGAAGCTATCGAAGCTTACAGAACCCGCACACGTGTTCATGCGTTCCGTATACTTGTGTAAATGTCGTGGTTGTTGTGACAGCAAGGTATGTAGTTTGTAATAGTTGTAACTGTTAATAGGGTTAGGTAACTGAACTGTGTTCAACATGAGATTTTATTATTATTTTGCATTTGACAGATCATTTGTTATTTTATCCACTAAGAGTTTCTCAAAGAATTTCCCAGTAAATATTTCATGTACCATATTAAAAAAAAAACATATTGTGTATATCTTCCATTATTTTCTGCTGATTTGTTTATTGTATGAATGAATTTGCATAATCGGGGAGATGGTTTAATGTTTGCCATAAACACGTTTTAGTCGTTTTGCACTTCTTGCTTCTTTTTTTTTCATTTGTTTGTTTTGTGTTTCTAGTGGTTTGCCTGGAGTCTTAACATAGACTTGAAATTTAATTACTCATCTTCAAAACAAAATGGCATTGCTGTGATTTTTGCTCTCAGATTTTCTGAGCCAATCCATTCCATCATGGTTTTCATCAAATCACCCCCAATCGCTGTGTATCGCTGTGTATCGCACTTTAAAATATTTTAACATAACCATGTCAGATAAATGCAGCACTATTGATTTTATACACTTATTCAGTCAGGTTGCATTTATTGATTGAGTCCAGTATCAGCCTTGTCTCAAAAGGCTGTACAGTCTAATCCCAGAGCAGTCTGTTCAAAAACACCAGTGGATGGGCAGTTTGGAGGATAAGTGGAGAAGAGGAAGTGGACTTTCACAGGCATGGTGTGACAGTGATCAAATGCTAAACCCAAGAGAACTGAAAGAGTTGATTAGAAGCTAAAGGTCTGTGTTATAAAGATGCAAATGTCTCATCAGCTGACTTCTGTTAACTCTTTCCACTTGAGCGGCTCACAGTTTTGTCTCCACTTTAGTCTTCCCGTCTCATTATCAGGTCGTCACACTGATGTTCATTATAGTCACTCAGTTTTTTTCTTGCATCACATTTTTGTGTCAGATCCCTCTGTACTGTAAAATATTCAGCAGATAGGTATGTAGTGCATATATGGATACACTATAAACCTCATCAGTGCTGAATGTTTTACTTGTCTCTGAAAATTAATAGCAACATTGCCAAGCTCTAACTCATTCTGTCTTATTTCCTGTTGTTTGGCAACTAAGTAACAGTAACCACAGCTGGCGTTATAGATTTTGTTGGTAAGACAAAATAATAACTGTAACCTTCCTGTATATTGTAGTTATGGTGCGTGTCATACACTGAAATATTTGACCTTTGGAATTTACTCACAGCTTCTTTGCTTAAAAAGTGCTCAGAAAAAGTGTACCTTCACTCACCTCCCGCCAACAAAGGCACTCCCATTCTGAGCATTTGCTGCAGGTACTTAAAAAATGCAGTTAAGCTGTAAGCTTCCTCTCCCCTGTTAAAAAGCAGATCACTTTTAGTGGGCCGTGGGGAGCTGGCAAAGCAGTGGAGTGTGGGGAAGCTTTGGATTGCAGGAGCTAAGAAGAGACTCTGTCTCATTATGTGCGTGTGGGTAATTAACAGCAGCGGTTTGACTCGTCTGCCTGATTGCCTCTCTAGTTATCTCCTCAGTAAATGGAAGAGTGTTGGACTGGAGCTGTGGTTAAGAGCTAATTAAAAGATAATATTGTGTGGAGGTTTTTGCGGAAGATGGCAATCAGAGGTGATACACATGCATATAAAATATGTAGTCCTATTGTCATATTTTGCCAAGAAAATGGAGCATCTGAAACACGAAAGAGTCATTATCTGAAGGCAACTTCCTAGACTTTTTCTGTGTGTCTGCTTCACTAGAAAATGTATTCAGTGTCTGCTTTACTGAGAAATAAATGTGCCGAGGCTGCAGGCTGGATAATTTGTGACAAATCCAAGCTTACTTTAAGATCGAGTTAAACTTTAAGTCCAGGCTAGACTTAAAAAAAATACATATGTTTTTCCAAAAGCAATAATAAAAATTTACAATGCTGTAAATGATCAGGAGAGACTGAATATAAACACACAACAGCGGCGTGCAAAAGTTTGTGCCAGAATTTCTGTAACAGGCAAGTGAGGAAAAGATGGCACGCCAAGAGTTAAACAACATTCCTACACATTAAGTGAGATTAGTGTATGTATTTTGTTTTGTACAATTTTAGAGTCGGGGTGGAGAGTTCAGAAAGAAATGAATCTAACAGGAACGTTGGAGGTCAAGTTGAGATCCTGAAGACTGGGGGGGGGGGGGGGGGTTGGATTGATAAGAACGGAACTCAAGACTTCCCTTTGTCTACAAAACACTTCAGGAAGATTAACTAGACATGGGGGTGCAGGTGAATTGTTCTACTGCTATGGAAGAGTCTTTAGGAGAAAACCTTTCCTGCCCCCTCATCATCCAAAAAAGAAAAAAAAAAATATCTGCACCAGAAGGTTGCAAATGAACACCTAAACCTGCCCGACGCATTTGTGGAAGAAAGTCCCGGACAAATAAAGTTAAAACAGAACTTTTGGGGGTAACAGTTTACTTCATTTATTCAGTTAAATACCAGCAAAACCTGGAAGCAAAAATCAGATGCTGTGGGGAAAAAAGCTGAAGATTTAAAATGGATGGCTTCTATAACAGGATATAAAGATCCTAACACACCTTAAAAATCCACAACGGGTTACTTCAAAAGGTGCAAGCTAAAGATTTTGCCCTGGCCCGCCGGCTTGAACATCATTGAAAATCTGTGAACGGACCTCAAAAGAATCTTTCAGAACTGGAAGGAAAATCGATAACCAAAAAACAAAAAAACCAATCACCAAAATAAAAACTGAAAGACTTCCAAATTCTGATTCTTTATCATTACACACTCACTTTGCAGGGTCCTCAAACTTTGGATTTATTTTAAACTGGAAAACATGAAATTGAAGTAATCTTGCTTTCATGAATGAAATGTGAGCTTTACCTTGATGCCTTGTGAAAATCAGACCATCTTTTGCTCACGTAGCTATTCACAGCGATGGAAATTTTGAGCTTCGATACAGGTTTGTAGCAGTGACGGCCCTTTTTTACTAAAGACAAATATAAGATGAGCAGGTAAAAGCTTCAGGTGCATTCAGAAATTGTTGGGACCAGGAGCGAAGAGATGACAGCAGCTCATAATTGGTAACAAAAACTCGGTGATGTTGCAAAGACTCTTTAATTGGTAAGCAGGGATTGCACTATTTTGTGCATGAAAATGATTCCATTCTCACATCCTCACATTCAGCAAACAGTAACATTTGGCAGAGAGCTGTTGTTCCTTTATATATCAACATTGTGGCTTAATCCTTTTTTCTCCCTCCTTTTTCATTATTTTCTTATAAATCCCTTCCTGATGGTACCGTGTTTGTGCAGTGTGTCGTCTTTGGCCCAAATTTCTGTTAAGATTTTATCACTGTTAATAATTTATCCTGTAGGGTTAACTATTCACTGGCAGAGGCCAGCACAAAGCAAATTATGTTACCTAAGCCTGCTCAGATTTTCTCTAAAAATAGGCCAGGCTTTATATTCTCTGCCAATTTGTGCTCTGAGGTGGTCATTAGACGCCATGCAAGTGGGCAGATCAATACAGCTCATTGATCATTCTACCAGGTGGTGGAGAGGGGCAGCAGCACTGGAGTAAATGAATGGACCAGAAATAAACATCAGTTGCTTATGACACCGAAGGTCAAGCGTGACAACGTCTTTGTCCTCTTCTACATTTCTTCAGTCTATTATGATTCCTTTAAGTAGAAGTTAATGCTGTATTCATCAGTTGTTACACTCTAGACACTTTTTTTTCTTTACTTGCGCATTTTTTTTTTTTTTTTTTTTTTTTGTGGCTTTTTCATGTTTCGTTAACTCATTAACTGATTGAAATGATTTGTCATTTCAGAGTATGGCTTGAACAGAATTACACACTGAAACTACAATATACATATGCATGACTGAAAAGGATCTGGATTTTGATTTGTTTTTTTTTCTTTTATACATCCCAGGACACTGATATTTGTGTATGCATGTGTACCCAGCAGGCACCAGAGAGAGGGGGCCAGAGCGATGCTGTGTATGAGGTGGTGAGTCTCCAGAGGGAGGTAGAAAGAAGCAGTGAAGAAAAAGGACGACTGGCCTCACCCACTGAGGAAGAGGAGGCAGATGAAGGTATTGAGGTGTCTCTCTTTTGCTTTTTTTTTTTTATATTTCTTTTTAAATCCTTCTACTTTAAATATCAGTTGGGTTATTCGTATACAATGCATACTGTGTCACAATATATAATATATTAATATTTGTCCTTATATCAGTGATGATATGCCACAATTCTTGTTTATAAATCTACCTATCAAAACACAAACGCACACGGTCATGTATGCATGTGTATGCAATAATTTACCCTTACTTGATTATTTTATTTATTTATTTATTTTTTTTAAAAAGAGAAAATTTGGTCCTTTATTGTAAAAATGTCTTGCCTCATACAATAGCAGAGAAATGCGTGACACTTCGGTGGACGCGCACTTGATCTAAATGAGCTCAAATGTACAGATACCTCGGCCGAAATGGAGTTTTACTAGCACACGAATTCGGTGCGTTTCTGTCGCAAAGCCTTGTTCCGAGCGCATTCTAACTATTCATTGGCAGACCTGCATCAAAACTGAAATTCAGTTTCGTGGAGACGCATAACTGTTTGCAAAGATGCGTTCACATACTGTATGTGTGTTTTGAAATAGTTAAGGGTTGTGTGGCAAAGCATGTGAAAGCTCGTGTGGAACAAGGCTGATTCTTGTGTTTCGCAGCAGAGCTTGTGAATGTGTTACAGTGTGCACAACA
This sequence comes from Cichlasoma orientale, assembly GCA_034780415.1. Lineage (NCBI taxonomy): Eukaryota > Metazoa > Chordata > Actinopteri > Cichliformes > Cichlidae > Cichlasoma > Cichlasoma orientale. The sequence goes on along the minus strand of JAVDPK010003074.1, from coordinate 46,892 downwards.
GCGAGCTGCAGGCAGAGTCTCGAGGGTTTGGATAGTTATTTGTGATTTTTACACGCTTGTAGATGTGCTTGTGCATCGAGTGTATAGAGCTGGCCCAATCCTGTTAGGGCTTGTTGGCTGTTAGTGTGGCATCAAATACCATCAAACACCCCTCACATGCCCTTTTTGGTGGTGTGAAGAGCCTTTATTACTCATGGGTACCAGACCATTGAAGTTGTTTGCTTAAATCTCATAGTTTTGATAATGATGGTCCTTAAGAGCCACTGCCAGTTGCACGACTGGGATTGATATAAATATATAAATTGTAATACAGCATAGTGACAAAATATAAAAGCAGTAATTAAAAATTTCTCATGAAGCTTTTGACCGCTGGTGCAAACTGTTTAAATACAGTGGCTTCTCTGCCTTGACTTGATTAAACCATCGAATCTAAACATGACAGGTTTAGCTGACGAGCCAGAGCGCAGTGAATATTTCACCATCCGTAACAGCAGCATTGCCAAAGAAATGGAGGAAAAACAGCTGCAACATTAATGACACCAACACTGGCTGTTAGACCCCAGTGGTTCTCAAACATGACCCAGTTTCAGTTCACTAATATAAACAGGACTTGCATTTCCACCTGAGCACTGTTGGTGCAAGTGTCGCAAATTAGGCCTGGCTCCAATTTAGACCACACACTCCATGTCAGTGCTGATTTGGAAAAGGGGGCCACACTTCTGTGGTCACTTAGCTGATAATTGTGCGCGCGTGGTTCTGTGACTCTGCCGTGTACGCATTCTGATGTAGTTTCAGAAGTAAGATTACTTCATTGCAACCACAATTTATTCAAATGGAGATTGTATGAAATTTTAGTTGTCATAAAAACCTCAAATCACTATAAATGTAACTATTCTATAAACATTACAGCTCGGCACGCTTTAACTGGGCATTATCAGCTCTACATGGCTAATTAGCAACATAAACACATGGTTGAATAGCATGTGTTACTTAAGCACTTTACCAAAGTGATTTCTTGACCTATATTTGCTGTTTAAACAAGACACAGTGTGCTCTTAATAATAGGGTCCATCAGGTGCTCAGTTAAATAATTTCTTTACTACAATGCTTGGCTAACGTAGCGGTGCCCTTGCTGTTGGCTACAATGATGACGCAGTTTCTCCATTACTCTGCCATGACTGTCACATAAGCTTCCTTTTATCTCTTTGTTGTATAATGTTTACATTCATGCACTGATTGGATTCCATTCTGCAGTTTTTTTTTAAATTTTTATTTTATATGAAAACATGTCTTCTCTAAAATGTCCAGTTTACCTCTCAGTCACAGGTCTGGAGACCTGTCAGCAGCCACCTGTCTGACAACCAGCAGTCGCTAGATTAAAAAAAAGTGTATTCCCTGAGCAGTTGTGAGTGGTTGTAGCTGTGAAATCAGTTGCTAAAGCCCCTTTCATGCAGACCTAGAGGCTGACCACTAACCAGTAACCACCAGCTGCAAGAGAAAAGTGTGTATTGTGACATTTGTTGGCGAGTGGTTGCTGGCAGTCACTAGTGTCAAATCGGTTGCAAAGAGGCTGCTGCACCAAAAACCTCCTTGTGAATTCTTCAGTCACTAGCAGCTTGCTGTGGTCCCCAGTTGTCTGCATGGAAGATACCAGTTTGTCTGCAAACATTTGCCAACTACTCACCAAGTGTTAGTGAAACTGTGAAAAGTGTGATATAAACTTAAAACAGAGACCAATCGCCTCCAAATTAAAAATTGTGTAAATGTGTTGTTTGCAGCGGTACACTTTTTCAAGTTTCACTATAGCTAAGAGAGCAAATAGTGGATGTTTGCAGACAAGTCAGCGTTTTTCATGCAAATGACGAGCGAAGGCAGCAACTGAAGCATTCATAAGGACGTGTTGGCGCCCTTTTTCTGACTGATTTCACCTGGTGACAGCCAGCAACCTCCTGCAGCCACTCACGCACCATTTGAGGAATACATATTTGTCCCTAGCTACCAGAGATGGCCAGGGGTGACAGGTCTCTAGGCCTCTGTAACTGAGGCCTTTCGGCCCCATTACACCCTCCGCTTCACGTGCCAAAGGTCCGCACCATTTATACCAGTGCTGAGGGTGCAGGTGAACACTGCCGTATTCTCCTGAACTATAGGTGTTGCCACTCAGACAAAACCTCCACATCAGCACTGGTATAGGAGGAGAAGTCAAAACTAAGCTGTTTTTTTTTTTTTTCCAACTTAATCTTTTCAAACTGTTGCAACTTCTGTATAATCTGAGGATCTCTGAGCTTCTGTACTCATGTATCATTAAAATGCCAGTAAAACCTGACATGATCGTACACTCGTGTCTTCAACCTGGAGGCAATGGCACAATGTACCAGTTTACAAAAATCCAGAGATGTATTGCTGACGCTGTTAGCCGGGGGGAGAACGGCGAGCATAAATGCCCCATTATGCTTCTGTAAGGATGCTTAAAACTTAGAGTTATAGTGCAACACAAAACTGAAAGATGAAACAGCAGCACTGTAGATGTCGCAGATCTGATCTCAGTTTTGGAACCTTACGGCCCTACTAATCTCTGTGTTAATGTTATTATTATTTTAATTATGCAAATCCTAGGACTATACTGTTGGGAAAATAGATATAAGTTAATATAATAGGTTAAGTTCCAACTACATGGTAAACCAATAACATTTTAACATAAAACAGTGTTATGTTACAACAAGCAAAGTGTTAGAGTTCCTAAAGTGAAATATGTATTTTAACATCCCTTTTTCCTAAATTAAACAAACCTGTTAAAGTGATTTCAGAGCTATCGCACAGCAACATGGGAGTATTTGATGTTGTAGGCTTAATCTCATCTCATGTCTGTGTCTTCCTTCTTCTTCTGTAAACAGTTTTCCAACTTTCAACTTTGTAAATGATGATGATGAAATGATTTTAGAATTTCTTATTCCTGCTTCTTATTAGCCATTTGCTTTTGAATTAATATGGGGAATAAAGTCACTAAGGCTCATACGCACCCCTTTAAGATCTACTGAGACCTGGTAATTATGTGGTCAAGAACTTGTACTTCCAGGGGATTTGTACCACCTAAAGATTCTACTGCCAGCAGGCTGAAGGGTAGCACTGGTGGCTGACAGTATTTTTTTTTCCCCCTCCTTGAAGCACTAAAATATATATTAACAAAATGCAAGAGAAAAATTGTCCTCCCCAGGTCTGTCTGCCAACTTGCCCAAGGCACGAGCCAGCCAAGGCTGTGCCTGACGGCTTTCAACTAGTACTGTGAAAGCCTTTCAAAGGGCTTTTTCTATAACGCCCCTCTTCTCCCCCAGAGCTGAAAATTGGAGGCACTCAGAGCCATGGAGCTGGAGGTCAGTGTCATTGTGTACAGAAATGAATACAGTTCGAGTGAAGATGCCACTGCTGTGTGCAAACACATTCACGTTTTTTTTCCTCCTTGCTGCAGTGTGGAAGCTGACATTCTTTTTTTTTTCTTCTCTTTTCCTTTCACGCCATGTTTTGATTGTTTGTGAGCCGTGGTATTATTAAAACACACACAGGCGAATACTGCATCTTCCTATTTCACATACGCTCAAACTACAGTCATTCTGTATCTGTGCAGTCCCTCTGGTTTATCAGTTAATATGTCCATATCACTATAACCATGAATAAGTTACAAAATATATAACACAATAAGGAGATAGGTGAGGCTTGTTTTAATCACTACACTAGAGTACAATATAAATATTAAACACAATATAAACGATCTCCATGATATTAATGGGAAATCTCTGCTTGCTTTAACATCGACAAAACCAATCCACTAGTGGCTTCAAAATGAGAGATATTCTATTTGAATTTAATCCCATAGTCAGCATGCAGTCCCTTCTCCAGATTAAAGGGTAATGGTAAAGGCCTCGTCTTCACATTTTCTTTCACCACCAGGTACGCTGGCAGTTTTAATGCACTCGCGCTTCCTGGCCTTGGCAAATCTGAGGACTGAGGCAGCTGCTTTGTGCTGTGTCTGAACCATTTGAAAGGGCTCATCAAGCATTTATAAAGACCTGAAAAGCTCCTGCTAAAGGCTTTGAGGACATATAGGAGCAATGGTGCAGTCGGTATGGTGGCTGCATGTTCTCGAAGAAAATGTCCCAACTCCTTCCTAAATGTCAAGTCCACACTTACAGGGGCCATTGCTGAACCGTTTTGTGTTACAATATCACTGAAGTTATATATATGTCATGCCTTTTTTCTTTTACTTTTTAAGAAGTCTCCATTCATTTTTGTGTTTCTAGTATATTTTTAAATAAAATAAATCTGTCTCAATAATGAAGAAGATGAATTATGAATTAAGCTCCAAGGCTACCAAGAGAGCGTATTATGTGCATCTGTGTAACTATCCAGTTTGATTCAGTTATTTTTTGTTTGTTTTTCTCTCCATGGTTTAATTTCAGCACCTGTTTCTTTGCAGCCAGATTATAGACAGATGCTGTGACATGGCTGTATTATAAAATGCACATTATCAGTGTACATGCATGAGTGTGGGTCTGTATGTGTTTGTTCTAGTGGGTGCTTTCTGTGTGGGGATCAGTTCATCTCTCCAGCAGCAGAGCAGGCCAGACAGTCAATTAGTGCTTCTGCATCTAAACACAAGTGGTTCACTGTGCTGATTGCCTCTTGTCTGCCTCACGAACCATCAGGCAGAAGAACAGCAATAATGGAAGGTGTAGGCACTGCGCACCGGCACTCCCGCCTCCATTTAAGCTGTGGGATCAATATTAACAGGTTTTAAAATATGCAATGGGTATCAGAGTAGCTTGATATGGATTTATTATTTAGATGCAGACATAAGATAAATATCCGATTCTCGTTGGCTCTTGCACAGCAGTCACTATGATCCTAGAGATTTGCTTGTGACATTCACATGATTAAAATGGGACTTGTCAGCAGTAATAGTCGTACCAGGTAAGTGGTAAAATGCTCAAATCCAAACAAGCTCTGCTGCTTCTGTGTTTATTAGTTAAGTACTTAGTCACTAGCTCATCCGGCCGAAGGACTGACAATCCTATGCAATGGTGAGGTGTCCGTCTGGCTGGCTGTCGCGCCCTCCCTCCACAGTTCACAAGAATTGCTGCTCCTTCTCGTGTATTGCTCCAATTTTAGTGAAACAAAAGTAATTTGTCCTGAATCTGACTGTTTGTGAGCTTCCTGGACTTCTCAGTTGATTTTAATTCTCATTAGTTTGTGCAGTACATCCAACCAATGACAGCAATACTTATCACTTTTTTTTTGTACTTCACACATTACGGTAACCTGTGAATTGTAATGGATCATAAACGGGATGAGCTACTACATCAGTGACATTCTGGTCTGTGTTTTGCAGATAGCGACAGTGAAATCTCCAGTGGGACCGGAGATGTTTCCAAAGACTGTCCTGAGAAAATACTGGAGTCCTGGGGAGGAATTCTCAATAGATGGTAGGGCTTCAGATGAGGCAGAAATGTGGGCACTGAGATTTCTGGAAACATTGAAATTGGATGACATGGGAACTGATATCTGGAGAGGAAAATATGGTACCAGACAAAATGTGTGAAGTGGCACTAAGCAGTGGAAGAATATAAAAAACATACAGAATAGAGATGTGCATCACAGTATCCACGGGCTATATTTGGATCTGAGCGACCCAGCACGACAATAGCTGGGTGGCAATCTGCTTCAGCTGAGGAGTACTTCCAAAGCAAATGAAACTTAATCTCTAACCTGACTCCTGCTAAGATTGTAATACGGGTTGGAGAAAAAAACTAGATGACTGAAAAACAGGAGAAATTACAGGAATTTTGCATGTATTGACAATTTAAGCTCATATTAAGTCCCAGTTTAAAAGCCGTGCATGATTTTGATGTTAATTTTAAAATGCTGAACTTGATTTAGACAGCCAAGTGTTTCCAGCTGTGCTGATTGTGCAGCTTTTTTTTTTGTCAGATATTAAAGAGAAAACAGAACATTTTAGAATAGCTTAGTGCTTATGCAGTTTTAGCAGCTTCAACTTGCGGGGAAAAGTCAGCTCCACTCTGCCTCATACACAGTGTGATTTAGAGTACAGAACCAAGGTCCTCGCCATTATTGCAGTTTGATTGTTTTATGATCCAAGTTATTATGGATTATCTACTCAAATTATAGCTGAGAGTTGACATTTTAAAGAATTACCCACTTTTTTTCAACCCATTACAAATGGAATGGGCTAAAGCATGGCATTTGAAGAGGAGAAACTGTATAATGGCCAATTTCTTACTCATCTGTTACAATAAAAACGGTCCATTCCAATAGTTTACAGTAACTAGTGTTGATAAATTCAGCTTCAGATACTGTCGTTATTAAGTGAATAAAAGATGTTTGAAGCTGTTTGTGTGAGTCCGCAGCCTGTTTTCTTTCAGTTGCATCAGCATAATGAAGTGAACTTTATTGGGAAATTGCATTCTTATGCCTTCAATGAATATGTTATGAGAAGATTGCAAGCATCATTAAAAACAGATGACAGTGTGTTTTTCAAAAGAAGGATTTTTTTTTTTATCACGTGGCAGCAGAGCACTGCTTTTAATATGCCACATTACAGTGGTGTACTTGGTAATGTTAGCACAATAGTTTGAAATGATAATGACTTTCATAACTACTGTAGTAAATAAAGTAATACATCAATGCTAAACTGACTGCTGTAATTAGTACTGTAGTGATGCAGTGAACCTTGAATTATTACTGCATAGTAGAAGTAGAAGTACATATGTGCAGAAGTATGTTATATGTTTATGCTGAATAACAACTTTATCCTTAAGATTTACATTCAACACTCGAGAGGTTGAATTTGTCCCATTTTTATCTTGTGACACCTACAAAGTACTTCTAAAATCCATCCAGCTGCATGTAAAATAAAAGTTCAAGTGGCTGAATTGACACTGTAAAATAATGGTTTCCTCTTGTGCGCGTATTCTTGTGTGTGCATCAGGCATGGGAACCTGTCCACTCGCCCAAAAGGTTTGTCCTCATTGGTTCGCAGTGGCATTCCTGAGCCACTCAGAGCTGAAGTCTGGCAGCTGCTGGCGGGTTGCCACGACAACCATGACCTGCTTGAGCACTACCGCATCCTCATCACCAAGGTAAACGCTCACACGCACACAGCAGGGATGGACAGCTGTTAATAAGAGTGCATTTATAAAAGAAGTGCTGAACATCATCAACACACATCAGTTTGCCTCCATGACATAAGTTTTCAGAGACTTTTATACCATATCCTGACCTGAGGGCTGGCATTGCAACAAGAAAATCACGGTCTTCATTAGCTGTCATGACTCATTATTAGCTCAATGGACTCAAGATTTGACCCTGAAGGCTGATGTCGAATATGCGAATATGAATCTTGAGAATGCATATTATGTTCTTTTGTGTGCGGATGTTATACTTGCACTGTTGCAGTTACAGTATAGTCCAGGTTTTTGTTGTTGTCATCAAAACCAGGTGATGGGTGTGAATTGTTAAGCGATCATGTCACTGTGATGAGAATGAATTAGGAAATATGCTTCTTTACTGTGTACAAATCTGTGTCTCACCAGTGCTGATGAGCCCTGATGCAGATACCGCCGTTCATTACAGCTGTTCCTCTGAACCGTGTGTCAAGTCAGAGAACGCTTTAATTTAGTGGTGACATTTAAACGCACGCCGTGCTGTCTTGGGACTGTTACAGCTCATGCTGGCCCTTTGGCCTCCCGCGGAGCTTGCAAGAATTCAAAGTGAATTTTTGGACCTTTTATTATTTAACTGTTGCTTGTTCCTCTGGCTGTGTTCAGGTGTAACATGCAGTACTGTGGAAAATCTCAGTACTTTTATATTTTGTTTCCAAAGAGCCAGATTTGCTTGTCATTTTTCTTTAAGCGGTCTTGAGCAATAATTCTCCAGGCTTTCTGAAGGTCTTTCAAAGTTTTTCTCATTCTCTCCCATTTTCAGAGGAATCTTTTTTGTTTGTTGAACCACTTAACGCTGACCTGTAAACCATTCAAGCATTAAAAAGACAGCTAACTAAAGGGATGAACCAGTATTGTCTAAACAGAACAGACAACTTAGCAAAGAACTGACTTTTTACTAGCAGCCTGTTGCAAAGGCATATAATTTGTACCCATTTCTTTAGTTGAATGCATGAAAAATACTAAAGATAACAGTTTGATAGGCATAAAATTGTATTTTTGCACCAACAAGGTGACTCCTAAAGAGCTGTTGGCCAAAAACGTGGCATATCTTGGCATGGTATACAGTGCATCCTTAAAAAATTTAAGGAAACTGGACAAGTGGAGGACAAAAGAAGAAATGGCAGGCCTAAAAAAAGCTATCTACAGCACATAGAGCATCAGTATCTGAGAGTCTTGTCCTTAAGGAATAGGAAAAAGTCCAGCAAAGACTTGACACAAGACCTGAGAGATAAATCTGGCCCTTCAGTTGAGCTGTTCACTTAAGCTGCATCAGAAATGGTGTCAGTGGAAGGGTCGCTGTGAAGACGCCATTCTTAAGGAAGTGAAACGGGGAGAAAAAGCTGAGGTATGCCAAATTTGAAATTTTTGGTTCGTTGTCAGTATGTTCGGAGAAGTTCAAGAGGGAGGTAGAACAGTGAGTGTCTACAGCCATCTGTAACACATGCTGAAGGCTCTGTCATGGTTTTTGGGCTGCATTTCAGGCAGTGGTGTTGGAGATCTTGTCAAAATCCATGGAATTATGAATGCAGAAAAGTACCGTCAGATTTTGATCCACCATGCAACACCATCTGGAAAATGTCTTACATCAACAGCTTCATTTTTCAGCATGACAATGATCCTAAACACACTGCCAGTGCAGTAAAAGTATACCTGGATAGAAAACCACATAATGGAACACTATCAGTCATGGATTGTCTTCTCCAGAGCCCGGACCTCAACATTATTGAACCAGTATGGGATCATCTTGATGGAGAACAGAACAAAATGCAGCCAACCTCCAAAGAAAAGCTTTGAATTTCCTTCAAGAAGTCTGGAGAGCTATTCCTGAAGACTACTTAAAGAAATTACAGAAAGCTGCCTGAGAGAGTTCAGGCATGCACCCATATCCAATGCCAATACTACAGACAACCAGTGAGAAGATGATCATAGTCAAGGTTAAAGGTCAGAAGGGCAGAGATGAGAAAAATTGTATATTGATACTGACTTTTAAACTGGTCTTCAGTAGCAATAGTTTCACATTGTGAAATTAACATGTACTTTAACTATGAAGGTTTTAAATATCTTTAAGTATTTTTATCTGTTAAGTTTGACATATGAAAATACCTTTGATTGAGTTGTACTTTGTGCTGCTTTATTTTGATGAAAACAAAAACCCAATGTCTTGCAACCCAACAACCAGTTATTACTTTGTTTCATGTGATCTTTCTTAGTTTTTTTTTTTTTAATAAACTAGTAAGTAAAGTGCCTCACTGTACCTGACAGTGGCAGCAGAAGAAGGAGTAGGAGGTGATATAAGAACTCAAGTAGACAGAGATCTTCACTTTTATGGGTAATAAAATATTTTTTCTCTTTGCAGCACAGAGGCAAGTGAAAGTACCTGTCTCAATCAATAAGCACTAACACAGAGAGAGAGAGAGAGAGATAGAGAGAGATGTGGGTGTAGACATAAAGAATGAAAAATTGAGCCAGGAAAGACTGTGAACCCACAAATATTAGGTTTTAGTGACTGAGGGGAGCAGAAGAATGCATGTAAACGTTAGGAGAGCCGGCAGACTTCCTTCATTTTTTTTAAATATATATTATTTATTTATTTTTTTTAATTGACCTTCACTGCTGTGCAAATATCTTTTGGTCTTTCTTTTCCCCTTCTCTTTATCTGTACTATGACATGACTTCTTTATCTTTGCCTATTTTTTTTTTTCTCTCACAGTTTTGTCTTCAGTGGCATCTGTCTTTATGGCTTGTTCTTGCTCTTCCTAGATTTTTATGGTTTATTTATATTTATTTGGTTGTTGTTTTTTTTTTGGTGAATCATGTTGGGTTTTTTTTTTTCCTTTTTTCTTCTGTGTCCCACTCTCTGTCTCTCCCTTCTTTCCCATGCTCTTGTTACATAAGACCAAGCTTCTGTTGTTCAGCTCATTTTTTTCTCATTCCCCTGGATTGGGCACGCCCACATCTTCTGTCTTGCTGGAGTAGTGATGGTATTGATAGGCGGTTGGCTGGGCTATTAATAGCTGCACCAAATGAATGGAACTGAGGAAAGATGAAGTAGGGAGGGAAAGAGGGAAGAGAGGCGAATAACAGCAAAATGAGACTGATGTGGGGCTTTTTAATAACTTTCTAAACTCAATGCAGACCTTAATACTGATTGAATTCAAAATGATTGGACTGTTGTTGTTATGATATTGCTATTGTTGTCAGCACCATGTATCACCATGGGGCCCTGTACTATGGACCCTCAAAATTATATTTGACCTCTTGAAAAATCCATTTCTAATGTGAAAACCACTAATGTACTCAGCATTTAGCAGCATGTGGCCCATGGCTGGCTAGTATGATGAAGTAGATTGTAAGTATCATGTTAAGTGTTGTACTGCTCTCATTTGCAGTCATCACACACACAGTAACAAATACACACTATGTCACACATGCTATAGCCTCAGGGCATCTGAGACATTCACAAATAACTTTCTCGGCTGGCGCAGCACTGTGTTTGAGGTCGGGAATGGGGGCTTGCTAGTGACATTTGAACAACCTTTTCATGTCCCTAGAGCTGAACAAGCCCAAGGTGTGCCGCCACGCTTGAACCCACAGCTTAAAAAAAAACTCAGCCACCTATTTCCAAGCCTGCCTTTCCAAAAACCAATCTGTTTTTTTTTTTAGTTTTATGAGAGCGTTAACAGAGACCAGGATCTCTTCTTAGGTTTGAAGGCTGTAATCAGAAGTGTGGAGCAGCACTTTCTCCACAGCAGGCAGGAGCTCAGACTGTAGCAATCTTCCAATGAGAGTTTTGCAAAAAGAATTAATTTTTTTTCCCCTTACGTACGAAATATAGCTATAGAGAGAGAGAAATAGATATATGGAGATGGAGACAGAGAGAAAGACAGATATATAGAGATCGATCGATCGATCGATGGATATATAGATAGATATGAGTGTCTGCATCGTGTCCCAGCCCATGTGCTTTGACCTATTAGTTATTTGGTTGTTTGCTCAATGCAGCATATTGTGACCCCAGTATGATTGATACCTTGCAAAAGTTTTGAGCCACTCCTCATTTCTTTCTACTTTGCTCCCAAGGAGTAAAGTATAATGAAATGCCCTGAGCAACAATTTTCCCGGCTTTCTGAAGGTAGGGCTGCAATGATTCCTCGAGTAACTTGAATAATTCGAATATAAAAAATCCTCGACACAAAATTGTTGCTTCGATGCTTCGTTTGAACTCTGCAGTGCTCAGGTGTCTCTGTGTAAGCAGAGCGTTTCACCCGCATTAGCAGCATTAAAGTTCTCCGTCGCTATGATGGATTTCTGTCATTTGGAAAAATTACCTTTAACACAGAGTGGATCATCGCTGACACGTTTTTCCACACTGTGCTGAGAATTTCAGCTGTTAGCCCCCCAGTCAGCTATTCAGTACCAAGGGGCTCCATCAAAATATTTTTTTAAGCTTTAATCCCTGATTAGCAACTAAAAATAGACCTGCAATAGAAACGTATATAGGAGGATGGTATTGAATACAAAGCATTACAACATTAAGCTCATGCAGCCCTGAGTTTTTCAATAAAAACCCTGATAACACAACAGCAGCAGGTTTTTTTTTTTTTTTTTTTTACGTGCAGTCTGTCTGCACATGCGTGGCAAGCACAAAGAAGCGGGGCCATTACGAGACGGTGAGCTCAGGTGGAGCAAAAGGAAGCATTTTTCTGGCATCCAAAGCAGCAACGCTTTCTCCTGTAACCCCCATTAAAACCTTTACAGTTTAACAGCTGGAGGAGCCCTTCGTCAACCACCTGATCAACCAGTGTCAACGTGAAGAAAAGAGAACTTTGTAGCTGCTCCATCCACCGCTGTTTGTTTCACACATCAAAAAACTACAG
>JAVDPK010003074.1:0-33572 GCA_034780415.1 Cichlasoma orientale | reverse complement strand
GGCAAATTGTTATTAGCAGCCTGTTCCAAAAACATACCCCCCCCCCTTGTTTTTCTTTTTTTTTTTTTAGTTGAATGCGTGAAAGACGTAAAAGATAACAGTATATAGCATAAAGACCCATCTATAGCATGTGACCAGTATCTGAAAGTCATGTCCTATATGAACAAATTTCCAAGGTCCAGCAAAGACCTGACACAGGACCTGAGAGATTAATCTGGCCCGTCAGTTAATCCATCATCTGTTCACCGAAGCCTCATCAGAAATGGTCTCAGTGGAAGGGTGGCTGTCAGGAAGCCATTCTTAAGGGAATGAAACGGGGAGAGAGAGGCCAAATTTAAAATTTTTGGTTCAAATTAGAATTGCACAAAATCTGTTTTTGCCTTACAATTGATATTTCCATGTATGCTTTCACATTTCAGTAAATTGCTGCACCTAATTCCCATTCTCCTCAGAAAAGTATAAAGAAATCGGGGCTGGCTGAAGACTTTTTGCACAGTACTGTGTGTCTTTCATTTCTCACTTCTTCTACCCGATCTTACCTGGATTTCCTCCCAGGACTTCTAAGGCGCTTTAGATTTTGCTGTTGACTCAAATTTAGGTGAGGAGCCAGCTTACTGATGGTATATAAAGTTGCCGTGTAATCGCAGGTAACATCAGCCATGCAGCCAGTCTGAAATAATACTACACCCACGCCTGATAACCCACATAAAGATACATGGGACACAAAGTACATAAGAGAGGCTGCCATGGTAACTGCAAGGGTCAATAGACTTTTCTTTGCTTGAAGTTATCTCCATGACAATTCTGTGTCTCCTTTAGCCTTTGTCTCAACATCTTCCTTTGCCTAATTAGTTAATATTCCGATTTTTTTTTTTTTTTTTTTTTTTTTTGGAGACCTGGGAGAGTGGGTAGGCGTTCATGGATTTCACGTAGTACTTTTTCAGCCTTCTAGCAACCACTGTTGTGACCATTGTACATGTCTTGGATCACTAATGTGAATGTGTTTTGTCATTTTGGAAAATATTGTAGTTTTACCAGATTCACCTATTTTTCTGGCACTTCCTTTTTTCCCTTCCAAATAGTAAAAGTTAGTAAAACTACTTTGTGAATCTATAGGAGTAGGGTTGAGGGAGTTGAGGTAAGTTTGAGATTCCTTTTATTAGTACTAATTTCTCTGGAAAGCATAACTACAAATGTGAATCATCGCACTTTGTGTCTCCCTTTAAATAGCAATAGAATCTGAGTATGTGAGTGGGGATTGCCAATATTGAGGGAACACAGGGCGTAGAGTTACATCATTTTAGGGTGTTTTTTTCAATGCAAGCAAAAGGACTTTAAACAGTAACAGGTTGCTAATGACATTTCCTGTCTTTTGACTAATCATTAGTGTACTAAATTATTTTTTGCTCTGCTAAAGCACACAGTATGAGTCATTTGATGCTTAGCTGTCCACTGTAGATGCACATGCATTTCAGTGTTACAGGTGAACTTCAACTTGGGTGAAAGCTTTTCTCTCATCTTTTATGTATTGACATTTTCATACTAACAATACATTTTCACCCTTTAAAAATACAGCACAGCACAAGTTTGAGGTCTCCCTTCATTTATGGCTGAAAGACAAATCCCTTTGATGGTCTCGAGCCTTGTCAATCAAAGCCTCTCACACAAATTCACTGTCCCATTCTCCTTTTATAGTATCTGTAGGGAACAGCTGCACTGCGTGTCCACAGTACCACTGAGCAACACCACTACCTACTATATAGGTCTGTTCACAGCAGCTCTCCCTTCTTGGGCCTGTGTGACTCTATAATGCATCCTTCCAGTTCCTGTTCACCAACAGTTTCCACAGCAAGAAAACAGTTGAGGTTATAAAAGGATGTGCTGCCTTTTATCCACAGCTTCAGAAAAATCTGTGTAATTTCTGTAGTTACTGTAGGTTATCTGAATCAATCAACAAGACAAAAGTGACTCCAAGGCAGATTTTATGTTTAGTAATTACACTTTGCAGCTTGTATGTATTATGCATGCAGCTGAAATGGTGTAATCACTCAGTAATGTTAGTGCCTTTTGCACACTTGATTTGATGTAGAATTTTTAGTATTGACTGAAATTAGGTTGTCATGTAAAAGTGAATTAAAATAATTTTGGAATTCTGCTGGCACACCTTCAGTATTTGCATCTACTGTCTGCATTACAGAGCCTACTAGCTATAGTGACACTGGCCTGCATTAGGGAGAAATTTGCCAATATCTTCTTTGGTCACTTCTTTGTCTAAGTCTGCATACCCATTGTAGCCTAACTCTTGTAGTGCTCTGTGTATTTCCCCTTCCACTGCAGAGTCGCACCAGCTTGTATCACCTAATTCAATAAATCTGAAAGAATTGCTATGAACAACATCATTAGCAATTTTATATCTAGGTGTTAAATAAATTTTAAATTTGATTTGTCAAGGAAAGATATAGCGGTAATGTAGTTTATTTGCAGATTAAGCAGGATAAAACTTAAAGCTGCTCAGGGATGGAATCACTTAGTATAATCAACAAAATGTTATTTGATATCCTCGAATTTACAGTAGAGACACGCAACACAGGGCAACAGGCTGCAACACCTGGCTGCAGCAGTCTTAGAGCTTCATGTATTCCTATTAAGACGGTTAATATCAATGTGTGACTGCTTTTGAAAATGCAACATACAGCTTTGACCTGCATTTCACTGAGTGGCACACCTATTGATTTGTCATACTTATTTTACTATAGCAAAAATCTATACTAAGTTTAAGTACTAAGACTGCCTTTCTACTGTCTATTTATACTATAGTAGACTGTGAAGATGGCTATCCATCCACAAGGACAACAGGAGCTATAGGATAATGAATATAAATATCTCAGCCTCACCTTAGCGGTCCTAGAGGTTTTTACTAGTATGTAGTGTGAGATTAAATGAGTCTGATAGATGGTGATTTCAGTCTGTTTTTGACCTTCGTACCCGCTTTACCATACAGTCACATTTATGATGTAGGCAATATCCATGGTGACATTGTGTGTGTGTGTGTGTAATTTTTACACACACGCCATTTTTTTTCACCCCCCAAATCAAATGTACATGTTTTCCCCTTGTCTAGCATGCTATTTATCCATCTAAATTGCTTTGGTGTGAATGTGTGTTGCCCAGTTTGGAAGATAGCCTCTGTAGAAATGTCTGCCACCTATCCATCTGTGCCGTCTATGGAATCAGGTGGCACTTGCTTTGTGTTGTTGGTGATCAGCGCTAAAGCCAGGTGATCCCACCTCCATCTGTATTTTGCCAGAGCTCATGATATTTCTTACTGAAAGGAAACAGATGCATTATTCCTTATATTTATATGAAACCCCATTTCCCCCAAGTTTTTGTTTTCTTTTTTGTGACTTTCCCTACAATTGCCAGCCAGTGCACCACTGAATCCCAGTAATAAGCTGAAACTTATTAAAGGGTTTGAAGACAGCACTGCAGTTTTAGTCTGAATCTCTAACAATAATGAGACAGCCTTCATCTACCGGATCCTGCATTGTATTGTCTTTCAACAATATTTTTGCATAATTCAGGAAGTCCAAATGCTGTTGCAACTACCCCCTTTGCTTATTAACTTGTTTGGCGTGAATCCCTGCTTTGTTTCTTGAAGTCCATTTTGATGGTGACCTCTTCTTGACGTCAAACTTTGCTTCCCTATAAAGCAACTAAACCTAATATTACCTGCGTTTCTGGAGGTTTTCAGAGCAACCCAAAAGGGCTTTAGGAGTTTCAGAGCCAGCATTACCAGGCTAGGAACTGGCTTTTCCCCCAAGCTGTTATCTTAACCTGGCTACCTGCTGAACTCTGCTAATACCTCACCCTTGTCATGTTTGAAATACTATTTGTAGTAGTTTTCACTTTTTTCTTCTTCAATGCTTTTTATTTAAGAATCGTAGGAGACCAAGTGATTAATTGGTGTCTTGAACGTAATGGTAAACAGCCTGGCACTTCATTTACTGTGCTCTGGATAAACCACCAAGGCAAACACCTTTTAATGTAAATATAAACTCCCTGCTTATGCTGGTACATTGCTGTTTAGACTGGAATCAGCAGGAGCCCAGGCACGGAGGAGGGAGGGATGCTGGGAAGCAGTGAAAGGTGAATCAGCCGCCACCTTTGTTTCCAAGTGGCCCCGCTGGCTTTGTTTTGGAGCAGAATGAATTATTAACGGTGGCCTTCTGGTCGTGTTTTTCATCAGTGTCCACCTCCAAAGGTAAAGAGCACTGTGATGAGAGATCTCCATTGACTGGCTCCTTCCATAGTGACCGCAGAACTGTCTACTTGAGCCTTTTTTATTTTTTTATCTAATTTTATTTTCTTCCTCTGACAATTTTTTTTTATTGCCCTGTTGAAGTCTAATTTTGACTCAAGCATATTGACTTCTGTTTCGATCAAATTCTAACACTTGTAATACCTAACAAAGTAGCGTTACCAAATAAATTTTATTCTGTGCTGTAACTTTGCACAACCTGTCCATTAAATATTCATACATACAGCCTGCTGCTCGGAATCATTACATTTCAGTGACAGATGCTCCTTTTCCTGCCCTCCGTCCTGCTTTTCTCCCCGCTGCACGGCTGAATTTAACCCCGGATAAGCTGCTCTTAGCCCGCACACTGCGCCTCCCTCGTCTCGGTCTCCTCCCGCTGCTTTGCCGTTCTTGTATTCGGCATAAAGTCTCCGAGTCCACCTGGTCTGCCTCTTCCGTCGTAAGGAAACGTGAAAAGACGCTGATGCTGCTGCGCTCTTTCCATTCTGACTACACTGCCCATGATGCC
Source organism: Cichlasoma orientale (assembly GCA_034780415.1). Classification (NCBI taxonomy): domain Eukaryota; kingdom Metazoa; phylum Chordata; class Actinopteri; order Cichliformes; family Cichlidae; genus Cichlasoma; species Cichlasoma orientale. Next base: position 28,746 of record JAVDPK010003074.1, on the reverse strand, counting down.
CCGCGTCCCGTTGCCAGGATACGTAAAATTCCACAAAGGCCAGTTTGACGCCGATAAGCGAGTTTGGTTGAAATCAGAGGAAATCTCACCTGAAATCAGGTGAGACATTTAACACCCGTGCGGGCATCAGTGCGGCTCTGCGGGCAGGTTATAGTCCCTGCAGGACGACTGTGTGCAGTCTGAGGCGGGCTGCTCGGCCGTGTACGGCTTGTTGTTAGCAGTTAGCTGCTAGGTGTCTAATGCGTAAACCGGCTCTCCCATGGAGCGAGGTAACCGGGAGAGAGGAGGCCAGCTGCTGAGGAATCAGCCGTACGACGAGAGCCTGGAGGTAGCCGACGCCGAGGAGGTACCGAGCGTGTACAGCCCGACCCCCCGCAGCCAGACCCAGGCCGAGCTGAGGAGGAGCAGCAGGAGGGTTCGCAGCCTGATGTCGGCCCACAGCAGCAGTGACGAGTTCGATGAGGGCCGTGGGAGGGCCCGGGAACCCGCGGGTGGGCAGCCGGAGGACGAGGAGGACGAGGAAGAGGATGACGATGATGATGACGACGACGAGGATGATGACTCTGAAGAGGATGAATCAGAGGAGGACGGCAAGGCCCACAAGGCGCCGGAAGGCCTGTACAATCCTGCCGACTATGCCAACCTGCCCGTCAGCACCGATATCAAAGAGCTGTTCCAGTACATCACACGCTACACCCCCGAGTCCGTCGAGCTGGACCACAACCTGAAGCCGTTCATCCCGGACTTCATCCCCGCGGTGGGAGACATCGACGCCTTCCTCAAGGTGCCGAGGCCCGACGGCAAAGCCGACAACCTGGGGCTGCTGGTTCTGGATGAGCCCAGTGTGAAGCAGTCTGACCCCACGGTGCTGTCGCTGTGGCTGTCGGAGGAGACCAAGCAGCACGGAGCCACTGAGCTGAAGAAGGTGACGAGTGTAGCCAACCCTCAGAGCAGCCCGCGGGTGGTGGACAGCTGGGTGGAGAGCATCAGCGCCCTGCACCGCTCCAAGCCGCCGGCCAGCGTGCAGTACAGCCGCCCGATGCCCGACATCGACAGCCTGATGCAGGAGTGGCCGGCGGAGCTGGAGGAGCAGCTGGGCCGCCTGCAATTGCCGTCCGCCCGCGTTAGCTGCGACCTCGCGCGGTACGTCGACATCATCTGCGGCCTGCTCGACATCCCCGTCTATAACAACCGCATCCAGTCGCTCCACCTGCTCTTCAGCCTCTACCTGGAGTTCAGAGATTCACAGCACTTCATACGCAGAGCGTAGACAGGAAGCACGGCGTGTGGCGGCCAGAGAGTCACAAAAGTCTGTTGAAGAGCTGAAAACTGACTCCAGATGTGCCTGATGTTCTGCTTGTGTCTGACTCCTGTTAGCTTAAAACTTGTTTGATACCTGAGAAACTGTCCTTCTGATCCTGTTTACTCTGTTTGCTCTCCAAAGGTCTGGCTTCTAGGTGGCTTCACTCAGCTCCCATTTTAAAGCTTTATCTAAGCTAAGTTGGCTTTCAGTGCTCACAGGGACAGAGAAACCACAGAATCATAGTCTGACTCAAACTCTTAATCTTAACCTTTGCCCCAAAATAAATAATTATGTTATTACTGTTTTATGTATTTTTATGTATACAACAGGTCTCTCTTGTAAATGAGACTTTAAGAATCAAGAGACTCTTTTCCTGTATAAATAAAGGATAAATAAAAAAACTTTTAAGTCAAAGTTGATTTTGGTAATAATATAACTGTTTTGGTTGGGGTGTGTACTGCTGTCTCAAAGGTTATTAGTTCAGTAAAGTAAGGTAATACTTAATGTTGAAAAAATATGCTTTAGACATAAAATTAATTTCACAAAATTTAATGATACTGTAGTTTATAGATTTGAATTATTGCTTAATATTTAATTGTTGAAAAATGGTAAAGTAAACCCAACAAAAATGAAGTCTTTAACTTAAGAGTTTCTAGTTGTAGTTAGGTTTAGATTACAGCATCTACTCAGCCTCTATAATATGTTTAGTCATCAAGTCTGTGCAAGTATTTCTTCAGCTTTTATGTCCTGTCATAAGCAGGTGCATTATCAAAGAAATGGAATTGCAGGAGCTCCCATTATTACAAGATCATACACATTTACTGTTACCATTATATCTAAATAGCAGTTTCTCTTTGTTTGGGTGATGCATTCGTTATTTCTTGTATTGCTTCATTCTAAAACTTTTTGTGTGGATTTTGCCTTTTGTAGATTTTTTTTAAATTTGTCCAATTAGGGGCACTTAAATGGTAAATGTTGAAAATATAAAACGTATAATTAAAGTAATCAAAGTTTTATTGTTTTCTGGATGCCAAGTGCACTGTAAAATTTTTCTGTCTAACTTACCGCTACTCATTTGCTTTAATAGTCTCTCAGAGTCAATAAGGATACAGTAATCTTAACAATATTAAGTTTAAATTTTCTATGCATAATGCTGGCCAGTTTCTTTCCATCCACTCTTTAGATTATCCAGTTTACTGTCACTTGATCCTTTTCAGCATGCTCCCAACTGGCTGAAATACCTGGCAACTGTAACTAAGGGGCAGAGATAAGTGTGCTAAGCTATTGGTAAATAAGAATAAATAAAGAAACCAGAAGAACCTGGAGTCTGTCAGCATAATGGAGAAGATGAATTTTACAATAATTAACAGTCCAAGATGCGTCTTAAGATAATGGAGGTTTATTGAGTATACGTGGTCATATACACTATTTATTTATTGATTAATCAATTTTAGTGGCAAGCTGAGACTGAACACTGTACGTATAGTGACTCATCGATGTTTATATTATCTGTTTATATTTTAAATGCAGTTGGGGGATTTTTATGTATAAAAACAAATAGTTTTTTTTTTCCCTTTTTTATGTTGGACAAAGTATATATGCAGTAAAGGGATAAAAGTGAGAGGGTCCTTTTAGTTACCAGAAATAGACTTTGAGATATAAGTGATATGTAAATAGGAAATGTATCCAAATTTACCTCTGGGAGAAAGCCAGTCTGAGGCAGGATAATGTGGCAGGGAGCCTCAGGTGCAGCTGGGAGGGGAGGAGGCAGGACTCAGAGCAGCGAGAAGGAGGGAGGGTTTCTGTTTGTGTGTGTGTGGAGAGAGAGAGAGACTTGAGCGTGCAAGCTAGAGAGATTGTGTGGTGAGGGAGGGAGCGAAGTGTAAGCCAGTCACAGCATCTCTCCTCACTGCACCAGGGCTGAGGGACTCTCCGTCCCCTCGCTTCCCTCGCTGCAGATTTAACTCATTTCCATCAGCGCAGTCATCCTTTTTTTTTTTTCCTTTCATTTTTACTTGCTGCTTTGGACAGATGCATTGCATTCATATCTTTCTGTGTGCCAGGATCTGAGGATTTATTAATTAAAAACGTGGGTTTTCCTGTTTATCGGAAGTAAAAGGGGCCATTTGCAAAAGACAGAGACTCCGACTGGGACTTTGTCTTCTCTTTATGCTGCTAGAGTGGATTCCCTTTTGTTGTACTGCCAGTGCTTTGTTCAGTCGACAGACGTACTGAGAGAAGAGTTAAAGATGCTGCAATAGGACCCCCTCCACAACTAAGCAGAACGCATACTTGAAAGGACTAAGGCAAGTTAAGAAAATCTGTGGTTGCATTAAGCACTTGATGAGAAGGTCCTGAGCCCTTCTAAGCAAAGCCAGTGTTTCAAGAATACCACAATGAAAATGGAAGTGGCAAGTTTTGTAGGATAAATAAGTGGATTTTTGATTCATCCCCAAACCTCTCTCTGCAAGTGTCTGCGACAGGATTGCTGTGGAGACCCAGTGAGTGGAGCACTGAGTTATTCAGATGGCCTCTCATTTCTCCTGGAAAGTCCTTACATCTGCCTGCATGGGAGTCTGACATTAAACACTTTCATCAGCTGTTGGACTTTTATTTTGGTTTGTCTTTTGCAACTTGCAGTCCAGAACACTGAGAGGCAAGTTTGCACATTTGGATTTAAACTTTATATCACTTTGTTGGCAGAACTCATCTAGATGCGCTTGGTCTTTACCTCATGCTGCCTAGGGATGCCTTGTAAACACATTTTCCCTCACCACCATGTGTGCTGAGAGAGCTGTGACATTATCTCCTGCGGAGATCCCCATGTTGTTCTAGCCTGTGTCTGTGTTTTGATTCAGACAATAGCTGGGCATACATGGGCTCCAGACACTGACCAGAGGACCACCAAAATAAGGGAAGCCTGCTGTTATATAGTAAACACTCTGGCACCCAATGTCAAAGTGCAAGTTTGGATTGTACTAAAGCATTGATTCACGGAAACAATTTTAATTGTACATCAAGAGAGGCTCTGTATAAGAACCCCTTTTTTTTTTTTTTTTTTTTTTTTTTAAACATTTTTGAGCTATAACTGCACCTAGAAAATCTCACCTTTTCTTAAGGAGTTAAATGGGAACCATATGCTCCACATTTGTTTGATCTCTGCTGAGGATGAGTAAAGTGAGGGGAGCATTGTACTTTGCGTCATGCTTTAACCTTGTGTGATTTTCTCCCTCACATCATCTTTGCTCTCTGCCCTTGTGAGGACATCTCATGCCCTCAGCCTCCTGGTGGCAACTCTCATTTAAATCAGACGATGAGGCCACAGACTGGAAGGCAAAGCAGCAAGGAAGCTCACCTTTGGGATATATGCTGGCCAAAGCTTTAGGTTTACTGAAGGAATGCACCTTTTTTCTTACTACTCCTGACTGTTACCCACCCCCTACTTTCACTAACCATGCATTATTGGAAAGGAGAGCTGAACGGGTTGTCCTACCCTCCTGGTGGCTGTATTGATTTTCCTCCAGTTTGTGTTCATTTGATTGAGACCCAGCAATATAAGAGTAAGGTGAATGAGAGCGTGAGCATGCTAGGGAGGATATTGAGCTTTGCGAACTGAGGTTGGCTGCAGACGTCTGGTGCAACACGGGAGGGAGACAGGCAGATCTCCAATTTCAGGCCACCTGCCTATATGGCTGACAGACTGCAATCCTGACCCACCTGGATAGAACCCAGAACAATGAACCAGTCTGAACTGACAACAGACCCTTCGCTCACTGCCAACATCAGCCATGGAGACTTCTTTCCTGGCAGGACTTCGAACCACTCCTGTCCCTTGGGCTTGGGGCTGAATGGAGGCCTAGATGCTTGTATTCTGGAGACTGCTGTGATTGTACTTTTGACAGTGCTAATTATTGCAGGGAACCTGACAGTGATCTTTGTGTTCCACTGTGCTCCTCTGCTGCACCACTACACCACCAGCTATTTCATCCAGACTATGGCCTATGCTGATCTGCTGGTGGGCCTTAGTTGCTTGGTGCCCACCCTGTCTTTACTCCACTACCCAACCAGTGTCCAGGAGCCAGTCACATGTCAAGTTTTCAGCTATGTCATCTCTGTTCTGAAGAGCGTGTCAATGGCCTGCTTGGCCTGCATCAGTGTGGACCGCTACCTGGCTATAACAAAACCACTGTCTTACAACCAGTTGGTAACTCCATGCCGTCTACGAGGCTGCATCACCCTCATCTGGGTCTACTCAAGCCTAATTTTCTTGCCCTCCTTCTTTGGTTGGGGTAAGCCAGGATATCATGGGGATATTTTTGAGTGGTGCGCAAACTCTTGGCCCACCTCCGCCCTCTTCACAGGCTTTGTGGTGTGCTTACTTTATGCACCTGCTGCCCTTGTGGTCTGCTTTACGTATTACCACATCTTTCGCATTTGCCAGCAACACAACAGGGAGATCAGTGAACGACGTGCACGTTTTCCCAGCCAGGAGATGGAGGCTGGTGAAGGGAATGGTGGTGGGCATCATGGAGGGCATGGACCAGATCGGCGCTATGCGATGGTACTCTTCCGCATCACCAGTGTTTTCTATATGCTTTGGCTGCCCTATATAATCTACTTTCTGCTAGAAAGCTCCCATGTGCTGGATAGCCCTGCCCTCTCCTTCATAACAACTTGGCTGGCCATTAGCAACAGCTTTTGCAACTGTGTCATCTACAGCCTGTCTAATAGTGTGTTCCGGCTGGGCATGCGTAGGCTCTCGCAGACTATTTGCTCCTTCAGCCATTGTGCTGCAGATGACCGGGACTTTGGGGAGCCTAAACCAAGAAAGAGGGCAAACTCATGTTCCATCTGAACAGATGGCTCTTACAAGATGAGGAAACAAGAATCCCAACAAGCTTAGCAACTAGTTACCTTGTAGTTAAATTGGCCGCGCTTAACAGATAACTGTTTTATCAACTTGTCAGCTGACAACCGTGACATTACCTTGGTCACTGGTGATTGCATTAAAAGCCTTTCAAGGAAATGAATGCAGTATCTAAACTGAGATTACAAGAGATATGGGTACTCTACGATGGCTTTTATTCTGCAGTACCATGGAGGCTTTCTTAGCCTTTACATCTCACTGTATATCATCAATGAGGTCAGACTTAGTGGGAAGACAAAACTGTAAATTCCAAAAGATTCACAAATATTTCCTCAGAAATCACATGTGACCATGCTGTTTCATGTCTGTTAAGCTTTGTTAGTGGCTGTCATTTAGATCAACCATATAATGTATGTCTTCATGCTTTCTGTGACTGTCATTGGTAGATACAGCGTAATCTACAGCTGTGTTCACAAACCTGTTTAAAGGTTATAAATGGATATTAGACTTATCCATATAAATGTTGCACATACGACAATGACAACAGCATTATGCTGCTGATAAATAAGACGGTATAAGGCTTTGACTGTTTTAGAGGAAAGTGAGCATAGTGAGATGGATTTATAGTCATGATGTCAGGTGTTCTGCCATTTTTTTTTCTATTCATAGGGTGATTGGCCAACCACTGAGCTCAGAGCTGCTTGAAATTTAAATAAAGATGTTTTCTCATACCTTTGCTAAACATTTTACAAAATGAATAAGTGCTGGCAATCGTAGAAAGTGAACCTAAAATAGTGCTGTTTTGACAGTTATGCAAAACATACCCCTACATTACAGCATTATACCCAGGACTGTTCAACTTGTAAGAAGCATCAAAACCTTTAAATGAAATGACATCTGTGTTAAGGTGAACAAAATTGCTTAACATGGATATTTATCAATATTCATCAAATGTCCATCAAATCAGGTATTGTAAAGTGACCTGTACGAGATTGTTTACCAATGTAAATATTAACTGAATATCACTGGCCACCAGTTGATTGGTGCACCCCCACTAAAAAGCACCTTATTTCCAAAATTGAGACAAAAGATTGAGACAAGTTAGGCTTAGCATGGTTTGATTCTAAGGCTGCTATGCTGAAGGCAGTAAATTAGTGCTGTCAGTAGATAGCACAGTGTATTGTTTTCCCAAGGTCCCCCTTTGTGTTTATACCCCATTTGTTTAGCATTCCTGATGTGGCTGTTATGAGTATTCAGTCAGTTTGATGCATGAGTTTATGATTTTTAACCAGCCAATAAATCATATCCTTCCTTTACATAAATGATAACTGGATTGTGAACACACAGATGAAGATGAGGTATAAATGCAATTATCCAAATATGAATTTCCACATTATTTTTGGTAATGGATAACACATTTAAACAAGATGTTTGTCTTTGACAAGCAAGTGTTATTTTCTAACTATTTTAATTGTAAATCAGTAGAAAATGTCCAACATTCCTGTCAAACTTTGCTTTTGTGGATTTTAGATTTTTTTTTTTTTTTTTTTTGCCCTAAAATAGGTAAATTTCACCATATTTTTTTCTGCTATTTTTGGACACAAAACAGCAAACATAAACTCAAAAGACACAATTATTTATTTTTGAAACTTCTGAAACAAATCTTTAAAATGAAAATGAACATTTTTTTTAATTATTTTGTGTGAAGGGTTAGGGTTCATTGTTTTCTTTTTTTCTTTTAATTGAACATTTTTTAACATTTGTATAGGCAATATTTGAAGATAAAAAGCTTAAAACCTAAATAAAAAACCCACTAGTAACAGTATATCGGAAATGACATATTTGTCAAATCATTGTCTGAACCACAAAAGCAAAGTTTTGGGATCAAAAATGTTTATTTTGTTTTGTTTTGTTTTGTTTTTTTAAAGTTTGTTTACATGTACAGAACTAGAAAAACATAGTTTAAACCCAAAGACAAGACAAAAGTGGAAATTTGTTACCTGGTGTAATTTGTAATATTTTAATTGCGAAACAAAAATTTTCTAAATAAGCCACCTTTAGGATGTAGTTATTTTACTCTTGAGTATGGCTTTTAACCCACTAACAAAGTCACCTTCATATGGAAGTAGTGATAGTGCAGGGCTCAAGATGTCACAAGCTTTGCGTGCTTTGGGCGGTGCAGGTATCGGTATTAAAGATAATTGTGGATATTATTTTCCCAGCAGCAGATGACAGGGGCTAGGATTAATGGTATCTGATCTGTCTGGAGGTTGCTGTGTAGTTAAAAATGACCTGATATAAAATTCCATATTTAGTTGTGTAAATGTTTAAGGCTATCTGTTGTTTACCTTGTCTTGGTTTGTTGAACTACTGGTCCAACAATGCTCTTTATCTTTCCATTATCTTTTGGTTATGTCAGTTCTGTAATAAACATGAAAATCAGTAGCCCTTAAACTACACACCCAAGGACTTTGGGAGGGGGGGGGGGTGATAAATTGGCAGATGAAATGTCCTCTGTTCTCATAACATTTGTGCAACATTTGGAGTTTTTGTGTTGGGGATGTTTTTTTGTTTTTTTTGGGAGATGGTTATTAACTCTAAAGAGTCATAGCTATTGTGTTGTACTCTACCCTCTCATCTTGGTTAGTGTTTCCTAATCTTGTGCATTTGCTGTACAAGTTCAAATGGTGTGTGGTGTTAGAGCAGCCTACAGACTGCCTTTGGTTGTGAATTCTCACGCTTTACTACAGCACAGTAGTTCCAGTTGATATAAAATGCATTTTTCTTTGATCATTCTGTGATCATTTGACCAGTGTCAAAGGATAACTCATTTCACATTAATACAGGAACAGTCTGTAGCCAAATTACTTGCAGTTATTTCCCTTTTGGCTGCTGTAGTAGTGTTGGACATTTGTGGTTTAGGCCCTGCTTGTAGTGTATAATGACCATGCAAAAAATCAAGAGACACAGCAAACCCAGCTCCTAGATATTGTAACTCTCCATTCTATGCTGCTTAACACTTCTTTGTGTAGATCATTCCTCATTTGCTGCTTTAAGTGGTGTTTTTAACTAGTGGCAGTAAAACTGAGTCTTATACTTGTTACATTTTTTTTGACATGTTTGACATGCAGTATGTGAGCGTTCCAGATTAGTTTTTCTGGCCACCTCATGAATTTAAGCCAACATTTGGTAAACCAGTGTCAGTCTCTTTTGGTTTATCTACAGGCTCTACTTTTTTTTTTTCTCGCCAGCCACTTTTACTTCACTGTTTTGTGTGAAGCAGGTAGTGTATAGTCAATTTGAAAATTTTCTGTTCTGTTCTGACTGTCAGTGGTGTTTACTATAAGTGCTGGCATTGTTTTGTTTTGTTTATTCAAATTATTGATTAAAGAGAAACAAAAGGAGACTGAGGCCAAAGTGGAAAGCTGTGGTAATGTGTGTTGGTCCTCAGTGGAACCATCAGCATTCTTAAACATATTCAAGTTTGTTGATTCAGTGTTGGATTACAAATAGTTGCTTTATGCAACTTTAATGCATTATAGATTGTTTTGTTTACGTGCCTAAAGGTGTATTTTGTAGGAAAAGTGTATTTAAAAAATATCTTGAGACGTAATTGCCATTACATGGACATGCTGCACTTTTTAAAAACATTTTCCAGCTACCTAAACATACCTTGTGAATTTTACACATCCAAGGATACATTGCCACCGGATTTCGCTTTTCATTACTTTGTGTTAAGTTCAGGGGGGTTTCCACTTGAACTGAGAATGGGTCAAGTCATAAATTTATCACAGTCGATGTGATTCTTGACTTCAAAGTTACATGTTCTACTATTTGATATCTACGTCTATAGATATGTCCAAGTGAACTCACTTCAATAGCCATATGATCTGGCATATATGAGGTATAACAGTAGAGAACTGTGTCAAATACTAGACTTACAATAATATATATATTTTTATTTTGATAGCTTGTGTTTTTGTACTCCCTTTGGGAGCATAGTAGTGGGGTAGTAGATGAAATTATTAGGATCTGAATTAGTGCTGTATAATCTTCACAATGTGGTGACAATAACATATAAGGCAAGAGAAAGAAAAACTCTGTAATAACGTAAAATAAAATAGCTCAGCTGTAACACATATAATGCAAAAGCTGGAATATTTAATTAAAGTGGAGGTTGCAGTAATTGGTCTGAAGATGCACAAATATTCATTCCTTTGGTAGGCTTTTATGTAGCAGGTCATGTGAAACGTGGTCCTGGCACACGGTTTCAAATCAAAGTGCCACTTAATGAATATTTAAAAATAAATTGTTTGTGTGTCTGTATTACATTGACCAAACTGAAGTGGTATTAAAAAAAAAATCTAAACTGTCATGTTGGTCAAAGAGGTCACCTTACTTTAAAGTGCTTTGATAGAAGCTTTTAGTAAAAAGTGTTTGATTACAGGATATTATATATTTATTTATTATGTTTTAAACCTTTACACAATATACTGCATATGGGTATGCTGTATGTATAGTGTGTGTCTCTGCTGTACAGCCCAAAAAAAAAAAAAATGTTCTGGCAGGTATTGTGGACCCATTTTTGTTAACTCAACTAGGCTGCTGATGTTTTGAGTAGGAGGCGAGTGTGTTAAATTACACAGTATCTATTTTTTTAATTTGAAATTTTGTCAAAGGCTATGGTTTTTGCTGTTGCTGCCAACCTAATAAAGGTGAAAATAGTAGACATTTATATCCGTGTAGTTGCTTTTGTAAAGTGTGTGTGTTTCTGTACCATCAATCACCAGTTAGCCAGCTTTCATTCACACCCAGCTGAAATCTCTAGAGATGCCTTGATATTTTTCTCTGCTTGGCACCTATTTTTGAAGCAATGTTGAAGAAAATGGAAACATTGGGCTTGTTACTTTGTGGCTGAATCACTGTCATTGATGGGATGTATTTGATTAGCTAACACCCACCTCAGCAAACATTGGGTACAGCAAGAGCGTTTGATATACAAGTCATTTTTGAAATGTTTTGAATGTGTAATAGAAAGGTAGCCATGTGCGCATTCATAAATAATATAAATCCAGGAACAGAGGAAGGCAAAAATCTCTGTATCTCGTCTTCTGACTCCTTGCAGAGAAAGAATGGAATGAAAATTGTACAACTGCAACTACAGCCTACACTCTTATCATTTCTATAATGATCATATAACTGTTTAAACTTGTGCCTCTGAGGGTAGCTCCTTCTTAGTTATGATGCATGCTGATTCTTTTGACGCAGACAGTCAGTATAGACAGAGCCATGTGTACATATAGATACAGTATATGCATTCCAGATTTGCATCCTTATCCTACACAACAAATGACAACATTGATTGCTTTGCAATGCAGAAACGGACAAGGGAAAGACTAATTTGTCAGAGTTTGGTCTTTTTATTCTCCTTTCACCCAGCAGAGAGCTAATTGGGTAGTATTCGTAAGGTAACATCTCTGCCACAGAGTATTCTTTCACTGGTATTAGGACTTAAAACACCTTCATGTCCTCTATTGGGGTGAACAGTTTTCATTATAAAGCCGAATCCTTTGTTCTTGATCTTAAATTGGCCTTTCAAATTCATACTGCCCGTAGACTGCAAGTGAGTTTCTCAACAACCCTAAACCCACTGTCATCACCTAGTGGAGAGAGAAGCAAGAGGAGATGGAGTGAGCTATTTGGAAAAAAAAATGAAAATGGTCTCACAAAAGCAACTGATTCAGAAAAGATGACAGAATAGGCAAAGTGGTTAGGTCAGTTAAAATAAGAAGTGCAAAAGTGAGGATCAGGAAGGTGGAGAGGAGGGGAAAGAAGGAGCAACAGAGTGAGGATGAAGGGAAGAAGGGGAAATGCATCTTTTTCAGCTGAAAAAAGTAGTTTTAAGTTTTATTTATTTATTTTTTAATTTACACTAATAAATGACTTTTTCAGTAAAGAATTATGAACCAAATGTGTTTCTGTACCATCATATAAGACAGTTTGTTTTATATATCTTTGCAGCTTTATACATTTATACATTTATAGCATCAATCTATTCAAGCACAGTGCTATAAAAATGCTCATTGCATTAAAACGGTATGTGCTATAACAGAAAGCTTCACGGTGACATTCATTTTTGTTTTTCCTTTTTCCTGAAGTAAAAATATATTTGTTCTTTCAACTGAAAATGTGGCATTCAAACTGACTATTCAGTGAAACCAGGAGCAGTTTCCCCGTCCAAGCCTGCTTAATATTCATGTCCAACACTATATCAGGAATTCCCTTTTATTTCCACAAAGGGCACTTGCCTCATGTCCTCGTTCCCTTTCCATCCTGCCACTCTCCTTCTTCCGTCCTGATTGAGAAAGGACCACCTGACCCTCTTTTGAGGTGGAGAAGTCATAATTGGAGGGGAAACCAGTTTCAGTCTCTGCGTGCTGATGGCGGAGCCTTGTGGCAGCCACCAAAAGCCTTTGATGGCACAAGGAGGACACATTCATACACCCACACACCAACACACTCTCATACATCTTGTATTGCCTCCATTTCTCTTTGAAAAGATGAGCTGCAGATTGTGGGAGCTGATAGATGACAGATATTAATCTAGTCATAGCCAACTGTGCGCCTGTATAGTGTGTAATGCGGTTCTTAAAGTTGAATTTATCCATTGTGAAGCTAAACCCTCATCATCATAAACCCTCATCAAGATTGTGGCTTTGTGTTAACACGCACCTGAATGCTTCAGACCAGCAAACTGCTAAAACTTCTACTTTTATAGAGGTGCTCACACTTGCTGATGATATGTTAATCAAGTGCATTTGATTAGCAGTACCCGGCTGCTACTTATCCTAATAATTCCTATGGAAGCAATAAGAGTGTACTTAGTTTTTTTTTTTGCAGAGTCCTGTGAAAAGTTTTTTTTTTGTTTTGTAGTTATACATTATTATGGAGGAGCATGGCGATATATTAGAAAGTACCTGCAGTTTCATTACAGTATGCAAGTGCCTCTCAGGTGAACATATTTTTGAGGACTTGACATTTAATCAAAGTTTCTTTTAACCATGTCAGTATTTATGTAATTGTCATGGTGACAAAATGGTCAGTGGTTCAATCCCCACAGTGGACCTGAATCTTGTTCAAGTGCTCCAGAGCAATAAACAGAACACTTAGCTACCCACTCATTGCAGAGTGCCCTGGATGGGAACATTGCAAATGTCTAAAATGTAGAATCACCAGCAGTCTTCACCAGCTGCTTTTAAGTTCCGAATTCTATTTTACCTTTGGACCTGATGAGTGCCATAGGTACACTTTGTGTCCATCAGTCACCTCTCTACTAAGAGCTTTCTCTTCCATTTCTTCTGAGTGCTTCAAGTCTTCCAAATGCCTGCATTGGTTTCACTGAATGCAAGTATAAGTCAGCAGTTCCCTTTTAGGTTAAAAAAAAGAAAGAAATTCTTCTGTTTACAATTAAATATGGAGTTTCAGTGATTTGGGAAACAAGGTTGTAGATTTTTAAGATAAATCACAACAAAAGCTAAACTGGTAACACTTTTAACAACCATTCTTTAATTAAAATGAAAATTAAGTAAAAATTAGAATTCTAATTATTACAATAAAATGCAATAATTACAAACAATGAAATAAGAGTTGATGTTTATGGACAATTAAATTGTCACTTGCAAGAACTACTAAACACAAATGATAACATTACTAAAATAGCTCAAGTTTAGTTATTAAATTATTAGTTGTTATTAATATGTTAATGCTGAACTTAAACATGGGTTGTTATTGCAAGATGTTTATAATTTTGGTACAGTTGCCTCATATCATTATGCAGTTGTTTCATCTTTATAAGTATTGATGATCTTTTTTAGCCTGCCACAGACATCATAGTCTTCTCTCTTCATTTGTCAACATTGTCAGACAGCTGAGCTTTTCCACAGCTGCCACTTGAACCGCAGATATTCTCTTCCTGTGTGAAATGGATTTTATTGTGACAGAATGGAGCTCGTTAAGTATCGGCATCGGAAATGCTTCAATCCGCTTATCTTATTACTGCGTAACTAAAGTAATATCTCAAGAGTTTTTAAGATATCTTTTTATACATTCTGTTTTGATTTACGGCATAATTTCCACTAATGTTTCTCTTATAGCTACTTGGACACGTAAGACAAAGGCATACACCTTGATAGACAGCGGAGGACAAACCTGTGTTTTATTGCTAGCCTCCCTGCAGACCTCAGGTGCTGAAGCTCTGCCAGGACTGACTGCCAGCTTCTTTAATTCTCTTAAGATATTTTAGCTGAATGAAATACCATAAGCCAGTCAAACTACCCCCTCAGGTCCTTGGCATATCTCATTCCTGCTCGGACTTCCGCACTTTCTCTTTCTGTCTTTGTGTCCAGAGGCATATATAGACAACTGGCCTGGTCTTGTTAGGGAGTAGAGAGAAGCAAATCATCTTAACCCATCATTAATATAACATTTAGCTGTGGTGAAATACTAACCTTCCATTGCCTGGGTAGCTGTGTTCACTGTCATTCTGCGTATTTGGATAAACTGTCAGGTATTCAGCTTAAGGATGTCCACAAGAATGTGCCATGTCTCCATCTCAGTACTGTACAGGCAGGTGGAAAGATGTGCACTATAAATGCAGACAATGTTATACTCATTGTGAAACAAGTCTCTTTATCTAGTGTTTGACCCCCTGCGCCACCATTCTCTGGGGTCTTATGTCCCCACATAAGAAATTCAGCTATCCCACAGTGGAAATAACAATACACAGAAAATGTCAGATACCTGGGGGATGCGCTGACCTCTCTCAGTGATGCTGTGTGTGAAATGGAGAGGTAGAGAGAGGGGCATCACCTACCAAATGCACAGAGGGGACAGTAGAGCATTTTTGGCTAAAGCATAGCTCTTATTTGTAACCTGGAAATGTTATAGGTACTTTTACTTTTGTTTTAAATAAATTGCAAGACTGTATTTAAATCAGTGGTTCTCACGCTTTTTCCATCATGCCCCACTTTGAGGGATGAAATCTCTTCATGCCCCAGGGGTCGGTGTCGAAGCGACATGCCGGCTCTATGTAAACAAAAGATGGTGACTGAATATTTTGCTAGTTGCTATGCTACGACTAGCAAAATTACCTGTTGCCGTATGCTAATGGAATATCCCTGTTCCGCCATGACAGTTAATCTGCTGTTCAGCCTTTGTTCCGCATTACTTTCCTCGCTGGTCGTTTGTGCCCCAGCTGTCATGATTCTGCGCCCCACAGTTTGAGAAACTCTGATTTAAATAGACAACATAAAAGTGTCATTAATAGTATAAAAGTTGGTGGAAGGCACCAGATTTAGAGAGAGGGGCATAGCCTCCTTCTGCAAAGTGGTACAATTTATCAGCTTGTGGAGAAAGTACAGTCACTTTTTTTGTCACTTCAAAAAAGTCACTTTTTTTTCTGAAGTGACACCAAAGATATATCAGAGCAAGGGGTTTGAAACCAATAATCATCATTTCATAATCTGCTCATAATCTGTTTCCACCTGACCCCTTCAGGATTTTTGAGACCAAAACTGATATTTGGCAGTTTTTTTCCTCCTCTTTTTTTTTTTTTCTTTCAGGCACACGAAACAGATTTCCCTGTTTCTTATGTGTAGTTATTTATGAGTTCTTACAAAGTCAATCTGACAGTGCAGGTTAAAAATAAACTCTTTTTAATGTCACAACAGTGCTCTGCTCAACTGTGCTCAAATCAGCTCATTGTTTGTGTTGCCAACAAAGAAATTGCAGGTTCCCTCTGGTGGACAAACTATTCAATGTTGACGCTCATAATGTGGTTAAAGGGTGTATCTCCCATTTCTTCTTTGCTTTTTAATTTTCATTTAAAATTTGTATTTATTGGGTGACAAATGAAAATTATTTGCCAATGATGATATATCGGCAAATAGCCCATATCAGCCGACAGCATTGGTTCGGGTCTAACTTGCAGGGCTTCATAAATAAATTATTAATAAATTGTCAAAAAAAATCAGCTGATTGTGACAGGCCAGAGGCACAGATTTTCTTTCTTTCTTTTTTTTTTCTTTCTTTCATGGAATTATTTATTAATTCTTTTCCAAATATATTTTTTTCTAGATGTAATATTTCGTCACCGTCTAAAATTCCATAAAAAATAATTATAAAGTGCCAGTACAATTTCCCTCCGGCTAAAATGTATGTTTATTATAATATACAGATACAGGCATAAAAAAATTACACAGTTCAGGAGCAGACAAAAAAAAAAAAAAAATCAGATGAAAATGACTTGTCCAACACAAACTGAATTATGTGTTTTAGGTGAGTTGATCAAAGTGTAGACCCGTCCAGTGAGGCAGTAGCAGGTGTGCAAAGCCATCTAATGACAGCAAAGTCATTCTTAGAGACCTAATAAGCAATTTTTTTTTTTAAGCAAGTGCCATTTTTTAAGCACTCCTTTATTAATTTTAAAAGAAAAGTATGTAAGGACATTGATGAAAAGCACTAATATAACAGAGCTGTGGTTACAATTGTTGTCAGTTTTACTACGAGGAAAATGAAATTTAGCCTTACTCCATACTCGGCTTATTGAAATGCAGAACCAGCCGGACCATTAAAATGCCACGGCAGCGACACAGACACAGATGAATTTGCAATCTGCCAGGCAGTCCAGCTGTTGCCCCTCCACCACCACCCACTGTCAACCCTCCAGGGAAGCCTCCAGAAACTTCCTCACCAGCAACCAAGCACAAAGGCCTCAAGGGGAGCTGGTTTTTAATTAATGGGCTGTGTCCTCTGGATATCATACCAATAGATTATCTCACTGCATCCCACAGAAAGAAGAAAAAAAAAGACAAGAGGAGTGTTTGTGTAAGCCAGGTATGTCCGCAGAGAAGCAGAGTCATTATTGCATCCCGATGTCTGACTGTGTTATGACTAGGGGCCAGACTTTGAAGTTATAAGTCTGTTTTTGCCTCACTAGCATTTAGAATTAACATCTTTCTTTGGAAGCTTTCAGAGACAAAATCTCTGATTAAACAGGCATTTTGGGAGTTTCTAAAGAAAACTGTCTTTTTTTTTTTTTTTTTTTTTTTTTTAAATCTCTTGTAGCCTTTTATTTTTTTTGTTGGGCCTTGAAAATTTAATCTGACATTTCGGGTTTTCCTCAAACTATTTTTTTTTTTTTAAGGACGCTAGGAGGAAGCTCAGTGGAAATGAATGGAAACCCTTTGAATTCCCTAGAAAGCATTTTATAGTTGCATCTACAGAAAAAAACATTCTTTTTTTTTTTCTTTTTTTTTTTTTTATAGCGGCACCATTCACAGCCACACAACTCCACTAATCAACACATCAAGGTATTCTTGACAGTCTTCCTACAATCAAGCCAGTAGTTCTGTAGCACATAGTGCTTAGATGCCTTGCTTAAGAACTGATGCAGGTACATACCGGTATTTGTTTTTCTTACTTGCAGACCCTGCCATCATAATGCCACCAAGGTCTGAGACCAGTTACGCTGATTTCATTACTACTAGGGAAGCTTTGCATTATTCGGAGTTCAGAATAATCCTATTCATTTTATACTGGCCTTCGGTGCTGCCCCTCAGTTCATCCACTATTCAGATACAATAACTTTAGCTTCTCTCTCTTCAAGGCCACCCTCTCTGCACCAGCTTCCTTGCGATTGCCTTCCCTTTGTAAACAGAAGGTTTGAACAGCAGGTGGGCCGGTCTGCTGTGCTCACAGCCAGAACTGTGTGCCTGAGATGACCATTTTAAGGATGTTTGCAGAAATTGACATCATAAAGAACCAAGAGTAGAAAAAAATATTGAGCACAAACTCGAACCCGTGCTTTTAGTTCATGTGGATTAAGTTAGAAAACATTAAGCAAGGATAGAATTGGGCAGGATAAACAAAATAATGTTGTTACAGGTACAGTATACTACACTGTGTGTGTGTGTGTGTGTGTGTGTGTGTGTGTGTGTGTGTGTGTGTGTGTGTGTGTGTGTGTGTGTGTTTTACACCAATGAAAAATCTCTCTCCTATGGTATCTTTTTATACACGGCACATCTTCTGTCCTGTTTTCAATACTGATCCTTCATTGAAAGAGCTGCCATCTATCCAAAAGATAGAGGCCAGCTAATATTCTGGCTGTCAGTCATTCAGATACCGCTCTCCTCTTGCTTTCTCCTTGTGTCTCCCTGCCTCCCCTTTCTGTCTCCCTGTTTAAGTAATTTCCCCTTCCCTTTATATCTGTGCTTTAGATTCTCCACATTCTCCTTTTGTCTAATTTTATGGGTTTAGTTTTCTCATTGTGTTTTATTCAGCTATATAGTTTCCATTTAAATATTGTAAGTTAATAACGAGGAGAAAAAAAATGTCTCACAATGAAACAGATATTTCCTTTAACCAGTCTTGAGGCTCTGACTTTATTGGACTCAAGCTTGATTGGTTCCAGGGTGCAGCTTTGCAACAGACGTGCTCTTTAACACACCATCCTGCTGGTTCATACAGCAACTGTTCTCTAATATGGTCCAGAATGCACCACTCTCCACTCTGACAGGGCAGCTCTTTCCTTTGTTTTCTCATTCCCATTGGAGACGGCGCTGTCGAAGTGCATCAGATTTTCAATTGATCCACCACTCTGGCTGGCTGAGGGTTAGGATGAGGCCTTCTAACTAAGAATAGGATCAATAACTGTATTTGACAGTATGGCTAACACAGAGAATGCATTTCTGTAATTGGATTCAGGGGTGTAATTGGCTGTAAAACCTACAGTGAAACTTGCAGGAAGAGCCGCTTACCCAACCACAAGCAACTGATTACTCTTGGTTTCAATGAATAAATGCATTACTATTTAACTTGTGCCATAACTTTAGCATGATTTCTAGAAGATAAATTGAAAAAATCAATTTGAATGAGATGAAAAAGAACTGAATGTTCTATAGCATCAAGTCAATTAAACTTCTAGGATATTGAGCTGGCCACTTAAGTAGCAGAGGGGGCTGTTAATCAGTTTCAGCTGCTTTGGTGTTAATGAAATTAACAACAGGTGCACTAGAGGGGCAACAATGAGACAACCCCCAAAACATGAATGGTTTTACAGGTGGAGGTCACTGACATTTTTTCTGACTGTTTTTTTCACTTGTTTTGCATTTGGCTAGGGTCAGTGTCACCACTGGTAGCATGAGGTGATACCTGGACCCTATGGAGGTTGCACAGGTAGTCCAACTCCTTCAGGATGGCACGTCAATATGTGCCATTGCCAGAAGGTTTGCTATGCCTCCCATCACAGTCTCAAGAGCTTGGAGGAGATTCCAGGAGACAGGCAGTTACTGTAAGAGATGTGGACAGGGCCATAGAAGGTCCTTAACCCATCAGCAGGAGCAATATCTGCTGTATAAAGAAACAGGACGAGCACTGCCAGAGCAGTATACTACACACTGTGTGTCAGACAATAGCTGAATAAAGTAATTCAGCTGTTGTCTGACTAAATAGATTTAGTAGCATTTGTTTATACTTGTGGGGAGAAATAATGGACTAAATGTAGTATTCATATATAGCATTCACACAGTGTCACAGTTGGTGGCTGCTTGGTAAAATCCTGTGTTTCTCACTATCCACATACCCACAGTCACCTTACCTTGCTTTTAAATTTTGTTGAAACCAATTTACTGACAAGTACACATGGCATGACACAAAAAATATATATATGAAATCTGTGGAACAATCAGGATTTCTGCCTTATAAGCTTATAAAATGTGGTCTGATCTTCATCAGTTCAAGTCACAACTATTGACCAACACAGTTTGACTCAACTAATAATACAAACACAGTTGTAAGTTGCTTTTTTTTTTTTTTTTTGTGCCTTTTTTGAACACACAATATCAGTCATAGTCCAGGCTAAAAAACAAACAAACAAACACCTGCATTCTCCAAAAGCTTCTTGGAGGTTTTTCCTCAGGGTCGGGATGCCTTGCAGTAATTTAAGAAACACTATATTAGACATTAGGAGAATGTCAGAATAGCAGTCCATGACCTGGAGCCTTGGAGAGGTTGCATAATGCAGCAAGACAGTGACCCAAAGCACACAAGTAATTTAACAACAGCATGATTTGACATAGCCATAGTCCTGATCTTAACTCAACTGATGTACTGTGACATGACCCAAAGAAAGCGTTTTAATCAGACATTCCCAGAAATGTTGATTGTGGGAGGATTGATCCAAACTTCATCCTAATCCTTGTGTAAGTCTCACACGCAGCTATATGAAATGCCTGATCGAGGTTATTCTTTTAGCAACAGCTTACTAAATTCAGCAGTTCATTTACTTTATGCAGTGATGACTGTGACAAAAATAACTTTTGTTTTTGTATTAGATTGTATTTTGTGATTTGAATGAAGATCAGACCAGATATTATAAACTGTCATAATTCCAAAGTGTTTACCGACATTTTCTTGCAACAGTGTGTTCAGACAGTTTGACCAAGAATTTATTGTCACAGTTATACAAGTACAGTTGGGTGAAATACTTTAACTGGAAAGCTCCAGTACAGTATGTTCAAAATAAAGAAATAAAAAAGAAGCAACAAATCATTTTTACAATTATACTGATTTTTTTAACTTTACAGTAGGAATAAACAATATGGACATGATCCTCATCAGCTGAATTGATATCTTTCATTCAATGGCTCACCATCAAATAGACCAAAATAATTGAAATAAATAAAAATAAAAAAACACAAAAAACTTTAATATGCTAAACATGATCAGGTGCTCACACACCTGGTAAGATGGATATCTTTATTTAATTATGGGGAAAACATCTAAGAATAAAGCTCTTATTTACAGTGGTGTATTGCAAGTACATTTGAAATAATACAATATAAAATGTATGTAAAAAATATGTCTGTACAAGTGTAATATAGTTACACATTACATACACGTACTTCCATACAAACGTGCATTTATACATGCATATTTAAAGTAAATACAATAAAAAGGCTCACTAGTAGGGTATAAACAGCATTAGAAAATTTCAGTATATAATTTATATATTCTTATCCATTTCTGGCTCACAGTCATAGTTTGTTTTATTTTGTAAATGTTTTTTATTTGGTGGGGAAAGAATAAAAACAGTATGTTAACAACCACAGAGAAGGTCAAGATCTTTCATATAAGATAAAGTCGGTGGCTTTTCTTATTCTTGTGTCGCTAGAAGCGAACGTTGCTGTAGCTGTTAAAAAAGATATTTACATTTTAATCTATACCTCTGCTCCCTCTGTAGTCATTCTCTGCACACCGTTAGTTTGACTTCATATGCAGCAAATTGTCTTCATAGTTGCTTCCAGCGCCATCTCTGATTGGCTGGGCTGTCACTTTAGGACTTAGTAGGCTCTGAGTGTTCAGCTGTCTAAACCCAGCATATTTTGCTTCTGCCTCATCGGTTTAACAAAGCGTAGCTGCCTCTCAGTTGAGGGGTTCACCAGCCAGCCCCCGTGGGCTTCTTCCACACCCGGGAATTACATAACACTGTCAGAAAAGAAAGGTTACTTGAGAGCTCACTGCTCTCTAGAATGGTATAATAAGGGTAAGGATGGAGCTGCTTCTGAGATTCTGCATTTACATTTTTACATGTAGAGCGTTTAACTGCCACTTTTATCCAAAGAGCCTGACAATGTGAGAGCAGGTAGGTGGTTCATTATTTTGCTCAAGGACATTTTGACAGGATTCTGTGCTGATGATGGACAGACTGACTCATGCTTCTGAAGCAAAGTGTTGAAGTACTGACCTTGTAATTTTTATAGCCTTACTTCACTTTGTTCTAACATGCCTCATTTAGAAATGATCTTAGCCTCCTCAGTGCAGGCAGAAAAACCCATAAAGTCAATTTGTCTGTTTGTAGGGTAAGATCTTTCATTGTTGAGAGCCTAATTGAGTCACTGGCTTCTACACCAATCCCTTCAAAGATGAGTTTAGTTTTTCCCAACAGCAGCCCTGAACATTTTTAAACAAGAGCTGCCTGTGAGAATGCAAATGCCTGATGCCGTTAGATCGGGCATTAAACTGCTTTTAACCTGCCAGCTCCCTACTGAGAATTCTGTGTGATGTCCAGTTGTTCAGGTGAAGTTACAGCATGCAGTTGCTAATCATGCCTCTTGTTTATGGCTCACTCTACTCAGGCTGCACACTCACCTAAACCTCAGAATTTATTTTAGTGAGATGCAACTGAAGTGGACTCCTGCCGGGTACTACGTGAGAGAGAGGGCAACTTCGGTCAATGTCCAAACTGATTCTCCTAACATCTGTCCAGAGGCCTTGTATGTAAAGGGACTATATAGTGTGTTTTAAGTACCATTAAAACTCTTGTTTCTGTTTATACATGTATACGTTTCAATACAAGTACATATACATCATTCAGTCTATACTTGGACATGTCTCCTTTCTCCGTTTAAGACTTTCACACTGCCTTCTGACACACATCATGTTATAATCAAGTAGAACCACAGCACAATATTCTGTCAGTGGAAAGATCACCTTTCTACCTGATACTGTGGACACTTCCAGTGGGATGCATGACAAAATCTGTCAAGGTCACATGTCAGGATTCCTAAAGGGCCTCTGGCTTCATTCTTCCTCTCTGCAGAGACATGAGGGAAGCCAAGAGAGCCTTATAGCTAGCAAGACAAACGATAGGTGACCAGGGAACCTAACCTGTCAGCCACGCTTAAGATAGAAAAAAAGTGTGGTGTCAACTCAGTTACCTAGCTCCTGAATAAATAGTTTTAAATCATAGAATGACAGGTGTTTGCCTATGTTACCTTCAAATGTAATATAAATTAAGGCACAGCTCCCATGGCTGTAATTAGCATTTAAAATATCCCCCATTAAGCATCTGCCCTTTTACTACTTTTCTCCCTAGTGCAGTAGAAGTAGTTTAGTCTCAGTCTTTAAAGCCTGCTCTTTCTCATATTTTAAAGCTAGAACCACAAAACTTAAAAAAACAAAAAAACAAAACCGCTTCCCCACCCCAAAAATTGTTGTCATTCTATCATTTGTTTGTTGCTGAGTTGTTTTAGTAATTCTCCTTTTTTTTTTTTTTTTTTTGGGTATTACCAATCATCCTTTTTGCTCCGAGTACTACAATGGACAGCTCATTATTGCATTTGCAAAGACCACATTGCTTTCCATTTTATAATACCCAGTTGCATTAGTTGCATTAGACTGATAAATGTGCAGGTTTCTTTTTATTTACTGATCTCATAGAAATAATGTCAGCTGAATGTGTTGTTCAGCAGTCTGAATCAAGTTGAATGGCCTTCTGAGGTTCTTACTTTGACTTTCTCTTCCTCTCCTCCTCCAGTGACGGGGTCCTTTTTCATTGGCTGAGGGAAGTTTACAATGTTGTTTCAGTGGCCAATTCAATTCATGTATTAAACAATAATTTTAACAGACTTATTAATATGTTGGATGCTTTCAAAACCCGTAGGTAAAGCAGAGAAAAGAGTTTGATTTATGTATAAATATTTGTCTTTAGCTAAGGAAGGCTTCTGGACTTTATGAGCCTGTGGCTGCTTCCACCAGTCAGCTCTGTGTGGTTAATGAAATGCTGTTGGATGTAGACAGATGTGGAGGTTGAGTGCAGGTTTGGACATATCAGCAGTTTTTATTTTTAGCTGTGCGTGTTAAGTAGGTAACCTGTTGGTGAGGTCTGAGTAATGGACTGTCTGCCCAACAAGCCCCCAGGCTACGATTAGAAAAAGCCTGTTGTTCTCCTCTGTGTACTTCTATCACTCCCCTCTCTTTATATCACTCTTTCTTGACTTCTGTCTCAATCTGTCTCTCCTTGTTTATCTATTTTGATCTCTCTGTATCTTACTTCCTTGCTTTTTGCTGCTACAGTTCTTCTCTCATTATTCTCTTCTCTTTTTGCTCTTGTTTTCTACCTTTAGTCAGTTTTAAAGCCATCTAGGGATTAAATCCAATGGGCACAATAAACAAAGAATGCGTGGACACAGCAGGTTTGAATCAAACTGATGGACAAGTGCTGATGTAATCGCCCTGTATGGGCTCATGTATTTTTTTTTAAAAAAATCCTCCTATATTTATTCTGTCTATTTCAAAGTTTCTGTCCTGTATGTAATTTTCCTCCTTATTTGTGAGCAGGCTGTGTTTGATGTTTATCTGTTTGTTTTTTGCTTGATGTAAGTAGAAGATGAGTCTGTGTTTGGTGGAGGTTCTTTTGCTGCACTGACATTTGTGCATGAATTCATTTGGCCTATACTTTTTCTTTTTTTTTTAAAACTCCCTCATGATTATGCATATATAATGTACTTCTATTTTCAATTGGCTTTATTGTTAAACTGGCTATTTTAGGCTTACCCGCTCACTCCTTTGAACCAGCTCACTAAAGTTTGCACGTACTGGCTTTGCCGATTGAGAACGATCCAGAAATCCTTTATTATACTAGATGTGTAAACTAACATACTGAATTGCCTTTCTTTTTGGAGTATTAGAGGATTACCTGCAGCTAAAAATGGCTTTTTCTTGGGATGGTGCCTCTCCCACGTTGGTCTTATCACAGCCACAGATCCTCTGTCCTACTGTTACCCCTGTCTGGAAGCTAACAATCACTAACAGCCTTCTGGATTCTCCTGTGGCAGCTGTAAAAAGATATTCCGGCTAAAGGTCCTTTGGATCGTGGTGATTGCGGTAGTGATGCTGAGCTGACTGCTTCTGTCTCTGCGACACTCATTGATAACATCCATCTCTCTGTTGGCTCTCAGAGGTGATGACCCGGAGGTGCCAAAATGTGTTGGGCTCTCTCTCCAGGCCATTGCCACATGGGGAAACACTTTTGGATTAGCCCCATTAAGCTTATAGAGCCTGTCAGCAAAATACACAACATGGTTATATAAGCACAGTCTTCTGACCTGGTTACCCTGCTTATTGTTAAGATTATGGTTTTCTGGTAAAGGTTAAGGCTTGACAACCATGTGAGGAATCATTGGGTCTTCCTTCATTGGCTGAGCTAGTAGATCATTTGCAGGGCAGGAATAAGTGGGCAAATCTGTCAAGCCCTTTGGAGTGTTCATAGAGCTTATGTTGCACTCTACTGAAGTTAATATACAGTAAGCTGCATTCAGTAGTTCTTTAGCTCATTATTTTGTGCTTCCGTGTTGCAATGGGGCTTGGAGAGATGATGATAAAAATGATAATTTCATCCTTTTTACATAATCCACCACACTCCACCATAATAATATATTAGGATGTTTTTTTTTTTCCTTTTTAATACCTATGTCTTTATATCTTGTCCTTGCTTAGAGGGCCTCCTGAACAAGTCCACAAATTTAAATCTTTATAGATTAAACGTTTTCATTTCATAGAAGAGTACACTGGCACATAAAAAACGTGGACCGTCAGTGTCAAAGAGGCTTGTCTTGTATTCTTGCATATTAGCATCATAGTGCTGAAATAGCTTTTTACATTTGCATTTTTGCATTGAAAATGACTGAAGATGAGTCAAATATTTAGGTGGACATGTGGAGGTGGAGAGGGATAGAAAGGGAAGGAAATGAAGTAGAAAAGAAGACAAAAGCAATCATAGAAAACAGAAGGAAATAGAGAAAGCAATAGAAGAGAGGTTACAGTGGGAGATGAAGTGGAAAGTACAATATGGAAATCAAAAAAGGGAGAAGATAAGCTTGAAAAGGGAACAAAGGAGTAAAGAATTCAAGGAGAGAAGGAAATATGCAGGAGCAAATTGGAACGAAGAGGAAGAAGGGATATAAACAAGAAGGAAGGAGATTAAGCAGCTTAGAGGACGTCCTCTCTCTCTCTCTTTTTTTTTGGTGTTTTTTGAGTAATGAGGCTGTTAATTAGCTGAGGCATGCATGGTTTATTAAATCAAAGTGTTTACAACTTTCACTGCCAAACAGATTCTTGCTGGTCCATGATGATGTTGCAGTGGTAATTACAGTGTCATAAATGGGTTTATTAATGATGGGATAACTAATATAATGTATTCCATTAATAATTGGTCTATAATTATTTTTAAAGGTTTTATTTTTTTTTAACTAGGCTAATGACTGTTCTTTCTGTGACTGTCCTCCAAGAAACTATAAAGTTTAAATCAATCTGAAAAGAAGAGAAATGTGACATTTCATTTTAGACACAAACAAAGGAAAAAAAAAAACAAGTTGATGTTATCAAATTGTTTGTTTTTGTCTAACTGTAATAATTCACTTTTATAATCTCCATGGATCTGTGATCAAGACTAATTTAGTATTGAAATAATTATTTTAGCGTAACATGTAAGGTGACCTTAATTGTAAGGCCACACCTTTGTTTTGCTGCCAGATTAAGACAATGATGAACACTGTCAATAAACAAAACCAAAAAAAAAAACCAATACAGCTTCACCAACATTCCCGAAGAGCAGCTTCTCTTTGTTAAGATTTAATTTAACTCATATTTAAACCCTTATTCATTTCTTTTGCTGCAGTGTAAGCGCTATTTAAAAGGGTTAGTTCCATATCAAACACATAATACACAGAATGACACACTACCTCCTCACTACAAATCTTATTAAAGCATTACACACAGCTGTGCCAACTGTTTTGTCAAACTGTTCGGTGCATGTGTGCGGTGGATATATGTATGTGCATTTGTACTAATACAATATGAGATATTGTAGGATCCTGGCACCATGGTAAACAGAAAGTTATGTTTTGCTAGTTGTTAACTTTAATATAATATAGTAGTGATAAATTAAATGTAATGTAGCACATAGCTGTTTTCCAGTGATGTTACATTGGTAGCCAACTTATTCTTTGACAAACGTATAAGCTGAAGTTGTCTTAAAGTCTGGCATTACTATGCATTCTGTGTTTTAAATTGCAAAACAGAATGAACATTAAAAAACATTTACAAGTTGTATGAAAAGGTTTAACACCCCTGGGCGTTTC
Organism: Cichlasoma orientale; assembly: GCA_034780415.1. Classification (NCBI taxonomy): domain Eukaryota; kingdom Metazoa; phylum Chordata; class Actinopteri; order Cichliformes; family Cichlidae; genus Cichlasoma; species Cichlasoma orientale. Next base: position 1,598 of record JAVDPK010003074.1, on the reverse strand, counting down.
ACAAGCAAGTACTTTTCTAATTATTGAGGAAAAGGATACCACAGTATATCTTTGTATAAATAATTTAGTTTTGGGAGGTTTTTTTTTAATTGTATACTATTAAGTTGCAGCAGATAGAACAATAGGGAGAGCTATGGGGAGAAGTGCAATAAAAGGCCCCTAGCCAGAGTTAAACCACAGCCTTTACATTTACATGGCAGTGCATCATAAACACTACGATGCCAGAATATTCTGTTTTGTTTTTTTTTAATTATTATTGCTGACTTAATGTGTAAATTACAGAGTCTGTGGGCACCAAAATGTTATACTTGTTGTATCAGCATGCTATTATAAAAGCCATTATAATCAATAAAGGGAGCTTTGCAAATCTTTTAGATATTAGGAGCCTCAGGACCAGGACTTTTGATCAGCTCACATTGTTTTCTTCAGAGAGTATCAGACTGCTTTTCCTCTTTGAGGTACTTGAACTTAAAATCTTACCGTCTATTCCCTCTACTGTCATGAAAGAAAAAAATGAAAGAAGAAAGCAAGATGTTTTTTTTGTTTTTTTACACTGACTTTCTCTAACTCACACTCTTCTTTTCTGTCACTGATGCACACAAACACACATCAAGGCCTTCCAGGCTCAGGGTTGGTTTATCTGCAGCTTACAGTGAGTTGTTAGAGAACACTGTGCTCCCAGTCCTCCCTTGGTTGTGTTTGCACCGTGTGTGACAGTGTGCATATGACTGACTGTGTGTTTGTGAGAGAGAGAGAGGAGGGCGGTGTGTGTGTGTGTGAGAGAGACATAGCACATTGCCTGTGTATGTATGCTTGTTTGTGAGTGAGAAGCGCATTGCAAAATAAGCGACCATGTTTTGTGTGTGTGAGTGTGTGTGTATACACTGCAGTGGCTGTGGATTAGACCATGCAGACGAAGTGACTGAAGCCTGGGGAGGGCTGTTGCAAGAGAAAAGAGGGAAAGGCTAAAACACAGACACAAACAGTGACATAGCAGTGTGTTCTTGGTTCGTATCGTACCTGCGAACTGATACTGTTGATTTTGAGTTGAGCACAATACATTATCATCTTTTCCATTGTATTTTAAAATTTACAGAGAAAAGATGAAAAATGTCTTGAACTCCTGGATGTTGACTAAATAAAGGTCACTGTTTCCACTGGGATAGGCTCCATTTAATGTGCATTACCACAAATGTTATATAAAAACTTAGCACTAACTTTGGTACATATGTAAAGCAAATTTATTTCATGTCTTGCAGGACTCGGCACAGGAAAATGTCATCACCCGTGACATCCACCGCACTTTTCCCGCACACGACTACTTCAAAGATTCTGATGGAGATGGACAAGACTCACTGTACAAGATCTGCAAGGTAAGCCTGAGATATGGCATTGAGGTTGTGGAGTGACACAAACTGACTGTCAATAAGATCCAGATATTATTATTTACATAAAATAAGCTCTTGATTATATTTGTATGGTACCTCACTTTCTTTATGGCATCATGAAAATAAAGGCAAATTACATTTACACACACACACACACACACACACACACACACACACACACACACACACACACACACACACACACACACA
>JAVDPK010003073.1:258173-273310 GCA_034780415.1 Cichlasoma orientale | reverse complement strand
TCACCTGATTGGACTGCAACCAGTCAGATGATTCACTGGAGAATAAAGCAGTTGCTGCTTCGGACGTCATAGGTCACGTGGGTTTTTTTTTTCGCCTTGAAGCTTCGAAGCAGTGGTTCAGCGGAGTTGTAAGTCCAGGATTCGAAGCAGGTATTCGGGCTCACACATCACTACCTTAGTTTGCTAACCAGGTAATAACGTTTCCATCATTAAACTCTGAGACTCTGAAATATGCTGAGTTTAGATTTTTTTGTTTTTCATGGAAAGCTGCTCCTGACATCCATTTTTATGGTTAAATAAAATATTCATTGCAGCAGGAGGAGAAACTGCTTGCGTTACAGATGACTATAATAAAACAGCAAAACATGTTTTGATTTCAGCTTCTCATTTTTTAAAGCTTGTTTTATTATTCTTTGCTCTCTTGCTGAGCTATTTGTATGCTCTTCGTGAAATATAAAATTAAATAAAATAGATAAAACAAATATGAATCATACCGTCTGGAAAAAATGCTTTTTCTTTTAATTGTACGTGTTTTTTCCTGCTTTTATTTTGAAGTGTAGCTGTAGACCGGAAGCTTGTGCGTCTCGGGGCCGGATCCACAACAAACATGGCGGACGGTAGGTTGATTATGGGCCATTGATTACGTTTTTCGCAGTTTTTTGTTGTAATTCAGGTTCTTTGTTGTGCATTTCTGGCTTGATTGAATTGTTTAATAAACACTTTGAGCCGCTGCGGTCTCCTTCGCCTGCAGGTGACGCTTATTTTGCGAAAATGAACCGTGATTGTGGTGCTAAGCTAACGCACCGCCGCACGCAGCGCGGCGCAGATTTCAGTGAAACGCAGCCCGGGATAAACGACCTGAACCAGCGCTGTGCTCTTCAGGCTTTGCCTTAAAAAGAAAGAAGTTCGGATATTTTCCTCTGACGGCGTTAAATCCTGAAACTGATTCGCAGATGTTCCGTTTAAAATTCATTGCAACTAAACTCTGTTTAAAAACCGATCATTTCTGCGATCCTCCACTTCTCTGCGTCTAAACTGCTGGATTTATACATGTTTCTATTGTCTGAGAGTTTTTATGAATACGGCATCAGCATCAAACACAGAGAGATATTTGAGTTTCTTCACACCAAACATCGTTCAAAAATCACTCACTTTACGCTCATTAGGTTTACCTAAAAGCATAGAGGGAGATCCCCTCATGTTGAGCTGAAACGGCGAGTTTATCCATCTGTTAATCAAATCTGTGATCTCCTGTAACTCAAACACTTCTGTCATCACGGTGCTCAGTATTTCCTTTTACTCAGCAGCTGCAATTCACATAAATATGATTCAGTATGTAAAAGTACAAGATGCTGATGCCTTCATTGTGAATGAGTGAATGTTGGGTGGAAAGCTTGTGTGAATGAATATAAACGGCTTTTTAGAAAAGTGGCGTATAAGAAGACGTCCATTTAACCTTTAGACTCGTTTCTGTGAACTCTCAAAACAAACAAGTTGTTTGTGTTTCAGATCACACAGAGGCAGAGCAGTCGATGGAGGGACACACACCTGTGAGTAATACACGCACACACGGGTGTGTTCAGTCTGTAACATCTGTTCTCTGATCAAAGTGTTTAAACGGGAATCCTCTTGCAGGTTTCTGAAAACCCACACGCAGAGTACGGCCTGGCAGACAACATCCAGGTAACGCATAAACACACACACACACCCCCACACACACACTGTCCTGTGCTTGATGTGAAGCTCACTGCAATCCCATCATGCTTTGCTGCTGCTCCTCAGAGGACAGTGGAGAACGAGAAAGCGAGCGCGGAGAAGATGTCGAAGCAGAAGGTGGACCTGCAGGCGCTGCCGACCCGAGCGTACCTGGACCAGACGGTGGTCCCCATCCTGCTGCAGGGCCTGTCGGTGCTCGCCAAGGAGAGGTCTGCGCGCGCGCGCACACACACACACACACACACACATACAAAAATGCAAACAGTCTCACAGCAGTTCATCCGAATCTCTTGATTTGTGTCCCTGAGCAGTTTTTCCTCCACGCTCTCGCTCGCTCTCAGTGGCTGCACCGCCAAGCAGGTTCAACACATCTGGGATATCTACCTGGATGTTTTCTGTTATCTGACTTCACTTAACCTAACATGAGCTGGCAGGATCAGGGCTCACACAAAGCTGGTTATCAACTCAGTAAATCAATCTAGGGCTTATCAGTCTAACCGCAAGTGAAGTGTTCACATGAAGGAGGCGGCGTTTGCAGCTTCTGACCAATCATAAACAAGGACACTGTCCTGGCAGCAGAGCGGCTGGTTTCACCAAGAGATAAAACTAGAAAAATCTGAAGAGGTCAAACACGGTGAAAGCAGCAGTGAGTGTGTGTGTGAGCTTTTTCACACTGGAAAGAGCTGCTGCATTAACAAAGTTTGTTTGAAGACTAATGGAGGATTAGCCTGTTTCACAGGCACAGATGGGTGCCCTACTTTCAGGCAGGGAGAACAGGGAACTAACGTAAAGCTGAAGGAAATGAGGAATAAAGTTTCTCAGTTTACGACTGGACTCAAGAGTTTGTTGAAGCTGCTTTTGCTGTATTCTGCAATATAAAACCGCCTCCTCGGTGCCTGGAATACACAAGGATCTCTGGACCAACATCTCCTGATTCTTACTGCACCAGCTGAGAAGGTCCTCAGAGACGGAGTGATGGAGCACTGTAGTACTCGGTCACTTCGTCCTCAGCTCTGGCTGTTTCTGGACAGCAGCATGAGTAAAGGTCTGCTCCAGCAAATTCTCTGGAAGAGGAAATTACCTCCTTTTGGGAGCAGGGCTTTGGTGTTGCTCCTACCCACTGATGTCCTGCGTCATGTCCTGCACCATCGATGAGTCTCCAGTACGGTTTTTTGTCCTTTCAGTTGAGCATCCACAGGAGACGGATTGTGGGGCTGCTCTCCTCGGCCAGGAGAGTCGATGTTTGCTTCTCTGAGAGTGCAGATGTCAGACTCGCCTCTCGTCACCTAAGGAGACTCAAGGTGGTGCAGACTGCAGGCTGGTGCTCTGCAAACCTGCCAACCACATCATGCACACTGCTCCACCAGGTAACTTCTGCTTCTCTTGAAGTAGTTGGTTTTCGGTGGGAAAATGTAGTAATTCATCTCAGCATCCTTAGCAGTCTCGATAGCACGTGGGCATGGCATTTCTAATGCAGGAATCTACCCAGTTCAGACACAGCAGCCATGCTGCGTCATCAGTAACTAAAACCAAACACTCGTTGGTGAGCTGCTGTTCCTCCAACAGCTCATTCGCTGCTCTCGTTTGAAGCACGCGAGACGCCGGCTGCCGCTCATCAGTGATAAAAAGGCGAGTTACCTGTTAGAGCGATTGCACCTGCAGTTCCACGACTGTGTCATTGGTCTCGCTGCAGAGTGTGGGAATCGCTGCGTCTGTAAAAATATCTCCCAGGTGGGACGTTGTGTCTCAGCACCAAAGTGCACAGCGCAGCGTGAAAGCTGATGATGGCTCTCAGCGACTGAATTCGGATGCAGGTCCTCTGCAATAAAAGTTGCAATAGTTTGGGTGACACCTTGGATGAGGCTTGTTTGATGGCGCTCCGGTTGACGGCTGCTTTTCTTCATCCTCCAGGTGAAAACGCGGTTCATCACGTTCAGTGTGATTCCAGAATATCATTTTAGATTGACAGTTTTAGTGAGGCTCTTGTCCAGGTCCTGTTCCCCTTCAGCTTCCTAGAAGCTGGAGTGCTTCCATACGATGTCTGTTACTATAGTAACAGATCTAAAGCCGGATTGCGGCCTGGCCACAGCGAAGGATGGTGCGCTCTGCAGGAAGCGTTTCTCTGAGGAAACAGATTTCACTTTTTTTGCATTATTAAAAACTCTGTGACAGATTTCTTATTACTTCTTAAATGCCACTAAAACCCAATGAAACGCCTCCAGTGAAGGTTTTCCTGTTTTCTCTTTCAGACCTCCGAACCCGATCGAGTATCTGGCTGCGTTCCTGCTGAAGAACAAATCCCAGTTTGAAGAGAGAAATTAAAGACTCATCAGTAGAAACTCATTTCTGTTCATTCATCAGCTGTGTTTTGTTTGTTTTTTTTAATCAGAAATAAAGGACGTGATGGAGGACCTGCCTGCGCGGCTTTTATTCTGAAAGGATGATTCTGCTCTTTGGTGGCCCTGTTGGTGAAAAATATTTTCTAAATAAGTGAAATTGTTTTCTTAAATTTAATAAAAGTAAAAAAATAATTTAAGATTTTAGGATTTCAGGATCTCTTTGAGGGGAATTTTTTTTTTTTTTTTTTTTAGAATAATTGAAAAAACATTTTGACTTTAAAGTCAGAAAAGTCATTTTTTAAAATATTTATAAGGTATAAATATTACGTTTATATAATTGTAAATTTAATATATATTTAATATTTATTAAAATTAAGTTTATGAAATTTTTTTGTCCAGAAAATAATTTCCATTATAAGAAGGAAAACATTGAATATGAGACAGGAAACCAAAATCAGGAGCCAAATGAGGCTAAAAGCTCAGATTGTAATAAACTTTATTATTTAGCTCGCTGCACAGCTTTGACAAAAATGATGAAATCAAACATTTAATTCAAAATTGAATCCTGCAAAATGCACAGAGACCCGTCCAGGTAGCGTTAAAGCCAGGACGCCAGCTGCAGGTTCAGTTTTGGGTGTTTTTATTTGAATCCAGGAAAAACAAACAAGAACTAAAAATAAAAATATAAAAACCTTACATAATATTAAAGTCATAATTGTATAATAATCAGTTTTCAACAGTCAGTTTAAACTCAGCAGATTTTTTTAAAAATCTTAGCTTCTGTTCCTTTAAACTCTTCAGACTTTAACACCTGGTTTATGCTCGCTCTCGTGCACAGATGAGGTCACAGCCGCAGGTGCGTGCTGTGCTCTGGTGTCATTTCAGCTTGGCGTGGACGAGCAGGTCAGTCTGTACTGCCAGCACAGGTGCTCAGATTCCCACATTTTACTGACGATTTCTGAAAATATTTTCTTTTCTTTTGACGTCTTCTACATGTGGAGGTTCTTTGAGTGGCGCCACCTATGGTTCAGGAGAAGACTGCAGCAACTGGCTGCCACTAAAAATGCTGATAGGGCTGTGGTGATGTCACAGTTGGAGCGTGATGCAATCTAAGCAGTGACATAGACCAGACATCAAACAGCCTAAACACCGTCCTAAAAAACAAAAAAACACTCCAGCTGTTTACTTCCTGTCTGCACAGGAAGTGCGGCAATGTCTCTGAACACTGATTCTTCTCCTGTCCCATATCTCCTGCTCCAGCGCTGGACATTCATAGTAAACATGAAGTTTCAGTTTTTTACACTCCGGGATCTGGATGACATCACTGAGAGGGGACAAGCCCCACCCACTTCATTCTGTTTACAAAAGCAGCCAATCAGGAAAAAGCCAGCTTAAACAAGGGCGGAGCTAAAATGGTTTGTTTCAGTCAGGATGACCTGAGGGCTGCACCAAGGCCCAGCGTGAGATAAAGAAGGATTATTATGAATTGGGAATCATGCAAAGCTGCTCTGGCAGCATCTAAAAATGAAAACACAGAGCTGGAAATGAGCAGAATCGCTGCAGCTTTAATTAAAAAGAGGTTAACAGTGTGAACTTTACTGTTTCCAGCCGTCCTCGTGGCTCTGCTTTGGCCCGTCACTCAGCTGACCAATAAAAAGACAGAACAGGTGTGTGCAGTGTATAATCTACAGTCAGGTTCTCAGGCAGCTTCTGAACTTTCTCCTACAAGTCTGTGGATTTATTTATGTCAGGTTATCCAGATATGAAACATCCTCCTGAGCTCTGGAGAATTCATTCATCTCACCGAACGAAGCTCCATGATCATCACATCTGAGACGTTATTTATGCTAAAAAAAATTAATCACTGCAGCTCTAAATTACTGCTGTGTTTGGAGAAAATCCCTGTTAATCGTAAGTTAACTGTATATTTGGATGAAACATTTATACATGTTTTAGTGTTTAAAAAGAAAGAAACTGCATCATTGTGCTGGTGACTTACGGAGGCCCAAAGAGTCAAATATTAATAAAACTGCACACTGAATGACATGAAAGTAAAATCCTGTTATCTCGCCCCTTTGGATACATAATTTTTTCCCCTGCATCATATAAATACAGATCATTTTGGATAAAAGCTGATGCTTAGAAATAAACTACAACTCCCAAGGTGCACGTCAGCAGGAAACATCCAATCAGGGAGCAGCATCAGATCCAAATCAAGCGTGCGGAGCGACCCGGGGAGCGGCTGAAAGAAGCTTTGTGTGTTTTCGTGTTTTTAATATCAAACTCTCTGCGGCTCCGTGTCACCGCCCTGAAGCGCGTCACACGAGGTGAGCTCGACTGTCAGGCAACAATGCAGACAACTTTGAGCCCTAAAGCGTCGTCAGGTCACATGACCCACTCGGACGCCCCACCTGTTTCCTGAAGTCAGAACAGCAATGAGCTTAAATCAGAGAATAATGACGGGGACATGACAAAGACTGTACACACAGGGTTTAAGGCCGAGCTTTCCTATAAGTGATCTGTCAGCAGGTGAGCTGATTTAGAAACACACCTGAGAAGAAAAAAACAGGTAACAGCCACGCCCAGCTTCTGTAATCTCTTACATCACTTCCTGTGGTTTGAGGATCACACCGGGAAACAATCTTTGTGCATCAACAAAAAGGCAGCAGTCCAGCAGGAGAACAAGGAGACGGATAACGAAGACGTAAACAGGGAGGAAGGTGAGGTGGGCGGAGCTTCATCTCAGATGTAAAACTGGTGAGCGGCCAGGTTGTCCATGAAGGGCTGAACCAGGAAGTCTGTGGAGAAGTAGAAGACGAGGCCGAAGGTGATGGAGATGGGCAGCGCCGGCAGAGCTTTCTTAAAGATGGCCAGCAGCAGCAGAGTGAGGCACAGACCCTGAGTGAGGCACAGGTGAGGCACAGGTGAGGCAAACAGTCTCAGTTAAACACAAGTTCAGTTCAGGGGTCTGTTTTTATTTTTCTGTGGATTTCTGGTCACATTTCTTTTTATTTCACAAACATTAAAAGCATATGAAGGAAACGCATCTGAAGACTAAAACATCATTTTAGTAAATATCTTCTCACAGTCGAGCTTTTTTATTAAACTCAATGCTGCGCACCCAATACCCAAACCTGGGTTGTTAGATCACGTCACCCATGGCCCTAACAGTGATCATGGATGGTGTGAAGGAGTGAGGCAGACAGGAGACGAGGTGAAGGACACATTAGAGCAGGAAGCTGGAAGCTCAGAGGAGCCCGAGTATGAGCAAAACGATGACACCTAAAGTCCACAAAGCTCTGAAGTGGTGGGATTTGGTTTCTCAGCTGCCTTACAGGAATCACCCCTCCATGGTCTCAGCAGCACTGTGTTTCAGAGAGGTCTCACCTCCCAGAGGACTTCTTTTCACCTTTATCAGAAACATCAGACTCCTAATCATAAAGAATCTGTCTCGACTTATTAAACTGGCTGTAAGCAGGAACCAGGACCTTCAGAGCCTCAGTTATCTGAGTCTTGCTGTGAACACAGAAACACACAGGGCTGGATCAGGTCACCCTGATCCCTCCATCAGTTATGCTGCAAAAGGCCTAGGCTGCTGGGGGGGTTTCCATGATGCACCGAGGCCCTTTCCCCCCTGACCGGGTGCCGGTGCCAGTATTTGAACCATTCAGCGTTTTTTCCACCGCGAACACACTCGGCCGAAAAATGGGTTCAACTCCGGCACTGCAAGCTAGCTGGTCTGGAACCAAGAACGCGTGACGAAAGCGGCAGAAGGACGTGGCTCCGCCCATCTCAACATAAAGTTTTCTAACACTATTTCACTGCATGGTGTGTATTACATGAGAAAAGCGATGCGATTTTCACGGCTGTGAATTAGGTTGGGCTCTAAGGCTGAACTTGCTGCTTTGTATGAGTTCATATCACAGATAAAAGGACGCAAAGTGCGTACTTGGCTTCCTGCTTGTAATCGCTGTCTGTGTTTACCTCTGTGATGCACACAGATGCTGCAGCAGTTTGTTTGGACCGTAAAATGTGATCACAGCCCAACAGCTGTTCTTCTACGTTTGTGCCCTTCAGCTTATGTGTCCAGACGAGGACCCGCCCACACTCATACGTAAAGGATCAGTTCGCAAAGCGCGGTGGAAACGCAGGCCCGTTCTTAAGCGGTTTGCTGGTCCACTGAAACCAGCACTGGCACCTCGACGGTGGAAACGTAGTATGAGTGTTTCTTCTTCATTCACCTCTTTTCACTCCGTTCACACCCCACTCTGCATTCATTCATTAGTTATTAGCAATCTCTGGCTTTCTTCCACAGCATGCCTTTTGTCCTGTCTCTCTCCCCTGACCCCCAACCGGTCGCGGCAGATGACTGCCCCTCCCTGAGCCTGGTTCTGCTGGAGGTTTCTTCCTGTTAAAAGGGAGTTTTTCCTTCGCACTGTAACCAAGTGCTTGCTCATAGGGGGTTGTTTTGATTATTGGGTTTTCTCTGTAATTAACGTGGGGTCTTTTACACTATAAAGCGCCTTGAGGCGACTGTTGTGATTTGGTGCTATATAAATAAAACTGAACTGAATTGAATTGAATGTGGCAGATTTAGCAGGTTGAGCTGATTGTGGAGGATCAGTGATGATTTTGGAAAGCTGTTATGAGGACGTTTGTAGGAGAGAGAATGATGTTTGTTGTGTGTAGATTTTGTCAACTTCACTAAACTCATATGTGCTGCAAGTACAGATTTTAAAGAGTGACTCAGGTTTTGTAGGGCTTTTGGGAATTAGAGTTTTGTATTAGTGTTTGTAGTGAATTAGCAAACATTTTGGGAATTATCATGGCAGATTTGAGGTTTCCTTGGATTTTTGGGGTGTGAGTGTAATGCTGATTTTGGGAGGGTGATGAACGGGAGTGAGTGTTACTGTCGGCTTTTGTAAAGGACCTCCTGTTATTTTTGGGGAGCTGCTTTAGATGCTGCAGATGTTAAGAACCAAAGAAGCTTCATTGTTTCATTCACTTTTCTAAAACTGACACTCACAATAAGAATGGCAACGAAGCAGGCGAGCGTCGTGTTCCAATCGCCGCCGGTCGCCGCGGCTTTTCCAACCAGGACGCTGTAGAAGATGAAATCTCCGAGGCCCAGCTTCACTCCCCCTGCAGACGCAGCAAACACACCTTTAAAGAACAGCAGACTGCATGATTAAACTTCGGGCAGCCGATCGACTGTGGACTCACTGTCCTCCTCCGTGTCGTCTTCTGGAAGCAATCTTGAATGTCGGCTCTGAGACTCCGCCCTCCCATCGCTCTGCTCCGCCTCTTCATCTGAAAAACAAAATTTTGTCAGAGCGGTTTGTATGCTGGATGAACACACAAAGGAGAAATGTGAATCTGTCGGTGTGATACTGGACCTGGTTCAGAGTGATGAGTGTCATCCGGGCTCGCCATCCCCACCGTCCACACCATGGCGGCTGAACACAGAGAACAACATGAAAGGGGCGCCATCGGGTCCCTTATTTTCGGTTCTAGTGAACGGCTTCAGTCCAGAGGTTCATGATCACCTCAGAATTCAGTTGTAAGAACTGTGGAGATGCCGAACGTGTCGTCTGTGACAGCTTACTTCAACAGTGCCGCTGTTCAGGAACATCCGGCAACAAGTACTGTAATAACCCAATGTTGGGTAATTTCTCAGCTTTCAGAAACTGTTTAAATTTTTTCAATCGGGCAAACGGTCGAGGAATTACGATAATTCAAAGTTCCTTTGATCCTTCTTAAACTCGATCATTTTTAGATGATACAGCTGCCTGGCACTGAGCAGCTTTACCTGTTTAAAGGCCGAATCTATTATTCTGCACCTGACTCTGACCATTCATTCATTTCATTATTTTTAGAGGTTCCAGGAAGTGGTCCATGAGGCGCTTCCTGAGCGCTCTCTGATTTCCCCTCAGGCGTGTGCAGAGAGCAAACAGCCACGTCTGTTCAACCTGACCCGACTTTGTTGTCGAGGGTCTCCAGTGGTGACGACAGCTGGGTTTACACCAGAGACCGAGCAGCGGGTTTCAGCGGCCGGTCTACAAATCGGGTCAGAGACGTGGCAAAGAGGATGCTCCGGCGCGGGCACAGAATATATGAGCATGTTCCTGAAACGTTTGGATTCCTCCTTATACGACGGACAAAGAACAGCTCAAAGCGGCGAACAGTGCCTTTTTTAAATGATCATTTGATTGTGAACTTTGCTCAGTAATAACTGCTGACTGTTAAACATGAGAGCTGGAAGGACTCACAGGAGTAGATGAGAGCGGGGAAGATGGGCTCGTTCCGTTCCTGAGCCGTTTCCACCAACATCCTGAGAGGACCCTTCGGACTCAGGACGGCCACGAGGTCTGCAATGACACGAACAGCCTGAGCGAGGCATGATGGGAAGACTGAGATCGCTCTGTGTTTAGACTGAGCGCAGGTCAAACGTCCGGGTCTGAAGCCTCCACTCACCGTAGATGGAGATGGCTCCCAGGATGACCCAGGCCGACCACTCGGGCAGGTATTTGATGAAGACGAGGGCCATGAGGGCACTGATGAGGATCAGGTAGGCCTGCTGCAGCTGAAGGGGCCCCTTCCAATGGATACAGATCATCCCCACCGCCCCAAAGTTCCAGATGATCACACCCACCGTCGGGTAGTCCATCGCCAGGTTGTACGTCTTAAACACCTCTCTGGGAAACAGGAAGAGCAACATTAGGCCCTCTCTGATAAACGCGCTGTATCAGGCTGTGGTGTCAATCAAATTATTTGGTCACAGGACTCACCCCAGGTACATGAAGCTGAACCAGAAGAGCAGCATGAGGGAGGACAGGATGAGCCAGCCGTGGATGAACTGAAAAGCACAAACACATCAAACTATCACTTCCTGCTTAGGACACAGCGCCCCCTAACAGCAGGAGGTCCAGCTGCTCACACACAGCCAGCGACTAACCAACCAAGTGTTTTAAAACTGCTCTAATATTTTAATATGCATTATATGTTCCTGAAATGGAGTTAAATAAGTTTAAATTTCTTTCAAAGTGTAGTAAAAAAGTTCGGCAGTAGTAAAAAAATTAAATAAAGAATAAAAACATTGATATAACTAATGAGATAGTTCAGCTGAAAGTCACTCAGGACACCAAAGCAGGAGCTGCAGGACAGCAGCTGCTCCACGTCAGGTAATACACAACCAACCAACTTACTGCCAACAACACTGAGATATACACGTCACACCTTCACAGAGTCCAGGTATCTTGGATCTAATCACGTTGTATGGGTTAATTCCACATAATAGAACACACAAAACCCTGAGTCCACCCAGCTTGCCGCACATTACTGGTGCCGAAACTGCTTGTTTTCACTTAGTTTCGTCCTTTTCTTGTTTTCGGACGAGCGGAGATTTTATCTTTATAATTTCATCAGTGGCAGCTTCTTCACATCTGATGCTCCTGCGCTACAGGATGGCCGCTGCTTTCAGTATCAGTAACTCTACTGAACATGATGGTATTCACGAGTGCGTGCTGCCGGCACTCAGACTCCTGAACCGTGGCGCTCGTAGACCGAAAGTGCCCCGAAGCTCCACACCTGCTGCCGCCTCACAAACACCTTCCTGCCGGCTGCGACGCTGCTTCTCGTCTCCGCGCCGGGTGCTCGTGGACTCCTCCTCTCCAAGGGACAAACATGTAGCTGAGCTCTGGCTGTGTCTGCTTCTCTGGACCACAGAAACTGATCTTCATCTCTCTGCATGTTGCATCACATCTGCAGACCTTAAAATTCAAACTCCTCCATAATCCTGATCATCAGATTAGCTTCTCCCCCTGGTTACATAAAGGTCTCTGTTTAAATGTGTGGATTTCTGGCTCTTCTTACATGCTGATGATGTGGTATCGTTGATGCTGACTCCATCGTGCTGGTTTCAATGTGTCACATCCTGGCAGTTACTTTTTTTTTAATCTTTATTTCTCTTCATAAATTTAAGGAGACCTCCATCACGTTCCAGGTTTAAATGTGACATCACCATACGTCTGCACTGTCATCCCTCTTTATTCAGACTCATCGTTTCTCCTGTCGGGAGCAGCAGAGTACCTATGAGCGCTCACCTTATAGCAGCGATACTTGTAGAGGATGACCAGGAAGATGGTCATGACTACGATGACGCTGATCATGATGATGGTGTTCAGGACAGAGTTGAGGAGCCGGCGGCCGACAGACGAAGTGTTCTCCGTGAACGGCGTGTAGATCCTGCGGGGAAAAAATCATCACCGTTAGCTGTGAATGAAGGAGGAGGAGGAGGAGGAGGAGAAGGAGGAGGAGGAGGAGGAGGAGGCCGTGTTGTGGCTGAAGCGTGGACCTACAGCTGCTGGTTGGTCTTCTCCGTGTAGAAGCTCACAGACTTAATGGTGGCGACCACGACGACCATGCACAGGGTGACGGGGATGAAAAGCATGATGACGTGCTTGGCTCCATACTTCAGGGTCAGCTCTTCTTCCTCCGCTTCCGCCTCCTGATCTGAGCCACCGCCGCCGGCACCGTCTGGGGCAGCTGCACCTGCACTCCTGCTCACCCCCGCCTGCACCAACAGAGGGCGAGAGTCAGCGTCAGTGCAGCGGGAGATGCAGGTATGAAACACTTGAGAGATGCGGTGAATGGAAACTGACCTTTAATCTTTTGGTTGGCGTGCCGTTGGGGGGCGTGAGGTCTGAGTCTGGTATGTAGGACGGGAGCGGGGGAGTCTCCGACTGGACCAAGGCCGACCTTTCGGTGTAGATGTCATCTTCGCTGTCGGAGGCGTTCATGGCTGCCTAACTCTGCAACAACACAAAACAGCACGAATAATCGGATGCAACGAGAAACAGGCGGCTGTAGCTTCACCTCAGGAGTCCCTGAACTGGACCTCTGGACCGTGCTGGTGCTGTTGGAGGTTTTTGGAGCATTTTTAATGCAATTATCTGAGTTATTTGAGACACTTTGGATAGTTGAAGTATTTAAACAACTTCTTTCAGCTGCTCCCTTTATGGAGCGTCACAGCAGATCACCTGTCTCCACCTCACCCTATCCCAGGATCCTCCTCTGTCACTCCAAGTCTCTGCATGTCCTCCTTCACTACATCCATTAACCACCTCTGAGGTCTTTCTCTTTTCCTCCTGCCTGCACTCCAGTATATCCACTCTCCCTCCTCTGCACATGTCCAAACCATGTCAGTCTCTCTGACTGGACTCATTTCTAATCCTGTCCATCCTGCTGAGATCTGAGCATCTTCAGCTCTGCCACCTCCAGCTCGGCCTCCTGTCTTTGTGTCACAGCCACCGTCTCCAAACAATCCATCACAGTAGGTCTCACAACCATCCTTTAAACCTTCCCTTTCACTCTAGCTGCTCTCCTTCTGTCACAGATCACCCCTGACACTCGTCTCCACCTGCTCCACCCTGCCTGCACTCTCTTCTTCACCTCTCTGGTGCACTGTGTTGCTCTGGATCGGGCATACCTCATGTATTTAAACGCATCCACCTTCACTCCCTCTGCTCCTTGCATGTTCATCTTCCCACCTGTCTCCCTTTCATTCACACACCTGTATTCTGTCTTTCTTCTACTGACGTTCATTCCTCTTCTCTCCAGAGCATACCTCCACCTCTCCAGGCTCTCCTCCACCTGCTCCCTGCTCTCACTACAGATCACAGTGTCGTCGTCTGTAAACATCATAGTCCATAGAGACTCCTGCCTGACCTCATCTGTCAGCCTGTCCATCACCATCACAAACAGGAAGTAGCACAGAGCTGATCCGCGATGTAATCCCACCCCCACCTGAACCCACATGTCATCTCCGTGCTGTCTGCCTGTCCTCATCCATGTCCTGCACCACCCTCATGCAGACCTGCTGTTTGAGTGTAAATGCAGCTTCACCCGGAGACCGAGCAGGATTGAACGCTTTAAACGCGAGCTGCTTTCATTTCCCTCATCTGTCCGCTTTAAACACAGCGCATTCAATGAGACTGAATGAGGCGCAAAGTGCGCTTTTCCCGCTCTGACTGCACGTTAATCCGCTCCTCTCGGTCCGGCCTGTCCGCAGAGGAAATCAATGGAGGCGGTTAGTGATCGATCAAAGCGATAAAAACAGAGCTTACCTGGATTAAAGAAGGAGTCACCGAAGTAAACACCGATCAGGAGACCCGGAAGAAGGCAGTCAGCTGACCGGCACAGCACGTGATCAACCACCACGTCACCGGCAACGTCACAGCGTTGCCGGAGGAAATGAGCCTGAGCCATTCATGTGATAATTAAACAAATCGTAATCGATGTGTTCTTGTATTACTATGAAACGGTGTAAACACAAAGCCCTGCAGTAAACAGAACGTTTTAACGCTTAGACACACAAAACATGTACATATCTTTGTAGTGGAAAATTGTTATCAGTTCATATTCCAGCAATTCTCATACAACATGCTACTGATGTCAGGACTTTTAAATTTGTTACTTTTCTTTTCTGCATTTTACAAAATAGTTTTTGTATTCCTACCCCCAACTTCCACAGGTGGGTCAGAAATGACCCGCAATCATTTCCTGTGGAATTTCATGGGAAATAGTAAATGTATCTTATCACCTGTTATCAAATTTGCCTATTTTGTAGTTTGTGAAGTCAGCTAGGTAACATCACTGTATCTATTATGCATCTGTGTGTGTATGTGTGATGTGTGTATTCGTGTGTGGAATTAGCTATATAGATAGATAGATAGATCTTTATTGTCATTGTTACAAGAACAACAAAATTAAAAGTGCCATCAGTCAGTGCCTAAAAACATTAAATAAATAAATAAATAAATAAATAAATAAATAAATAAATAAATAAATAAAATAATGGCTATACTAATAAAATACTAGCTATATTGAATCCTTGCACACAACATAAGAAATGAATAACAAATAGCATTCTCACACACACATCTCATGGGCTGTATTCACGACCCTTTGGAGAGCTTTTCTTTGAGCTGCAGTGCTGCTGTTGTACCATACACAAATACAGTATGTTAGCATGCACTCTATGGAGCACTTGTAGAAGGATACCAGCAGATTTTGCTTGATATT
>JAVDPK010003073.1:198630-211772 GCA_034780415.1 Cichlasoma orientale | reverse complement strand
CCATGGTGGATGTGAACATTTTTATCCTTCTCCCTCTTCCGTTTTGTGCCCCGGAGAGCTTTCTTTTTTGCCTCTCTATAGCTACCTGTCGTCAGAAGGTAGCATGATTCAAATGAAATGGAGTAACTTTAACACCAGAAAAGTTTGTACAGTGTTGTTGGCTGCAAAATAAAGCCTGCTGCCCCAACGGACAGTGGTGTCCTGTCTGCTGTTTCCACCGTCAGAAACAAGGGAGTTAACCCCGAGGTACTCGGCCCTGGAGAAGAGGAAATCTCCCCTGTGCTCTCTGACCACATCTGAGAGCTGCACACAGGAAAGGTTAACAATGGGATCAAGGTGTTCAAGCTATTCTGTTCTGCAGGTGGGACCTCTGACTGTCTTTCTCTTCTTGCCATAGTTGTTTTTACTTGACCAATTTGGATGCAGTTGGTTGTGTAGCATCCATTGCCTCTCAGCCTCAGCAAAGACCTTCTGGTCTTTTGTCAGTGACTTCCACTGCTCTCCTACCACTGCATTCACTGCAGCGCTCCCGTTGATTTTCATCTGTGCCTTCACCCTCAGCCTTTGCTCCTTCAAAAAGACCATGAAGGCGTTGGGTGGCTTTTTAATGTATGGCTCATCCTCATCCTGCTGGTCAGGCCGCTTCCTCTTTTTTGGAGTGGAGGTTGTGTTGATTGGAGGAGCAGACCAGTCAAAAGGACATATTAGCACATCATTCAGTTCTCCAAACAGATGCAGGTACTGGGCCAGGCTGTCAGAAATGTTAGGCAGGTCATTATATAGGGGTTGAAGGAGAAACAGGAGGAGCAGTGTCCACTGCTGCTGTGGGGATGCTGTTGTTTACAGGTGTCTGGTGCAGCAGGTTCTGTCCCTGGCTACCTGTCCCTGGCTCTGTGTATTGGTCAGCTGGCACCAAGGTGGGGAGAGCAGTCATAAGGGGAGCAGACCAGTCAACATCATATATCAGCACATCGTTCAGTTCTCCAAGAAGATGCAGGAGCTGGGCCAGGCTGTCAGAAATCGTAGGCAGGTCATTATATGGGTTTACAGCACTAGCTGTGGGGATGCAGTCTACAGGTGAGTGATGCAGCAGGCTCAACAATGTTCAGGCTGCAGGCTGTGTTTTATTGCACTCCGTTTGTTGCCCAGATAAGGGGCACGTTATGCACGTTCCATTTTGTTGTTCTTTTTTCGCGTATGTTTTTTCGATCACACACTTAACGGTGATTATTTACAAGGTGCGATCGTTGTTATGCAAACTGCATTTGGGAGTAGATTTTTTGAGTTCCAAAAGGAAAAAAATGACACTATTTCCTGTTGAATCTTCAAAAATAAAAATGACATCAAAAATCTGATTTCTTTATTGCATTTCTTTCATTTTATCAATGCAACAAAACACAATACATTAATATTGTAATGGAAGTTAAACTTAAAGCACCATCGTACAACAGAGTAGTCACGTGGTGCCTCATTCCCTCCAGCACGCACTGCGGGGAAAATAAATATTAAATCAAGAATGCTGATTATATATACAGTTAGTCATTTTGATAGTAGGCTAATATAGACACTTAAAGCCTGTGTTGCATTCATTATAAGCCTTATATAAGGCTTTTAATTTTTTGCGGCTCCAGACAGATTTGTTTTTTGTTTTTTTTGGTCCAATATGGCTCTTTCAACATTTTGGGTTGCCGACCCCTGCTTTAGGAGTTCTGAATTAAAGTTACTCAAAACTTGGTTCGATGTTAACAAACTGTCTCCTGATATAAAGTTCTTAGGGGTGGTAATTAACAGCAGGCTAACATGGAAGCACCCTATTAATTACATAAAGTTAAAAATCTCAAAGACACTTGGTATTTTGTATAAAGTTAAATAATTGCTTGCTTATAATGCCTTATTTATAATATACTGCACACTGGCACTTTCATATATGACTTATTGTGTAGGACTGTGGGGATCCACTTTCAAAACTTTAGTTAATGATATAATTTTATTACAAAAATGAGCTATACGCCTGATAAATAAGGCAGGCTATTATGAACACACAAATTGATTATTTCTAAAGTCTAATATTATGAAATTTAAAGACATAGTTAATTATAAAATAATTCAAATAATGTTTAATGCTAAATCAAAGACCCAGCCAGACTGTGTTCAAAAGTATTTTGTACTTCAGCAAACTAAATACAATTTAAGAGATGAATGTAAGTTTATTTATTCAAAAATACTATATAGGACTCATTTGGATCTTCGACATGCGTCTCAATCACAATTCAAAAGCTCGGTCTTAAAACACTCAATTCTTTCATGTGTCCTAAGTCTTATCAATTTGTACCTGGGTTTTTGCAATACCGTTTCCTTATTTTTACTTTGAATATTCACAAAGACTGGAATTACTTAGCCGTAAACCACTTGTTACCTTTTCATAAAATAATGGTCCCACTACATCCCTGCTCATTAATTGTGAGGGTAAACCAAATTGGTGAAACACAAATTTATTTCAAAATATGCAACATTTTGAATTAAAAGTCCTTTAAAGGTTTAAAGACCCCAGCCAGGGTTTGAACCATGAACCATCTTGCTGTGGTGACAGCTAACCCACTGCAGCACCGTGCCACTAACATCCAATCAGACTGTCTCATCCTGCTGAGTGTCACCCAGCCGCTCAGTGAGTTGCCGTGGTCCTGGTGTCTGAGTATCAGCAGCTCAGATGCTCATGAATGGATTAAAGAAAGTATTTTGTTTAGATATTTGAAAGAGCTCATTAATTCAAGGGTGGACAGTCTTTTTTGGAGTGCACTGCCACAGTCAGTACCTCTACTGTCACTGAAATGCAGTTTACATTATGTATAGTTTATTGTATTGATATGTGTCTCTTTAAACTTATCTTTAATATCTGACCAGCCTCCTTCAAGCCAGACAAGATCGACCATTTGGATATGCAGCATAATAGATTAGAGCGGAATCTGCTGCTGGCACTTTGTGCTCGGCACATTAGCGCAGCTTACAGTGACCGGGCCCACTGTATAACAGGTCTTTAGCAAAAGAGAGCAACATGATAACTGAGAAGCCTTCATCTGCTCTGGAAGGCAGTGAGCTGAGGTGCAGAGGCTCCAGGAAAAATTAATAGATATAGCTAAGATACTGATGTCTTATTTGATAAGTTTTCAAAGTCAGTGATTAACCTTTGACTTGAATTTGCATGCATTGTGTATCTGTTGTTATGGAAGCAAGGAATCTCCAAGTCACACTTTTTTTTGCTAGGTAGGTCAAGATCAAGTTGAATGATCCTAATACTGCACAATTTGTATCGATAATGTCATGATCAGATTCTTCACAGTGATTTTCTGTATGATATGAGCCCAACACCCATAATACTGAGCAATGCTGATGTTATTTGCTCCGCCCTTATCAATAAATACCAGTTGTATTGATGGGAGCAGATCTGTCAGTATCAGAGGCCAGACTTTTCAGACTGAAAAAAAAAAAATGTTAATGGAAATGACTTCGTCCTTTAAACCTGAGCTCTGCAATTATGACGAAGCACTGATAGGAGCGGGACAGCTGCTGTGTCAATGTCGATATTGATCCGATGTCCATCACTTATTGTGGGGAGAGATCAAACCCCCACTCCCCACACAGTCCTTCCCTTCCTCCCTTTGTGAACGTCTATTCAGCAGCAGAGCCACTGCCCAGCTGTGATCTCAAAACTGAAGAAGAGGAGAAAAGCTGCACTCCTCAGTGGCTGGTTATGTTTTTGGATACATCGAGAATGTTAGTGATAACCGAATGTGTCTGAAAAAAAGAGGCAGTGACTACAGCAAGAGACTGAGAAAAATGAGATGGAGCACAGAATATAGGTTCAGTTATAAAGTATAAACATTAGATTCAGTAAAGCTCCATGGTCTAACAAACTCATTGTAGAACTGCAGCTCCATTGATATCAAGTCCATAAAGTCCTTATGCCAGTTATCTGTACTGAAAAACAAAAACAAAAAACATTTACATTTTGATGATGCATGATTATTTTTCTTCAACATACATGATGTGATATAGCGCCTGTGTAATATAATATATGTATAATATATTTTTACTTGCAGTTTTTTGTATCTGACACAATTTGAGTTTTTTTTATTCCAAATATTTTTGTAGAAAGGTTTGTTGATTGATCATAAAATTGATCTCCTGCACTTAATTTAAAGATTTTGCTCTTCCTGTCAAAAAATCAAAAAATATTTTGTTTCCTTAAGCAAATTAAGGGCAAACGTTAGAAGGAAGAACATCATTGAATCTTTGGTGCGCCACCTCTTTTTTGAACATGATTGGTTTAATTTGTATCTCATTATAGACAAAAAATGAGTTGACAAAAACAAAAAAGGTTCCTTTAAAATGTATAATAAGTTATCTGAAGGGGGAAAATGTATATTAATATGACTATATTTACAAAATAACTTCAAGGTATTATAAGTCAGTCCATAAATAACAAAATCTAATCTCATCCCTCACATGCTGCCTAAATGGCATCTGCTCTCACACCACACACACACAACTGATAATGTTTCCCCTTGTTGTACTTGTACTATATTACATAATCCAATAACTGACCACAGCCTCAGTTTAAATGGCGGGCACTCCGCTTGCATAAGTGGGAAAGTGAGAGTCTGACCTCATTCATGGTCAGCGAGGCTCTCCCCCGGGTGTTTGATCAATCGAGAATTCAGTTTCAGCACCTGCCAATATGCTGCAGCTTGTGGGTGGAGCGATGTTCAAGCTCTGAGGCCAGATCAATGGAGTAAAAGTCATTATTGGGTTATGAATGCTGGTAAGGTTGTGGGTGAAGGGGAGCCAGCTTTCCCAAAAACCTGCTATCATTGGCTGAGAGCTTTGTCCTGCTGCTACCACCCATGCCCATCCCCACTGACCCCTGAAGTGTCCAAAAGGCCAGCCTGAATCACGTGTAACCTTTCCATTGACCTCAGTGGAGGGTGAGGGTTTTTCTTCTTTTACTGCCCTGATGGGGAGGGTTGTGGAGAAATTAGGACTGCGGCTCTTCAGCTGAATCGCACAAAAGGCTCCAACAAGAGAGATGTACACTGCTCTTGCTCACATGAAATGAATACCAGAGGTGTTATGTAGTGAAATGAAGTTTAAAACTGATCACAGCTGGAAATGAAGAAGTAACTTTTCTAACTCAGAGAGAGAGAGAGAGAGAGAGAGAGAGAGAGAGAGAGAGAGAGAGAGAGAGAGAGATAGAGAGAGAGAGAGAGAGAGAGAGAGAGAGAGAGAGAGAGAGAGAGAGAGATTTGAAACCCAGCTCATCAGATGCAGTTTTTCATACTTTTTAACTTAACCTCAGATCACTTAGAAGAAAACTGATGAATTAAGACTTCATTTAAATGCACAGTTCACTGAGCTCTCTACTTTTAAGTGTAAGGGTGCATTACATGGTACAGTTTCAATTGGTGTCCTATAATAGGAAACCACAGAGCAGTAACATCCAGCATATTGTTTAAGGTGAACTGCGCAAAAATTATAGCTAGTTTAGTGTTATGCCTGCAGTTCTGGGTTTATTTTAACCAGGAACTTCTGAAGAGAAACATTTAAAATCTGCTTTAATCTGTGGTGATGCCCTTCAGGAGGATTGAGTGTGTTTCATCTCCCCCAGCTGGAATAAGTCAGTACTACAATCACAGAAATGTAAGAATATCTTAAACTCTGAGAAAAACCAACAGAATATAAATATCAGTATCTGTTATTAAAGATAAGACATGAAATCCTGTAGTAATTAGTTAGATCAGATTGATCCTTTATGACCACAGTGTAACCATCTTCTGATGGTTGCTTCCAGCAGGATGACACAAAGTTCAAAACAGGAGATTCACATCATGGATGCGCAGTCGACAAATCTGCAACAACTGTGTGATGCTGTTATGTCAAGATGGACTAAAATCTCAGAGGAATGTTTCCAGCACCTTGCCGAATCTGTGCCATGAAGAATTAAAGGAGCTCTGAGAGCAAAAAGAAGTCCAACCTAGCACTAGCGAGGTGTACCTAACATGTATCTAGAATGTGTTCAATGAGCATATGTATAATCAGTCAGTTTGTTGCTCCATAGCTGACTCTTACTGTCATTTACATCAGATCATTCAGAAGTTTTTTAAAAAGTCATTTTATAACTACTATAGCTGTCACCCTGGTCAGAAAACCCAGGGTAAACCCAGACGATATTTATGTATCGATCCATTTTCTTCCACTTATCCTTTTCAGGGTCACAGGAGGCTTGAGCCTATCCCAGCTGTCATAGGGCAAGAGGCAGGGTACACCCTGGACAGGTTGCCAGGGTGTACCCTGCCACTCACACCTGCAGCCAATTTAAATCACTAATTAACATAACCCTACTAACTGCATGTGCTTCAGACTGTAGGAGGAAACCAGAGCACCCAGAGAAAACCCACGCAAACCCCATACAAAAAGGTCCCAGTGGTAGATTTGAACCCTGAACCTTCTTGCTATGAGACAATAGTGCCAACCACAGCACCACCCTTCATTTACATTCATGTTTTAGGAGTCAAATACAATTCCAACCCTACACTGAAACAGGATGTCACTGAGGCAGCATCACCTATACTCTTGAGTTATAAAACACGCCCAAACTCTTTGGAATCCAGCATCTTTTTTTTGTTTTTAACACTGCTACTCTCCCCACACACAGAACTACAGTAGAGCTGCTCATACGTCTTTTTTCTTATAAAACTGAAAAATGACCAACAGGCATGTTGTCACACAGTTGACAAAATATTATGCATTTTTCTTAAGAGCTTGAAAAAAAGGCGACTGGACTTTTCACATTTCACCTCTCATGGACTCCTTTTATGGCCAAATTCATGGAGGAATGTGCGCAGAGTGACAAGAAGGAGGAGGAGTTTGTCTGATGTTTGACAGCTGTGTTGATTTTAAATAGTTAAAGAGGAAGTATATTCTCTAAATATATCGACAGTTATTTTCTCACTGTTAACTACCATTCTTTGAATGACAGATTGAGCACTGATATAAGTTAATTTATTACTTAATTGGTATTTAATTGTTATTTCCTAGAGTGGGAGGAGCTACTGGCTATATAGGCAGGAGCTGCAGCTCCTCTCCAGGATCATTGCATCTCAGGTTATGATGGTGGCTGGCTGGGCCACAGTAGCTGTACTGGGTATTTAGTTCGGTGCATAATTATTCCTTAACAGTTTAGTTTTGGATCATTGTCTTTAAGTTGGAGTTAGTTATTTTTCTTAGTTTGGCCAACCAATCTGCACTATAAATATAGCACACTAATCCAGTCCTGTTATTTCTGCCTCCACTGTCCTACCGTACACTTTGGGAAACAGTGACAAAGAGATCAGTGTTTTGTAATCTTGAATATTAAGTATAATAATACAGTTGTAAACAATCAATAACTTCCAATTTAGGCATATTGGTACTGCTACAACTTTGTATTACTGTTAACTTTATGGAGAACACGTCACCAGAGGAACAGCAGAATAAAAATTAGAGACTAGAGAGTTTTTTTTTTTTTTTACATTTCTTTATTTTTCCAATACATTTATATTGTGTTAAAGGTCATCACATTGGGATTTAATAGCTAAAGTTCATTCTGCCCTTTAATATGCCTTGCATATGCTACTGATTTAATGCACTTTCAGGTGTTATAATAACAAAATTTGATATATCAGAAGTTAAGTATTTATCTGTTAGTTATTCTTCAGTAGGCAACAGTACATTTACAACAGGACATTCATTCAGAGACAACATATGGCAAACAAAGGCCTCGGTATTTAAATTTAAATACTAGTGAAAGGAGAGAATGTGCTTATTGTCAGCAATGCTCACATGTAAACATCTGAACACACGCGCGCTCAAAGCGTAGGATCATGATTTTAAAGAGTGATTTACGAAGGCGACAGATTGGCAAAGATTTCGACAATTCAGAAGTAAGACTCAGCAATATTAACAAAGTGCGTCACTTTATAAAAGCATAGGTATAAAACTGTGTTGTCAAATACAAGAACCAGCCCACAATTTTCTTCCTTTCATCACCGACCTGTAAACATGGCAGGTACTGTAAACACGTGTCTTACCATTCAGAGTGCTTGAAGTACTGCTTAAGGACAGTTACTTTCTCACAAAGTAATTGCATACAAAGGTACTAGGAGTGATTAATCATCTTTGAAAAGAACAATCTGTACACATTTCAACAACAAAATATATATATTTTTTTTAAAAGTTGCGCTCTTAAAAATAGAGCACTGTGCTGCAATTAGACACCCTTGATGAGTAGAAGACAATAAACTGTCATTCACTGACAAAAGTCAACAAAGCTTAACATCTAACACACCGTATGAAAACCCTATAAGTCGTTCTGTTTACGAAGGTTTATGCAAAGCTAAGGCGATATAATGTAAATGTACATTTATTTATTCTTCTGGTATATAAACAGTGTTGAACTTGAGCTTGAGGAGCTGTTAAATGAACAAGAACAATGAACAAGATACTAAATGTAGAAATGGATCAAGATGCGTTTGATGACGTTGAGCGTCTCCGAGTGGCAGTTTAAACAAATGCGCTCACATTTGCACGTTCGGTTATGCATCGTATATCAGCACAATCTAACACTGGAAGCAGTCACTTCTCCAGATCTGCGGCGCACACAAACTACAGTGTACAGTGTATTTAGTCTCTTACTGGTCCTGGAATTGGTACACCTCTACCACAGAGATTAACTGATTTGCACTTATTTTAACTGCAGTCGCTCAAATTTGTGTGTAACCTGCACATTTTCTGCTACAACGCTTTCGAGGTCCATATATTTGGGACACTTCTGTCAGTGTTTCTACAAAACTGGAATGAAATATGTAGAATAAAGAAAATCTAAATGACAAAAGTTTAATCTTTCCTTTCTGTTTTAAAGACATTTTAAACAGTTGAACAGAAATAACGGATTAGTATTTCATTTGTGTCTCCATTGCTGTTTAAGTAGTGAGTATCCCCCCCCCCAAAAAAAATCTTAAATTATTTACTTTGCCACAGTGTGCATGAATATTTCTGTCCTGCAGCCCAATTTGTAAACCAAATATAAAGCCACCGTATGTAGTGAAGAGACAGTAACATAAGACCCTCAAAATCTCACAATGACTCGAGTATGTGTATAAACAACGTGCGAGCACAAAAGCCATGAACTCTGGCTTACTATAAAAAAAATAATGGGCAGTGAGTTTGTGTGCACCTCAGGCATAATTCAGACAATTCATTCATGTATTTCTTAAAGAGGAAATCAGACTTAAGGAAGTGGAAACAGAAAAAAAAAAGGATTCAAATGACAAAACAGCCAATTTTGACATAGCAACATTATTGTAACTGTGCATAATGCATGAACAGAGGAGCTTTCTTGCTTCCGCTTGCAGTGCTGCGCCAGGATCCTTTCCTCTGAACCTCTCCACCTTTACGTTTGCCCTCATGCAGATGTTCTTCAGCTTGTGATTACACAACCAGGACCATCATTTAAAACATTTCCTTTTCCCTGCTTTCTCCGATGAGTGTCTCAGTTTCACATTTGGTATCACTGCCTTTGTTTTTTTTTCCATGGCCATATCTGATAACCTGAGGTGCAAACAGTGGTTTCATATCCAAATGAAGAAAGGAAAAAAAGTATCTACATCCATTCATGGCTAAGGATGCGAGTGGAAAGGCTTGAGCATGAACTTACATTTTCACATTCATTGATGTTAAGAAAAAGAGGACCGCGTGTACACACGACTTTATAGCTCCAATTGAAAAAGTGTGTGCACATCTCTGCCTTTATGCATCTGGCCTCTTACATGGGTAGCTGAGCAAAGTGATTCAAACTAAAAATCAAACCTATTTTAAAAGGCAGGTTTTTTTCTTTATCATATCCTGTACAGCTTTCATTCACATTCACATACTGTTATCATTTCACAGAATCGAGTTATTTAAATATTTGAGCATTTTAGCAGAACAAATAAGAGTGAACACACCTTTGAGCAACTTACATCAGAGAATTAAATACTAAGAGAACCTGATTTGTAAACTTTACAACACGCAGCGCAACATAAAAACACCTCTGTTGCTCCAGATTTCATATCCTTTCTTCATGTGTGCCCCAGCAGAGGACTAATGTGAGTGATGTGGCTGTTCTTCACTTTCACAGCTGGCAGGTTAAGACCTCAGTCTGATGCACAGCTTGTCCTTTTTTTTTTTTTGTTGTTGTTTAGTTGTTTTTTTTAACATCACCACATCACTCTGCTTGGCTTTACTCCGATGGCAGTAATGTCAGTTCAGCTCATTTGCCGCATAATACTAATCCACCCCGTCGAAGCCTTGCGCATTCTCAATAGCAATGTTGAGTTTCTCCCTCAGTTCCTCAAAGGACTCGTACGGAGGAAGGTCCAGCCGATTAAAGCTTTGAGAGGTAAAAGAACAGACAAGAAGTAAATGATAGTTAAAATTACATTTAAGCAGTGGCAAAGAGGACACGCAGGAACGTCAGATCTTCCTCAATACCAGAATGTCCCAGTAAAGCAGAGAGTGATAACCAAATCTGCACTATAAAATACAGTAATTTATATCATAGGTAGTACTATGATGTACTAGATGGATGTAGTTTCTGGGTCTGTGACGTGAAGCCAATGCATTGAGTGGCATGCATTCTTTTTAAGACTCCTCTGATGGCAAGAAGACTTCTGGCTGTATAGATGTTTATGGGAAAACAGCCCTCAGCTATCCTGCTCTGTGACCTCAAATACTTTATCCGCTCAATCAGTGGTTTCAGGTTATATTGAATATGAATTTAATTTTGTAAAACACGATTAGAGCCACTCACTGGCAAACCCTAACCCTATCTAGAGAAACCCAGGACATGAGGGTACAATGTCCTTGGTTTCTTGAGGGACCAGCATGGTTGTGCACTTACACACCTACACACACCAAGGCAGACTGTCATCTACATGTTGTAGCTCTGTAGTGTCACCAGGAGGCGTTGTTGGAAATGTGTGAACCATGCAAAACAACAAAAATTGTGTGTATCTGTGTATGCATATGTATAGATGTGTGAATGTATGTATGTGTGTATATCCACTTTTCTTCGATTATTTCTTTTTCCTTTTGCCCCCCCCCCCCTTTTTTCCCCCTGTCAGGCCTGGTATAAATAAATGAAAATATAAACATTAACAAGAATAACATATAGGAAACTTATAGAGCTGCTCTTGTAAAAGCAAATATGTTTGGTACACCAGTGCATTCGGTTATCATTCCGACTGCGAAAAATACCAGACATGACAGGCCTTTAAAACAAAAAGAAAAAGGAAACGTGTGGACCAACAGGTCTGCGGGCTGCTTGCTTGTGCTGCTGCTGGTTGCTCAGACGCACCCGTCTCTCTCTCGTCACGTCTGGCTTCAACACAAAGCTTGCTACTAAACAGTGGGTGACATCACAGTGGCTACATCCATCTTTATGCTGTCTATGATATGCATTAGTCCCTTTTCAACCAGCTACTCATTTCCACTAAAAATACAGTCCAAGTGAAACCAATGACTTAAACTGTCTTTCTAAAGGCCAAAAGGGGCGACTGCTTTGTGTTGAACGGGTTTCTTGGCGCCGATGCAGGAGATGGCAGGAAAGGCAGAACACCAGGCCCGTGTCCTGAAGGGCTATTTAAACCCTGCATTTCAAGGCCTCCAGAATTGTCTTGTTGGGTTTGTGGATCCCTACTGAGTGTGTGATTTGCATTTGTCGTATCAATGTAGCTGGGCGCGTTGATGGGCTGGTGATAGGGAAAGGGGGTTTTCTGTTGCATAATTAATTGTTTTGGGGATTCCCTCCTATTACGTAATTAATTGTCTACAGTAAGCTTACAGTAAAAATATATCAAAGTTGAAATCGCTAAACTGAACTTTGCTGGCATTACAAGCTAGATCAGCAGCAAGGAGAGCAAGGGAACACACACTTCTGACTTTTTTAAAAGTTGGCACTAGCTTCCTATAAAAGCTAAAATGCTCCTGTGTTCTTTGTTAAACAACTGTGTTCAATATAAAAAGGAAGGGGGGGGGGGGGGAAACCCCCTGAAATGCTTACCATGTGTGTGCCCTGGGAAGTTTATCACGTGTTCCCCAAAGCTCGATGGTGAAGAGCTGTGGTCCGTTAGACCCTAATAAATAAAACCATCAAGCATAAGACAGCAAACATCATGAGTTCAAGTGGGGTTAATTAGCAAGAAACAAAAAAACAGAAAAATATTAAACCCAAGGATAAGTGCAAATAGTATGGACCTATAAGACAAGACTGAGGTGCACATGAGAGTGAATCATTCTAATCTCACCATAGAGTTCAGCAAAGCCATTCATCGGGACCCTGGATGTTCCCGTCACAAACTGTAATAGTCGGATTCGCTTTTCCGCATCCATCAGCAGCACCGCCTGTAATAACACAAAACAAAAAGCATACAGAAAAATCACTCAAGAGCTTCCCCAGGTATAAAAATCAGAGGTCCCTGCCCCAGCTGCAGATTATTAGCCCCAGGTACGGAAACTCGTCTCACTTTCCAAAACCACTGGATAACCATGTGGTTGGAGCAGTAGCCGTTCTTGTACTTTGTGTTCGCTCTCCAGTCGTTCACATCCACGTCCCCAAGACCACACATGAGCAGCTGTGAAGGAAAAGAAAGGAGGTTGACTGATCAGTACTCATCTCTGAGAGACCTAATCTGTTTTTTTGTGCAGATCGGATCAGCTAAAAACTCACCTCGAGCTCATTCTCATCAAAGATCCTGATCAGATCTTGTGGTATCAACTCAAAGAACCCCTAAAACAAAAAGTATACCAGACTTTTATCTTTACATGTCTTTAATGCCTGTACTGCCTTTACCAAGTTAAAACAAAACAAAACAAAACAAAAAAGATCAAACCACTTTTTACCTCCTTGAAGGCAGTCATCTGCTTCTGTATTCTGTTCACAAACCTCCACTGAATCACCAGGCTGTCAATCACAAAACAGCACATCGGCATCAAACCACATTTACACACACACACACACACACACACACACACACACACACACACACACACACACACACACACACACACAC
>JAVDPK010003073.1:176056-190685 GCA_034780415.1 Cichlasoma orientale | reverse complement strand
CTTCAAAGACTGCGGAGCCTTCTTCCAGAGGCCAGCAGGGAGAACAGTCCATGGTGGGGGTGTGAGGGCTCTCTGTATGTTCTGAGCTCTGGTCAGACAGCGGCTTTTAGCAATGTACTGTATTGGGGGGGGGGGGGGTCCTCACCACCCTTTGCTGGAAGTTCCAGTCTGAGTGTTTCTTTAATATTAATATAAAACATTTTAAAACCAGTATTCATTCATTTTAGTGCAGCTGTTTGTGCTCTTTTTTTTTTCATTAAAAAAAAACCAAAACTGTTGACCGAAGCAGCTCACAGCGATTTGTCACATGGGAAAAATGCCTCAGACATCTGATTCTGTGCCACCCAAATATGAGTAATGATAAAGGTTTTTGTCAGGCTCTCGGTGGAGTCACACAGCTCTGCTGTTTTGGCACGGAAGGACGGGAGAGACAACTCACATCCTTTGACTTGTTGATTTTTTTTTTGCAAGTGATTACCTTTTTAACGAGGATAGGTTTGATAGGTTGAAAACCTTTAAAATAAACCACAGAGGAAAAAATCAGATTACTATAAATACTAATTATAGGAATAATAATGATTAGATTAATCAATCACTAATAATTAGAAACAGAATTACTTTTAAAGGTCACAGTCTTCATAAATCAAGTCACATAAATGACTGTGAGTTATTTAAGTTGCTAATCAAAGGTATTTATCAAGGCTATATGGGCTATTTCCCATGATTAACCTTAATATTGTTAACATTGTTCATACATTATACTAAATCAGGGGTGTCCAAACTTGCGGCCTGCGGCCCGCTTCCGGTCCACAAATTCTATCAAAAATAACATACAATTTGGCCCTTTAAGTTACTTTTTTGACATTTCGCCTTCCTCTCCAATCAAGAGGATTAAGTGAAATGTGCACTTGAGCAGATCCTAGAGCTTCTGCAATAAACACCATGAGATCTCTAATGTGTCCTGGGTCTGCTCCGAGACCTGAAACACCTCATCTAGAAAGTGTCCAGGAGGCATCCCGCTTAGATGCTGAACCACCTCAACTGGCTCCTTTTGATGTGGAGGAGCAGCAGCTCTACTCTGAGCCCCTCCTGAATGACTGAACTCCTCACCCTGTTTTTCAGGCGGGATTCAGGTGGATGTGCAGCGTCAGTGTCTGACAGTGGGTAGTTTGAGAGGAATAAATGTGTGCAATAAGTGGCACAGCGACATTAACTTCATGAGCAGCATATCTGCTGAGATCTGGTGGTAAATAGCATCCTGTGGTTCACCTGCACGCTGTTCAGGTGGAAACAGAGTGGTCAGTGTCCACATGGAGGACGGCTGCCCCCACAGATCATGTGCTCACTGCTCTGAATGACCTGCGGTTTCCAGGCAGAAACTCTTGGGTAACATCTACATTTATACTGCTGCTCTGTGGTAGTTGGGAGTTTCCTCCCTCCCTGGTCATGGTGTGCAGCACTGCAAATTTTGGTATCGATCTGATACCAATACCAGCATTGGCATCAGTACTATCCATATTTCGATCGATCCACTCACCGCTGCGCACTGGGTGCACTTGTTTGCGACCTGCTCATGCGTGCTGCTTTTGGAAGGTTGTTGGTCATTAATGAAACAAAATGAACTGCTTGTGTTTGTGCTCAGGAAAGTGTTCACTGCTGGAAGATAATCCACAGAACCTCCCATGGTGCTATTTTTTGTGTTCCAGTTGTGCTCTTAATCTGACTCCAAACTGGAAACGCTTGCAGAGAAGAAAGCGCTTTTTCAGACTTGTGTTTATTGTTTTTGATTCCAGCAGTGTTGGTGAAAGATTGGCTTCTGTATTTTTTGTGTATTTATCGGTGAATCTCTTCTGCTGACACAGAGATTTATGACTGCTGAAAGGAAAGGTGGCAGCAGTGGCTACCTGCCACGCTCCCTAATATCTGCTAACTGCATAAAGAAAATGCAGTTTTGCTCCACGAAGGATCAGAAGGAAAATTCATTTCCCGAGAGGTTCTCATCCCAGGATGGAGACTTTACAGCTGCTGCTGGATGGAGTGCAGCTGTAGGTATATGCTAATCTATGCTAATTGCTTCTCCTTTCCCTCCAGCTGGCTTTGAAGTGAAGTGAAGGAGTGCAGAGTTCTTGCATCAGGGAAAAGAGGAGCTGGAGGCAGCTGCGAGGCTCTCGGCCTGCAGTCTTAACGAGGCTTTTTCCTCCCACGGAGCGCACAGCTGCTGACCTCACCTGAGCCGGACATTCAGGGAGCGACTGTTTCACAGCTGCAGTCATGTTTGCATATGCTTACATACATTTCTTTTTGTTCTGAGCCATTTGAAATGTAACTGAGCTGCTTCTTTAACGATGCAGTCGTTTACTGGCCTCGAGAGGAAAAGCAGGGGCTGCACTCTCTGCTGCATGTTTCTTCCCGAGATGGGTCTGAACTCCAACATGCTTCGCTTTAATCACCCTTCAAGTTCATGTTTTACTTTCTTTCACTTTTCCTTTGGCTCCACGTGAAGGATGAAGCTCCATCAGCGCCTCGTTACTATTTTTTTGTCCTAACATGTCCACAAAGCCAGCAGCTGCTTTCACTTGTGACCCACTAAATCACAGATCTGCACCTCTGATGTGGAGCCAGGCGTCGCCTCGTGCCACTGCTGGCCCTCTCCGAGCGGCAGTGAGCTTCAGTGGCGGCTGCAGCCTGAAAGAACATCTGAGCCGGCCTTGAACGCAGCGCTGAGCGGGACTCAGCTGTATGATGCGGTAACTGGGCTAATGTAATTCATCCTTATGCATTTCCAGAGCATCTTCTCATAACTTTTTAATGTGCTCTTCCCATAAAAAGCTTAGCCTAGATAAAAGTTGGGTCATTAAGATCAGAGCCTCCAAAAAAGGCTGAACTGATGAATTGAAGCTCATGAGGCACAGTCACAAACCTGTGACTGCTCTGTACCACTAACACAGAGATCAGGTGCTGCGTCTAACAGCAGCAGCTTCAACACCAAACCTCCCGATGTGCTTACCAGGTGAACATCTGTGACCTGCAGAAGGAAAGGAACTGATTTGTAAAGGAAACGGGATTTATTCTGTGCACGAGAGCACGGGAAAGGTTTGGGGTAGGTTTAGTTTTCTGTGGCACGTGTGTGACTCATGTTAGCAGAGTTTATAGAACCACTGAGCTCACGAGAAAACAAATCCTACCAAACCTGGTCTGATGGTGATCCGCTGGGTCGTCCTCAATGTTCTCTGAGATTTTTATCAATACACAAACCTTTGGTTTGATCAAATCCATCCATCCATTTTCTGCCACGCCTCTGGAGTTGAGTCACGGCAGCAGCGGTTCAGGTGCCGTTTTCCTGCTCATTGTGGGGCGTTTCCAGCTCAGGTAAGATTTATCACCTGTGTATGGTTTTCGTCAGACTCAGGTCTAACAATTACCCACACAACCTCCAACGGAAGCTGTCTAGGAGGTTCCTGTCTCCAAGTTGGGTAAAAGGAAACTTATTTCATAACTGTCACCTCACCTCACCTGAGGGCTGGAACTCCCTTTGTACCCCAGTGGTCTGACAGAACAGCTCAAACACCAACTGGATGATCTCTGCTGAGTCCTGATCCTGTTTCACTTGAGGAACAGCTCACTTACAATACAGCAGAGCAGCCCAGTATTTTCAGAAGAGAACCAGAGACCTGGACTGGAGAACCACGGCCTCAGACTCAGTGAAACAAGACCCCGAACTGGGAGAACTTTGTACTGGGAAGCGCGAGCAAGCTCAAGGGCCCACTATACGCACAAGCAAGGCCGACACAGTCTAAAAGTGATGTCACATCTTTTGGTGACATTTCGGCCATTGGTGCATCTCTCAGTTTTTCTCGTTTGTGCAGATACAGCCACCGCGGTGGCCGAGCGGAAAACACGTGCGTGTGATCACGTCTGTGTCCCAGTTTGTACAGAGGCAACAGCCCAAAAAGACGAGACTTTCTGGAGGTAACTTTGCTTCCATTTTAAACCTCTTCTACTCCGGTACCAGCGCTGATGAGGAGGTTTTGTAAGAGTGGTGACACCTATGGTTTAGGAGAATACTGCAGCAGGGTTGTGGTAACAGATTGGGAGAACTGTCCTTTAACTGGGAGGTCTACAGCACAGATGCATTTTTTTTCTCCAAGCAACCTCACCCAG
The DNA here is from genome assembly GCA_034780415.1 of Cichlasoma orientale. NCBI lineage: Eukaryota > Metazoa > Chordata > Actinopteri > Cichliformes > Cichlidae > Cichlasoma > Cichlasoma orientale. The sequence goes on along the minus strand of JAVDPK010003073.1, from coordinate 186,524 downwards.
ATTAGAGGGCAGACCTGAACACAACATTTCATACACTGACATAAGATTTAACTAACATGATCGATGCTTTAAGGATATGATTTTATAAGTTTTTAACAGAAACAGTTGAGTGTGAAGAGGCTCTCTGTAAGATTCCTCTCTGAGGAGGCATCGCAGCCGTATAAGCAGAAGTTTGGTATATGAACTGTGTGTATATGTGTGTGTGTGTGTGTGTGTGTACAGAAACAAGGTCATGCTGCTGAGGATGAAGAAAAAAAATAATGGGAGCCTCGGATGGAAGGCGGAGAGTCAAAGAGGCTCGTTTCCCCATCTCTCCCTCCCCCTCTCTGCTCTCCTCTGCTCAGAGATGGTTGGAAAGCTCCTGCAGACGTGCCGTCTAAAAGCAGAGCTCGCAGACACAAAGCGTGAGGAAGACTCCCTGCGCGCTCGTACGAGCCCGATGACGGTCCGGCTCGCCTCTCGGTGCTGTGAGCGGAGCGACAGCAGGCAGCGGTGATGACGCTCTGGATTGCGACCTGACTCGTTCTCAGCAGCGGAGGCAATAATGGGCTCGCTCACTCTTCCTGTTTGTTTCATTATTTGGATTTTTGAAGTTTTTGTTAAAATGTCTCAAAGAACAAAAATCTTTTTCTAAAAAAACTTTACAACACAAACTTGCTGCTGCCCGGACCTGCAGGGGAGAGTTTGGACGGTCACTCGCTCCACGAGAAGAGAAACGACACCAAAGAGCTGGATGACCTTCCAGAATCTGTAACTTGGACTGAAGAGTTCAAACTGAGGGCTGTTTTGGTTCTAACTGAACAATACATGGACATCCACACAGAACCTCACCTGCTCCCCTCACTCACAGAGAGGGAAATACTAGTGTAGCTGCTTGGAGCGTTGTCTCGAGGACAGGGTTACAGAGTTTTATCCTCCTTCCTGGTCCCTTTGCTGCTTCGACCAATGATGGTTACCCCGCGACCTGCTGCAAACAAGCCCCACGTGTGCCTGACGGCGGGCCTCATCATGACCAGCCTGGCGCTGATGGATGCTTACCTGGTGGAGCAGAATCCCGGTCCCAGGAGGCTCGGGGTGTGCGTCACAGTGTTGGCGAGCGATGCCTGTTTCCTCATCGTCCTTCGATATGTTGCCATCTGGGCCGGGTCGGAGGTGCACACTGCGAGGCGAGGCTACGCCATGATACTCTGGTTCTTCTACATCTTCGTGTTGGAGATCAAGGTCTACTTTGTTTATCAGAACTACAAGTCTCAGGACACAAATGTAGATGCTGAGGAGGTGGATGCAGGTCTATCCAGGAGAGCTCTTACACTGCTGCTGTCTGTCTGCATGCCCATCGTGTTCATAACGCTGGCTGCCATAGATCACCTGGAGTACCTGCGGCCATATAAAAAAAGAGAGGAGATACGGAACCGCCTCTTCTGGGTGGTGCTGGACCTGCTGGATGTCGTGGATGTTCAAGCAAACCTGTGGGAGCTTCAAAGCGAAGGGCTCCCATTGTGGGTGGAGGGATTGATGTTCTTCTACTGCTACATCCTCCTCCTGGTGCTGCCGTGCGTCTCCCTGAGCGAGATCAGTATGCAGGGGGTGAACATCGTCCCCCACAGAATGATGCTCTATCCCATCCTTAGCCTCGCCACCATCAACATCATCACCCTCTTAATCCGCGCGGGAAACCTGCTGGTCTACAGTGACATCCGAGTGTCGGGGATCATGATGGGAAAGAACGTGATCGCCATCGTTGTGAAGAGCTGCAGCCTGGCGCAGTACAGGAAACACCAGCCGGCTTCTTCTCCTGCAGACCGAGGCGCCACGATCCAGAAGAGCTCTCGGGAGGAGGTTCAGGTGTCCAGCGCCCAGCATGCAGTGCTGCCCACAGTCGTGATCGAGGACTTCACCAGCATACCGGAGGAGGAGGAAGAGGATGAAGAAGGCGAGGAGGGAAGCGATGATGGATGCCAACAAGAGGTGACCTCAAATGAGGATGAGATAAAAGCAGGAGACACCCAGCCGTGAAACGAAGGAACGTGACTGGTTTGGAATAAACGCATCCAAACGTGCAGTTTCACTCAGAAACTCTCAGAACGTTTCTGATATTTTTCTGCTCAGACTGAAGCTGCTTTACAAACTCAAACCAGATTGAAATGTATTATTCTCACTGCACTGCTGTACACTGACGAACATGCCTTCAGCTCAAACATGACCTTTCCTTTGAGGGGGTCAAAAACCCCGATAATCTCTCTTTTCTGCTGTTCTTAGAAATGTTATGATGAAGCGTTCCACCTGCAGCACCTTACAGCTCCTCAGGCCCTTCTCATGCAGGTGCTGTCGCCCTCTGCCTGTCGGAGGCTGTACCGCAGTGTGAGGCTAGCTGTTAGACTCCTGTAACAGAAACATTTTAGCTCTGCCGCTGCTTCGATTGGTTAGTTTGTGTTATAGTGGGACTTTGGTGTAATCTTATCATGTTCAAACACTAGCTAGGGCTGCTAGTTCCAATAATCTGTAACCCAAATCCAAATGAACCCGTCTTCAGCACCAGGGCTGCAGCTCCGCCTCCTCGTCATGTTTTTCATGCAGCACATGAATCAGCAGGTCAGAGGTGCAGAAAAGCGCTGCCTGTGCGGTTTTTGTTAATGATCCATATCTGGAAAAAATCTGATTAATATAACAATTAAAATGATATATTATAGAAGAATAACTCTGTGTGATATCTGCAGTTTATTTATTTGCTGGCAAGTAAAAAAGTTGAATGAACTTCCTCTGTGTGTCATTTTTGCCTGGGCTTGTAGAGAAGCTTCAGTTCCCCGTTACAGCTGCAACCACAGGTGTGCCTGTACCTTACAAAGGTTTGGCCTTGCAGAGCAAATATGGGTGATACGCTGCACTTTTAACCTCTGACCTCAGATTTGTTCACAAAGATTTTCCGGAGGACTGCTGAGATGAAATATCAGTTTAAGCACTGACTCAGAACATGGGTCTTGGGACCGGAGATGGACCTCTCTGCATCCATCAGCTGCGTAGCTTCAGTTGCTTTAACACTGAGTTCCTTGTTTTTCAGACAAACAGGATTCATGGTGTAACTCGGTGCACTTCAGAGGGACCTGCATGTGGAGTTTGTTTCCTTTGGACAGAACCATGGCTCACTGCTACCTTTCCACATCGATCGGGTGACTTAACTGGGCTGAAGACTGCTACCTTGTTCCGATTTTAGTTTGTTTTTTTTGGGTTGGCTGGAGCTCAGGAGGTAGAGCAGGTTGGAATGTTAGTGGTTCAATTCCTGGCTGCTCCAATCTGCATGTCAAAGTATCCTTGGCCAAGATACTGAACCCAGAGTTGCTCCTGATGTGTCCACATATAACACATGAGGCATTAAAATATAGTCGTCCTCAGGTAAAAGCAAATGTGAACGTGATCATATTTCAGGCAGCAGAACTGTTTAATCTTCAGTGCTTCATGAAGCGCTCGAGCTGAAATGAATCAGGAAGCTCTGCAGTGTGTTTAAAGGTGTTGGTGGAATAAATAACAGAAATTAGTAGTTTCAGTGATTTTACGTGCAGACTCCAGATTTCAGCTTCGTTAACACATTGCATGCCAGCACATCACAGCAATCAGAGCAGCTTCAGTGCTTCCTGTATTGCACTGGAGCTCCTTTATGAAAGGAGAGGAGGGAAATTCCCACCACTCATAGCAGCGCAGCATCAGACCTTTCACCACAATGAGCCGTCAGCAGACAGATGGTCCTAAATGACTGCTGTGTTTGTTAAAGCCACAGAGATATAACGAAGGAGAAGGAGCTTTACTGAAATGATGTGAAGGAGGTGACGGCTGGAGTGGAGCTCAGTTTGGGTGTTGCTGTGCTGCCATTGGTTAACTGGACTTTCACAGGTGTCACACCTGAACAAAGGTGAGCCCGTGTGGATCAGCACAGCGTCAGCTCGGCCTCAGTCGGGTTTTCAGTGGAGTTCGGCCGCTCGTGCTAAGTTGATCTGTTTTTGTTTACACCATGGTGCCACTTTGTCATTTCCTGTTGATGAAAACACTCAAACTGAAGGAAGTGCTATACGTGCATAAAAACTACATATCCCACAATGCTTAGGAAGCGCTGGGTGACTTCACCTGGCTCTGGATAATCAGGTCGGAGACACCTGTGAGCTCATGACCGTGACAGCAGCCAATCAAAAGCAGATGAACTGCAGATAGATGATTAGTGTTGGTTCTCTCTGATTGCTCTGTTTCCGTGCAACATCTTCATGCAGGGCTTAAGGAACCCGACCAATCAGCACAAAACTGCACTTTTCAGTCCATCTTTTATGTACAGTCAACAAATATGGGGGCCAAAACAGACAAAAAATAAAATAAAAGAAAGAAAGATGAAAGAAAGAAAAAAGAATGACTTTTAATGATTAATGAATCTATAAAATGCAACAAAAACTGAGATTTCTGTTTTCTTCTTAAATATTTTCATTTCAGTTTGTCTGTTTGTTGGTTTCAGTCCTCCAATCAGCTGCAGCGCGGACAGCGCGATGAAAACGTGACTGAACAAATTATTTATTAATTTCTTTGATTATTGTACATGATGAAAAAGTGTCCCTCTGAGTCTGTGAGGAAACACTTTAACATCAAAAACAGCTCCCGAAGCTCCGCGTGTTTATTCCAGGAGCTGACTGAGGGTGAAGTGTGACGGTGACAGCTGAGGTTTGTGATCAGGAGAACTGCAGTGACTGAGGAAATGCTTTCTAACAGCTCAGTTGTTCCTGTTGGAACATCTCTGTCTCCAGCTGCTTCTCCAACCCTGAGAACCCTGAAGAAGAGATGAAGGTGGTGTGGAGCATCTCAGAGGTGCCTGCAGCACACCTGGTGATGGGAAGCGTGACGGGTTTTACCTGAGGGACCTGCAGCCTTCAGTCCGGGCACAGATGTTACAGATGTTGCTCTCAGATGCCTTCTTCTCCTTTCATGATTAAGGACCGCATCTGTCCCCCCCTGCCGTCTTTCTCTCTGTTCTTGGATCCGATGTCTTCGCGCTCCCTCCCCACAGCATCCACCCCTCAGCCCCGCCCTCACTGACAGGCGGGCTGGAGGATCACCGCGCGGCATCACAGCGACCTGCCGCCCAGGAGAGGAGACGATGGCGGCGGCTGCGGACCGAGCAGGACTCCGGGGGTCCGCTCTTCCGCCGACCCCGGCGGGTGCGGTGGTGGCTTCGGCAGCTGACGCGTCAACGGGGTCCGATGCTGCCGGAGAGCCGGACGGCCACGTCCCGGTGCCCATGAACCTATTTGCTACCTGGGAGATCGACCGGTCCTCTCCGAGCTGCGTGCCCAGGTAAGAGGATTAGTGCCCGCCAGAGAAGAGAGGATGAAGGCGGTGAGACGAGGAAGGTGCTCCTATAGAAAGCCTTTCTTTCTTTTGCATGGAGACGAGATTCGTGTGTGTGTATGTGTGTGTGTTGTATCGGTTTTTATTGACTGACATGTTATATGAAACATATTTCAGACGATCCCCACAATGATTTACATGCCTCCTCAGTGTGAGTGATAATCTTCAGGGCTGAGCTGTTTGCTGCCCCAGGTGAGACCGGGGGCCTCAGCAGGGGGCTGCTGGGAGTGAGTGACCATTAAAACTGTGACTCTGTGGTAGCTGCTGACCAGCCCCGTCTCTGTGTGGAATTACTGATACCATTATTCTGGCACATCATAGAAATCCTGGTTTCATATTTTCCATTAGTTTTTATTTGGTTCTGATTTTTAGCTTAATTTCTGTGTGTTTGTAGATAGACGAGTTTGCTGGTTTCAGTTTTATTAAGGTTTTGAGTTTTCTTCAGTGGTGCTTTAATATTTGCCGGTATGATTTTGGTGCGCAGCCTGTGAGATGCAAGAAGGTCTAAACAATGTAATAATGCAGCACGACAGAACCAACATGACAGGCGCTCATGCAGAGGCTCCAGTCTGAACAAACAGATGCTCTGAATCGTCCTCAGGCTGAACTTGTTTCACCAAAATGACAAATCTGAAAACATTTCCTCATATTTTCTTTGCTTTCAGTCACTTGTTTCTAGTTTGTCTCTGTTATTTCCAGCTCAGTGAGGGGGTGTTTTTGCTTTAGTTTCAGTGACTTTTGCCTCATTTCTCGTTTCTCTCATGGTGCTGAAAGGATGCTGCATATATCCCAGGAGGAAGACCACGAGCATCAACCCCGAGCTATGAGTCTCAGAGTTTTACAGAGATCTGTGGGTGCATGTCATGATTTATGACACCCCCAAATCATTTTTTAAGCAGTTATGCGCTGTATAGCTCATTATTATTATGACTGATGACCTTTACCCTGCCGGTGCACGTAGCGGAGACGTGAAGCCCTTCCAGTTGTTTTGTCAGTGATGATTGTAAAACACACAGACTGAACTGCAGAAGCTGTTTGCACAGTAATGTGAAACCCTCCTGATCAGGTGCAGCAGGAGGGAGGGAGGCAGGCAGGCAGCAGGGAGGCAGGGAGGCAGTGAGGGAGGCAGGCAGGGAGGCAGGCAGGGAGGCAGGCAGGCAGCAGGGAGGCAATGAGGGAGGCAGGAAGGGAGGGAGGGAGGGACGGATGTCCTGCAGCTCCAGTCAAACTCATGATGGAACCGTTGGTTTGTCTCACAAAGTTTTCTAACTTTCTGATGTGAACTTGAGGTCTCTGCAGCCACAATCAGAGCAGCTTCAGTGCTTCCTGTATTACACTGGAGGTCCTTTATGAAAGGAGAGGAGGAAGCTGCTTCTGCTCGTTTAGGAAATTCTATACATGCATAAAAACTACGTATCCCACAATGCTTAGGAAGAGCTGGGTCACTTCACCTGGCTCTGGATCATCAGGTCAGAGACACCTGTGAGCTCATGACCTCAGTGATTACATCACGTGACAGCAGCCAAAAGCAGATGAACAATACTGCCGATAGATGATTAGTGTCGGTTCTCTCTGATTGCCGCCTGTTTCCGGGCAGATTAGCAACATCTTCATGCAGGGCTTAACGAACTCGACCAATTGGAGCTAATCCTCTTAAACATCACAATGACCCAGGAAGCAGAAGATTAGAGCTGAGTCATACCTCACCTTAAATCAGGTGCCTTGCAATGCAAATAATACCTGAAATGATTAATTTAAACAAAATATTTATTACGATGTTTAGGAAAAGTTTCACAGATCTGGGACCTCATCAGAGCACAAATTTCAACAACAAACACTCAGAAATATTTGATAAATTACATACAAATAACGTTATGTTTCTGCAGTCTTACATTGCAGAGTTTCTGTCACTTCTCACAGACCAGCTGAACCCAGATCAGATCACAGTAATCACTGATCACAGTCTCTGCAGCCTGGGCTCACTGCGCCACTGTTCTGTGGTCAGTCCTGAGGTTTTCCAACTGATTTGGATAAGCTAAAGATTTTTAGAGCCTCCATCAGCTTCTGGAAGTCGTGGCTCCTTTTTCCTTTTTCTCCGGGAGAGTTTGTGAGAGCTTCTGGATTCCTGACCTGGAGATTTGCCTGGAAAGCTGCTGAGTGAGCAGTTTGTAGGTTTAGGTTTGAGCTAATAAGCAGGGACTGCTGGTTTATCTCCAGAAAAATCGATATTGACCTTAATTCAGAGATCTTCCCACAGAAGAGCCTTTTGGTTTGAAAAGAATATCAGAGTAAAGAGATCCATATGAGTGTGTTTGTGTTCATCCAGAAGAGCTTTGAAATGATCTGACACACTCCTTCATCACTGTGTCTGAGTTTAAGCATCTGAACAAAGAGACAACACTGCCACCATCAGGTCAGACTGTGACTTCACATGCAGCTCGAAACAAAGAGGGGAACAGACCTGGGGTCTGTGCTGACTCTGGGGACGCTCACACTGAAGCTGTGCTGAACATGTTAAAGAGAAAGTGTCTGAGGAGCTCAGAGCTTCACTGACAGGAACCAGTTCCAGCTTTATGAGCCGCAGACGTGTTTAAAGGTTCATGCAACAAACTGACTGAGAATTATGAAACAAATGAAAGCTGCAAACAGAATGAAGCAATTCATCCAGCCGCTCAGGCCAAAGCTGACAGAAAGACAGAGGCTGACCTCTTTTTTTTGGTGTTACGCGTCTCTGAGCTGCCTTTGGACGCTGTATGAGGAGGAGAAACCAGCTCTTTCTGTCCGTGCTGTCCACACTAAGTCAGATCAGAGCTCAGGTAGCACTCTTAGTGGGATTAACAGAATTAGCTCCTGCTGGCCGGTGTTGACAGGAAGCTGCAGCGTGCAGCACGAGTCCCAGCATGACCCCGCAGTAATGAGGTCTCAGGAGGTCAACCGTCTCACACTCAGCTCCCTCCGGACTTAGCTGCATTAATCACATCTGCCTCGTGGCCTGAAGGGAAACTGAGGAGGTTAAAGAGGACCTGTTCTGCTTTCATTTTATATCATGAATATAAAGCGTGGGTCTCCAGGTTAAATGTGGCTAAAAGTTTAAAATAATGAAGGTGAAATAAATCCCTGTGAAACGCTCCAAAAAATTAAGATTGCTCTGAATACGCAGTTTTATTCAGCACAGCCACAAATGATGGACATGCTTCCCCTCCGCTGGCTGCGGGATGCTGGCCAATGAGAGCGATGAGCCGAAACAGCTTCTTTCAGTCAGTATGAGCAATAAAAGGACGGAATGAAATAAATAACTGTTATTGGAAATCGTGCACATACAGAAATCCTCTGCACATACAGAGAGAAATGGATGGTTTGGAGACAGTGGCTCTGACACAAAGACAGGAGCCCGAGCTGAAGATGATGAGATCTTCACTGGGAGCGAGCAGGATGGACAGGATTAGAAATGAGTCCATCAGAGGGACAGCTCAGAGTCAGAGAGGCTGAGATGGTTTGGACGTGTGCAGAGGAGGGAGGGTGAATATACTGGAGCTGTAGGCAGGAGGAAAAGAGGAAGACCTCAGAGGAGGTTCATGGATGTAGTGAAGGAGGACATGCAGAGGGCTGGTGTGATAGAGGAGGATGCTAGAGAGCAGCCGAAAGTAGTAATAGCAGTACTGTAGTTTTCCTCTCCACATGCCTGACCGAGCATGTGACTGGAACTTTAGTCCAGACCGCCCAGTGACTCTTTTCCAGCAGCTCCATCAGAAATAATCTGCTGAAATTTTCATTGCTGAGTAAATTTAGCTGAAGATAGTGCTCAGACCTCTGCTGAAGCAGGTGTTATGTTGTGTGTAAGCATCAGGCTTTTAGTTTAGTAAAGTCTGTTGGTTTCTGTTTGTGGTGCATCTGCTCTTGTACTGCAGGCTTTGCAGTCTGACCGTGAAGAAGCTGATGGTTCTGAGGGAGCTGGACAGAGAGCTCAGCTCCGTCGTCATCGCTGTCAAAATCCAGGTGAGATTCATGCAGTTACAGGCTTGATGGGAATAACTCACCCTGTGATTTTGATCTGATCCTGGGTCTGTATTTCAGGGCTCTAAGCGGACGTTGAGATCCAACGAGTACCTTCTTCCTCCAGACGGCATCATGGAAACAGACCTGGAGCTCACCTTCTCTCTGCAGGTTGCACATTTAACAAAATTTCCTTTGTCGGCAGAAAGGAACACACACACACACACACACACACACACAATTTTACATCAGAGACAGTTAACAGTGTGTGTGTGTGTGTGTGTGTGTGTGTGTGTGTGTCCGGTAGTATCCTCACTTCCTGAAGCGAGATGTGAACCGCCTGCACGTGATGCTGCAGAGGAGGAAGAGGTACAAGAACCGAACCATCCTGGGCTACAAAACCCTCGCCGTGGGAGTCATCAACATGGCCGAGGTACGACAGGAAGCTCACCACAGTGTGTAGCTCATTTAGCTCAAAGATGAACTGTCTTCAGTTAAGCCAGCGAAATCCCATTCAGTGTCCACCTGAAATGATTGGACCACTCTTTGAAGAGGTATCATTAAATCTGGCCACGTAATTTTTGTGCACGTTTCCCGACAGTGAAATGTTTAAAAATGTGTCTGAAGACTGAAAACATCCAGTTTGACTCTGCCTGCAGGAGCCTCTGAAACGTCTCCTGTATGTGCGTGTGTGTGTGCTTGTGTGTGTGTGTCCCAGGTGATGCAGCATCCAACAGACGGAGCCCACGTCCTCGGTCTCCATAGCAACTTGAAGGATGCTTCGGTGCGCGCGGCGGAACTGAGTGTTCATTCTCTCTGCAGCCAACCAATTGAAACAGAGGACACAAGTGGTCACCAAGGCAACAAGGCCAAGGCCTCAGGTAGGAGGACAGAGAGTCTGACTGTCTGTACATCGAGTGCTTGTTACATACTGGCTGCTGATTGGTCAGACGGAGGATACATGTGACTGGCAAAGGTTAAGTCACACTCGCTGTGTCCCTCACAAACACACACGCACGCACACACACACACGCACACACACGCACACACACACACACACACACACACACACACACACACACACACACACACACAC
>JAVDPK010003073.1:145187-156010 GCA_034780415.1 Cichlasoma orientale | reverse complement strand
ACACACACACACACACACACACACACTCACACACACACACACACACACACACACACACACACACACACACACACACAGACCTGGAGTCACAATAAAATAACTAGATAAGCAGTTCATTCAAAAAAAGGTAAAAAGTAGCAGTTACATGAGCTTCTGCAAATGAATGCTGATAACAGCTAACAAAGGGACCATTCAGCTCCTGCTCATTAGCACAGATCAGAGTTCCACACATGTGATGGGTCCCTACTTAACGCTGCACTGTTGGACATTTCTTGATTGGCAAAGGGGGGGTAGACATTCACATAATCTATGCGTCCCATAATAGCTTGCGTTACAGCGGGATGTGGATCATTCAGAAAGCTGTGAGTGCGCGGGTGCCACAGGTTGCTAAAATAATCCTTTGGACCCAGAGAAATCCAACACTTTCAGACGTGCAGCTGAAAGTATTTTGAGTTTTTCATCATATTGTGGGGATGTTTTTTGGAGTTTCAGAGCGTGACGATGTCTCTGATCAGAGCCATCATTTGTTGCACAAAGATAACACTTTTGTAATTTTGTGTGCACACCATCACAGTGGACTTTACATCAAACATGCTGTTTTCTCCTTGAGATGCTCTGCAGACCTTTACTGCAGCACCTTCAGCTGCTGCTTGTTTGAGGGTCTCTGCCATTTGATGTTGACGTTGATTTGCGTCATGGACTAATGAGGGAACGGGTCTCACCTGACCATGAAACAGTGGCCAGTCCAAATTCTTGTGAGCCTCTGAAATGGGGGACTGTATAAAAATGTGATTCCTGAACAGTTGATGCAATACTTGAATTAAAGCTGAAGGTCTGCACTTATGGCTGTATAACTGTACCCCGCTTTAAAACATTTGTTTTCAGCGTGACAGTTGGGTGCCATTTACTCAGCACTTATTGGCTGGCCAGATGACCATCGTAGAACACGGCGGTTTGTTTTTGTGTGTGACACTGACTTCCTGCTCCATGCTTCCTCTCCCCTTCTCTCTCAGTGTCTATAGATGGCGTGGAGTGGAACAATGTAAAGTTTTTCCAGCTGGCTGCTCAGTGGCCGACACATGTCAAACACTTTCCTGTTGGGATCTTTGGTTACAACAAACCCTGACCTTCCTCACGCTCCTCCTCACATTGATCACATGACCTGCCTGTGGATGAGTCCTGCTGAGCTCTGCGTGATGATGGGCTGTGCGTCTTCTTTCAGTAAACCTTTAACTCCGCCTCCTCTCAGTATCAGCAGAGCAGCAGAAACCTTGTTTGCCTTTTTTTCTCTCACATCATGTTGGAATGGAAATATTTGTACCTTATAAGGAAGTTTAAAATTTTTATATGATGGATGTTTCTTACATTGAGTAAATAATGAGCCTCAAGTGTTTCTCATAATAATATTAATGTTAATAATAATCCTACCATGGATCAGCTGAGGTGGTTGATTTGATTCTTAAAGATTAGTCTTTATTTCAAACTCGTTAAACGCAATCATACAAAAAGTGCAGCTTATTTAGATAAAGTGACCCGGGAGCCTCGGGGTCCTGAGGGGCGAGAGGCCACAGCCACTGTGTGAAGTGACATTTGTACAACACAAACAGACACAAAAGATCCCAGAGGGGTCAAAGTGACCACAGAGACAAGTGCAGCACAGACAACTGCAAAAATGCAAATTAACTCCAATGATGTGGCGTGTAGCGCCTCACTGCTCAGTTCCTTCACTGCTCAGTTCCTATGACTGTTGTAACCCTCTGTGGTCTAAGTCATCACAGGTGATAACCCTCAACCCTGTGTTTTAAAGAAAGGCAAAATGGACTTTTTGTTTCCCAGACTTGAGAGAACTATTTAATAAACAAAAAAGCTACATATTCTGATTACTTAGCGTTGGGGTTTGGATTTGGATCAGGGTTTGGGTTTGAATTGGGGCCAGAGTTGGGGGTTTGAGTTAGTGCTGGGGTTGGTGCCAGGGTTCAGGGTTGCATTTTGGATTGGGGGCTGATGATTGGATCAGGGCTGGGGTTTGGATTGGTGCTGGTGTCAGGGTTTTGGTTGGAATTAGGGTTGGTGCTTGGGTCAGGGTTGGGGGGTTTGGATTAGGGTTAGGTTTGGGGTTGGTGATGTCACCAATTTAGACTTAGACCTCAAAGAGTTAATTTTTGGTGTGGCCAAGGTTGTAAGCCAAGATGTTGTGGAGACACAGATAAATCAACAAATTATTTACTCTGAGTACTGTCAGGGATTGGGAATACTGACTAACAGAACACTACGTTACCCAAGATCCTCGGCTGGTGTTGCTCTGAAAAGGATTCCTCGATGAGCTGTGGAATCAAACCCGGTTAATCGAAAATGAACTGCACAAAGCTCAGCCTTTAACTTTACGTCATCGATTGTTTCGTGTTGTTTTCTGATGTTTGTGTCATCGGTTTGTCATACAGCAGAGCTTTAACCCTTTAAAAGGAAGTTAGTTTCGTAAAATATGTGAAGACATTACTGAATCAATAAATCAAACTGAAATTGTTGCCTGCTCTCTCTCCAGCTGTCTGACTTTAATCTGTTGTGTCACAGAATTGGTTTTCAGAGCCATCGATGGACCTTTGTAACCCCTGAGCTTACAAAAAAACTCTTTCCACTGCACCCTTCGTGTACTGTTACTGCTGCTATCATTCTGATCTTTGTTAATATGATATTTGTGAGTTAATGTGATATTTCAATGAGAGAGGAGAATGATTTACCAACACTTGGGAGGGAAGATGAAATATTACTCACTGTATTTTAATACTTAAAGGAAAGACACTGCATTCTGAAGAAACAACTCAATTTTACATCATTCAAATGACAGAATTGTGTCCTTGTTAACTGATGGACAGCTTTCTGTCATCAGTCTGTGAGATCACACTCAAGAATTTGATATTTCATTAATGTTTGACTCCACTGAAACTGCAGCTCAGGTTCGGCTTGAACCACCTGCTTTAAAGAGTTCACAGCGTCTCTGGTTAAACTCTCCTAATTCAAACTCAGTGCAGATATCCATGTAGGTGTAACACTACCCTCTCAGTCCTGTCGGTTCTCCTTAATCACTACAGCTACTCATGGTGAGGTTTTAAAGTTCATGCATGGTAAAATCAAATAGCTTTCATTATACATCGCCCAAAGGTTCAGATGAAGTAACCATACAGGTAAAAAGTTTTTACATGGTCAGGAGGTATGTGAAAATGAAGACAGTCACCAGTGCTCAGCAGGCAGAACAGTCCAATATGGACACCAGAGTCAAACAGAAGTTTCAGTTCTCAGGGTCCCACTAGAACCTTTAGAAATCCATCACGCCAGAAGAGAAGTTGGAGTCCATCAGGAACTTTTGGAACCTTTACAAAGCCATCAAAGGTGTTTTGATGGGCAACCATTACCACATGATGCTAACTTTTCCAGCATTTTGGACTTGCGACGATCATGCTCCTGTTACAAAGACCTAGAGAGTGGTTGTGACTGTTCATGAGGGGAAAATGAGTACTCCTCAACTGCTTGCAAGTGGTTGATGGCATTTGCTTTGTTTGCTAGCACATTGCTGTGGTTGTAGCTTGAATGGAAGTGACAGACTTGTATACACCGTCCAGCTACTCCCTGAGCTGTAGGAAAACTGTGAAAAGTGCAAATCAAACTAGAAATGGAGACTATTTGCCTTCATAGTAAAAATCACACCTTTTGAAAAATGTTGGCTACAGCACTAATGTACAACTTTTACTCTGAATTGCATTTCAAGAGAAGTTTTACTACTGTTCGGCTAGCAGTTAGCGAGTATTTGCAGGCAAGGACGAGAAACTACAGGCAACCTGCTGGCAATCTCCCGGCACTCACTCTGAGGTTTATGGTGCAGCACTTTCTATGCAACCAATTTCACCTAGGGAGAGCCAGCAAGCTCCAGGAACCACTACCTCGCAACAAGTGGTTGTATCACTAACATGATGGACAATTCTCGAGCAACGTGAACATGACGTCACATTGGAAACCTCGGTACATTTAGCAGAACCTGAAAGAACTATGATATTCAGAGATGTGTGAAAAAAACAAACAAAACTGTCAGAAGATGCAAGCTTCAAGGGATTTGTGAAATCTACCAGAACAGTTGCATCAAAATCTTTACAATTCCATCAGCTGTTAGGAACCTTTTAGGGAACCTGGCTCTAGACAACCATCTGTTCATCCAAACACATAGAACTGAATGGAGAAAAAAACTATTAGACATTTATCCTCAGAAAACAATCAGAAATTGCCATACAATTCAGATAAACTGAGAAGAACTACAATATTTAAAGACCTTTAAAAAGTAAGTTCTCAGATCTTCAAGAAAGCTACCAGGAGCTCATCCAAGCTTGAAGAGATTTCAGAAAAATGTTGTAAATATCTATGAAAACCTTTAGAATCCAGCAGTTGTTAGAAACCTGCTGAAATGTTCAACATCAATCTAAACTTTCAAATTATGGAAGCCACTAAGTCACTAGACATTTATTCAAACCTTTAGAAACCCTTATAAAATCCACCTGAAATCTCAAGAAGCTGTATAAACCTTTAGGGCACCCTTAGAAACCTTTACAAGTTTTAATTTATTTCATTTTTGCTTTATTTCATCTATTCCTGTAAAGAAATCTGTTAGATCACAAGAAATGTGAACAGAACTATTAGGAATCCATCAATGTCAACACCTAGCACAACCTTTAGATATGCAGCAAATTTTTTTTGACAAATCACACATTGGAATATGCAGGAACCTAGAATCCGATAGAACCTCCTGTAAAAGGTCTGGAGTAGAACTGTTAGAAGCCCTTTACATGGCAGTAGGCTTCCAGGGAGGAGATGACGATGTACAGTAACCATAGGCTAAAGAACAAGCAAGTGGTGAGGATCTTCGGGATTCGGGGTCCTCCCAGCTCCCCGCCAATCTCGGGTCGGCGGCGGTAGATGAGGACAGCAATGCAGATGAAGGCGAAGATGGTGAAGAGTGTGACAGAGAAGGCCAGTGTGCCAGGGTTGACCCTGAACTCCTGACCTTGGGTGTAGTGGTAGACGGCAGCAATGGACCAGGCCACACCGATACCCAGGAAGACGTTGACGGCGTTGCTCCCCGTCACATTGCCAATGGAGGCGTCGGCATATTGGTCCTGGATAGCTGCCACCTTGCTGGCAAAGGTGTCTGATGATGAGAAAGCGGAAAAGATCTGTTTGAGATCAAACTTCAGCAATTCTCCTGCTGGGTTGATACATATCGAATATCAAATAAAATGTTTTGTTCAACTGAAGCTGACCATTAGCCAATGCTAGCAGTAGCATTAGCAATTTAAAGAATTCATGCAGGTAATTCTGGTTTGATTTTGGTGATTTCTTGATCTTGCTTATTTTTGTAACGTATTCACTATAATTAGCTTTGGATAAAATCTATCAGATGAATATTTAGACTTCAAACCAAAAATCTTAATAAGGAAAATGAGTTTTTAGTGTTAGACCTGGTACAGAAGTGCCCAAAGCGACGAACACCACAGCAGTGACTGAGTCTTTGAGGCCCACGGTGCAGCCGAAATGCGACGCCAAGTCTCCGATCACCGCAGTCAACATGCCTATGACGGTGATGGAGACAACGAAGCAGGCCCAACCATTCCAGTAGTCTGTTGGAGGAACGAAGGCAAACAAAAGCTTCCAAAAGACGGTGAGGAAATGCATGACGTAGTCAAAACAAGAGGGCAGCGTCTCCTCGCCGCATTCATCATCGTCGTCATCGCCTGAGGAGAGGAGAGCCAGGAATCAGTTTTTAAACCTCAGTTTGGTTACAGCCCAAAATCAAATGTTCTGATCTGCCTACATTCAGAACTGGAAGCTGAAGCAGGACTGAGTTTGAGTTAGTTCCTACCTGAGCTGACCGTGATGGCCTCCACAAACTGCTCTCTCCAGCTGTTAGTCCCAATCAGCAGAGCCAGGTTGGTCTTCTTAATGAGTTTATCTACTGTGCTCTGAAACACATCCAGGCACAGGAAGCATCACATTCACTGTACTGATGACCACTTTGCAGATCATCTAACCAGTCTGGTGACCTGATAATCACTCTGGAAACCGAGAGAATACTTTGGAAATGCTCCAACTTCAGCATTTTCTATCTGATGCTGAATACTGAAATACTTTTTCATATCAGACAATGACATTCTGCCATTATCTGAAGTTCTGTCTGAAAGAAGTGGGGACAGTTCCCACAGTTTCCCTGTCTCACATGTGGCACATTGCTGATGAAGCCTGCTTCAAATGTGCTCTCACTATTGGAAATTATTCGATTTCGGTGAGTGTGATGCCTGTATTGAATGGACAGGAAGCAGGAGGCAGACCACATGATGACACATCACATGAGCTCAGTTTGATTTTCGCAGCCTTTGTACTACAAACCACTTCAGGCTAAAGACTCCCTTAAAGACCAATCTGAATGTGGTGGATGTTTTCATCTTACATGAAACTCCAGCTCTGAATGTTTCTCCACCGTTCAGCAGCACACATGTAGCAACATATTCTGCCTTTAATTCAAGACACTTGACACACCTGACTCGCCTTTATTCAATCAGAAATAAATATTATAGTTTCATATTTATCAGATTAACATCAGTCTTAATATCTAACAATCAGAGTTTCTGAGTCTCCTTTAGATTTGAGTCATTGGGGTGTTTCAGACTGAAGGAACCTTTTCATACTGCTAATCACTCTTGGAGGAAGTCTCTCATTTTTGTGTCTCCACACTGCAGGAACTGTCAAAGTTCTTAGAACTCAGTTTTTGAGGTAGTTTTTCAGCTCCTGGTTAGGTTTGGTGCTCTCCAGTCATTAGATATGTAAAAGTCCTTAGCTCTCTCGGAGCTGTGAGTGGGTAGTCACTGTAAGAGCACTCCCCAGAATGATTTGGTCTGAAAGTGCCTTGTACCGTATGTTTCACACTACCCAGAGAGAAACCTCTACCTTGAACTCATACGACTCCTCGATGATGACCTCCAGTTTGACGTGTTCGCCCAGCATCGGCCTGCCCATCTCTGCGATCCTCCTCTCTTCCTCTTCCTTCTTAGTCAAAGGCTCCTCAGCCCCTTCCTCTGAATCAGAGAGGACGCATTAGGGTGGAAGTTCAATACCAATTGATTCATTTACTTTATTATTTGATAGATCAGCTATTTATAAATGGACTGATTCTTATAGAATGCTTTTCTACTCTATGTTGAGCACTCAAAGCGCTTCACACAACATGCCTCATTCACCCAGTCATACAAGCACTTCTTTCTAAGCTCAAGTGCTTTCTGTCTAACATTCACACTCCGACAGTTGCACCAGAGAGCAACCTGGGGTTCAGTATCTTTGGCATGCAGACTGGAGCAGCCAGGGATCGAACTGCCAACCTTTTGATTAGTATGTGACCTCCTCTACCTCCTGAGTTACAGCCACCTATTTATAGCATGGAGCTGTTTTTTTTGTTTTGTTTTTTATAGATTTTGTTATTTAAAATTTTGCTTTTGGCACCATGATTATTGACAGAGCAGGTCGGATTATCTCAGGTAGTGCTTAACATTCCTCAAGATGACATCTAAATCTTTCATTAGATCAATAAATGGTCTAAAGCAGTGGTTCCCAAAGATATATAAAAAGTGAATTAAAATTGGTGATAGGAGGCGCTGTCAAGCTCATGCTAAGGCAACAGGTGGCGATATAACCCTAACGGTGAAGTAATGCCAGCTAATCAAAAGCCCACAAACAATAACACGGCGCACAGTCTGACATCAAAAACTTAAAGGCGCACACCTTCGATGCTGCGAGGGTTTTTCCAAAGCTCTGTTTTCAGTGATCCAAAACAGCGTTCACGTGTGTATGTGTACGTAGCCTGAATGACCCTTTGTCTGAATCGGGCTATAAAAATGAACCTGACTTGACTAAATGATCAAAATGGCGTATTTGGTACTGTGGTAAGTATTAACATTATTAACAGTAAATTGAATTCTATGCGAAGACTGATGATGGGCGAACCTGTGATGGTGATGATGGCGGCGGGGGCGGGGTGGTCTCGTCCCTGGACCTTCCTGTAGATGTCTCTGCCTGAACAGGTGAACAGAAACTGAAACCAGAACACGCCTGAAGCATCACAGCGTCCCTCCAGCACTTTACCGAAGAACACGATTAGGTGTGCTGAAAACTGAAGGCTTGTGTGTTTAATGTGAGTCTGTCCGGCGGGACGGACTCTGTGAGTTTGTGTGTTGTTTTTGTGAATCTGTAACAAACTGGAAAAACATGATGGAAACCTGTGTAATGCGACACTCTGCCGATCATCCCTGCCTCATCTTAGAAGGTCAAAAGGTTGAATCTGGATTTATGGTCCTGCATTGGTTTTCATTAATGAGTGTTAGTTAAACTTCAGCCTGTGCAGATTGGTTGAACGCCCCCCCCCCCCCCAAATGATTTAGTTACTTTTAGCAACATTTCTTACAGAAAAGTTGGCAACACTGGTAAGAATGTGCTCAGTGCAGAAACAGTTCACCGCTGTGAACACGTCACCGAAGCTCCGGGACAGCAGCATGCTTACTTCTTTTATATACAGTCTATGATTGTAGCACAAAGCTAACATCATAGCAGAGTGTTGGCCTACCAAGCTGCCAAAGCCTGATTTTCTACAAGTGACAAAGACGAGCACAGTGCAGACTTCTGTTCCTGCAGCAGAATCACTGTCAGCACTCAGTGGGCTGTTTCTCACACACTTTGCTAACACTTAAACAGGCTGCTGACATGCAGCCCTGCGTGTCCTGCTCAGGGATTTCTGCAGATTTGGGATGCAATGCCATGGTCCTGGGCCGTGTGCTCAGTGTTTTGTGTTTTGGTTCTTTCATTGTTATATTTCTTCTGTGTTCAGAGTTTGTTTATGGGTTTTGATCCTTAGTTTGTTTAGTTGTCGTTATTATATTTTATTCCTGTGTGTCTTTGTTCTTGTCTCCCTTGCGTCTCTGTGTTCCAGTGTCTGTTTTGTCCCTCTGTGTTTGTGCTTCCCCATGTTTTGTCAAGTATGCATGTGTAATGCATGTGTAATACATATGTAATACATGTGTAATACATGTGTAATACATTGTTTTTTGAGTCATGACCTCATCATTTCTCCTTTTATATTAACGAGTCATGATTGGGTGCTCTCCTCATACAGCTGAACTCAAAAAGAGCATAGCCTTAGTGACGCAGAGTCACGGGTCTAAACATGTGCAGAAGGTAAAAAAAAAACCAAAAAAGAGATTTCTTATGTAGAAAAATATCCCACAGAGTGCTGACAGTGAAGCTGTCTGCTGGAAATTCCCGCAGTGACGATTTAAGACCCATGCAAATGTTCTTTAAGATTTTCTATTAGTAACACTTTTTGAGAACTTGTAGATACGCTGTTTAAAATGAACCTTTTTAATTCTGAATGTTTTACATTTATGCAAATTATGTGAGAACTCCTTCAAATATTTATATCAGTGTTCACAGTGATGGTTCCTGCTCAGCATCTTAGAGTGTGGAGGAACATCAGCACATCTATTTGTGACTTGCTGATAAGCTGCGTGGAAACTGCTCAGCCAGCACACCTGGACAAAGATGCCTGGGAACTGAGCATGCTCAGTTTTGTTAGGAATAAACTCACACTCTGACCAAAGGCTTCCAGAACCCTCCAGATGTTTTCCAGGATCGGCCGCTCTTCATTTACTCACCACTCCAGCTTCAGGCTGATGCGTCCCTAAACTGGCTGTCTGATGCCTGTAGTGATGTCTTCTGCGGCAGCATCCAATCAGAAAACCAAATGCTTGATTTGCTCGGGGTAGAGGTATAAACAACACTCCAATGACTGAACTGTGCAGCTGGTCACATGACCTGCAGATGGCCTTCATGCTGCCTAGCATCACCCAGCCCATCCAGGTGCTTTCTTTTAATGCTTAAAGGGCAGCTTAACACTGAGTCACTACAACAAACTATAGGCCTCAGAGACAAGAGGGACAAAAGCTGCAGGTCATTTTCCAAATAAGAGTTTTCTCATTGTTGGTTATGATTCAAAAACAGGTGATTTTCTGTTCCTTTGTGTTTGTATTATTTTTCAAGAGGTTACAGCGTACCACTACTGCAGAAGTGTTGGTGTTCTCTGCAGTGTGAGGAGCCGCTGGTTCCTGGAGGAACTGAATGAATGCAATCTGTTCCCAGATGTTTTCATCTGTATTGTGTCTCAGGGTGGACACAATACCACAGACAGGTCTCCCATTTACCAAATGTGAGTTACTGGAGAGCTCAGACCATTTACAAAACTTCTACACATGGGATCCTGACAGCAGCCAGATAAGGGTAACTGCACACTTGGTCTGCTACATCAACTTCTGTGTGAATGCCATTGTCCCAACCAGGATTGTTAAATGCAACCCAACCAACCAGCCGTGGGTAACAAATGACATTAAAGCTCTTTTTAAATATAAGAAGAAGGCCTTCAGAGCTGGAGACAGGGAGGAGGTGAGAACGATCCAGAGGGAACTAAAGATGACGATTAGGGAGGCTAAGAACAATTATAGGAGGAAGCTAGAGCGGAAACTCCAGCAGAACAACATGAGGGAGGTATGGAGTGGAATAAGAACCATCACTGTCTTCACATCCAGCAACAACAGAGGAATGGAGGGCAGTGTGGACAGGGCCAAAGAGCTAAATCTGTTCTTTAACAGGTTTGATACTGCAGGCTCTGTCCTCCCGTCCTGACACCTCTGCTGCTGGCCCCCAGCCGTCGCCGGGGGGGGGGGGGGGGGGGGGGGGGGGGGGGGGGG
>JAVDPK010003073.1:92835-115024 GCA_034780415.1 Cichlasoma orientale | reverse complement strand
GGTAATTAAAAATTAAATAATCCTTCTGTGTACCATCTTTCTTTGTAAATATCTCATGTTACAACACCTGGACACCTACAGCTTATATTCAGGTGCGGCCTATATATGTAAAAAGTTATATTTATAATTCAGCTGGTGCGGCTTATATTTAGGTGCGCTCAATAGTCCGGAATTTACGGTAATCATTTTATAATAATAATTCTATATAGTATATAATTTTGTTAGCTCATGAGTACAGCTCCACCTGTGCTATGCAAGATGAATCCATGCAGTTACACATTTATGGTTGTATAATCTCACAATTATTTACTTTTTCCTTTTTTTGCTCTTTAATCTCACAGAAGAGACACGCGTGTTCTGTCTCACAGGTTTCTCAGGGTATTACGCAATGCAGGGAAAGTTGCTTATCATCACAGGCTGTGCAGATTTGGGACAATGTGGAAAATACCACAGTAAGTACTGAGAAAGGGAGTTTTGTTGTATTTTTTCTTAAATTATTTCGCAGTTTTGCACAAAGGGAAATTTAGTGTGTAGTGACGGAGTCTCATGATTGGCTCATGATGGTAGGAAGTGTCAGGTATGGCTCTGTAGAGGTGTTTCAGGCCACAGGTGAATCCTCAGCTCAAATAACACTTTAATCAGAAAAGGTGAGTATAAGAAGATTTTTGCATTAAGCTTCAGCTTCCTTTCGTCCTCAGGGGATTTCTTCCATGCACACCCGGTCCGGCCAACCGGATTTTAACAGTTATTTTTTCTTTCTTTAATAATTACACATCATACGGTGTGTTTGAATCACTGAGGAGGGAGTTTGGTGCATTCAGAATCAAACAGACTCTATAAATGATCATCTTTCACTTTCACAACTGAAAATACTTATTTTAAAGAAAAGTTTGATTTTAAAACTATGACGGCATAGAGGGCTAGATTAGGAATACTTGATTACAATCAGCCAAATGCAGTCTCTGAGTAGAAGTACTCTGTTACTTTGCGTCTACCTGTTCCACCTGGAAGTTTGTGAAGCAGTAGGCAGCAGCGGTGCATGCTGGGTGATCGTGAGGCAGGGCAGCAGCAGCAGCAGCAGCCGCCGGCGGACTCCACCTTCAGTCCGGGGTTCAGTCTCAGCCGTCCCGCTCCGACAACCCGGACAGCGCCGTGTGGATCCGAGCCATGGACACCAGCGGGCAGCGTCTAACGGTGAGCCGGGCTGTTTGTGCCGCGGAGGGGCAGCCGCTGCCACACGGAGCCGGGACGCTAAGCTAAGCTAAGCTCAGGCCGTTTGTGGTGAAGCTAGCTGCGCAGTTAGCCAGCTTCGCACCGACTGGGACCCAGAGCGGCACTGGTCCAGGTTTGTCTGTGTGCCGCCGTTGTTCAGCAGCAGGGCCGTTCAGAGGACCGCCGGCAGACCGATTACACCGGCTTCAGCCTTCCACATAGGCTAACCGAGCTAAGCTAAGCTAGCCACCGTTCCGCCCTGTCCCATCCGACCTCGGGGTTTCATTCGCCCCATTGCCGCCCTACCGGCCGCGCTCGGATCTCTTCTGCTCGGACAGACTCTCCGTCTCTTAGCCCGTTCAGCTATCTGGGTGGGCACTGAATCTGCTACGCTAGCCTGTTAGCTGCACTTTTAGCACCGTCAGGTGAGGCTGCAGGTGGACTGACAGTTTCAAGTGACGTTTGGGACTCGGACAGCTGTCTAGAGGCTTGCCTCCTGCTGAAGATAACGCGCTGTTTGCTGGCAAACTCACTTTAAAGGTGTTTTTACCTCAGCTGACGCGGCGTCACTGTTTCCGGGTGTTTAAGGGGTTAAATGGCTCGCTCTTGACCCACTGCATACCTGTAGCTCAGCTCTACCTGCTGCCAGGTGTTCTGGGAGATACAGCCAGCAAAGCAAACACAGGTAGGCTCCGCCCACCCCCGGGTCACAGTACAAACACAGGTTCCTCACTCAGGGAGTCCAGGTGAGGAGAAGCTCCTGTTTCCGCCTCGGTTCAGTTTTTCCAGAAGCTATCAGGTAACCTCAGAGGGACTTCCTGCTTGTTAGAAACTCTGTCAGACTTTCAGGTGTCTCCCCAGGTGAGCAGCAGTCCAAAGCTTAGCTATGAAAGTGTGAAATGACTCTGAGGGAATGGAAGCAGCATGCTCGGATTCCAGATTAAAAGCATGATCAGGATGATGTTAGAGCTATAATCTCGGGTTTAAAAAGCTGACCAAACTTTAAATGGAATTCAAACAAATAAACACGGGTAATAAAAAGAAATGGAGAGCTCGGTCATCCTGCTAGGCCGAATGTGTGTGTGCGTGTGTGTATATGTGTGTGTGTGTGTGTATATATATATATATATATATATAAAAAATTTTTACCATGAAGTTTATCCTGTAGCCTTGCTGGAGGTCAAAGACGAGAGGCGTGATGGCGAGCCTACGGCCAATGACACGATTTTATTTAGTACTTAACGCACATTTTTTCTTAATTAAATTTTATTTATTACATTTTTTTCTTCTCTTTTGAGAAATGAAAGGAAAACTAATTATAATTTATATAATTATGTTTCTTTCCATTTTCTCCCTTCTTAAATAAATGTGTGTGTGTGTGTGTTTCTTCTTTGGGATGTGCGTGTTCGGTCTGTAATGAAGCACGTGCAGCACGGTGAGCTGCACACGGTCAGCAGGTGCTTTCAGTCAGTGGCGCCGCCCGGACTGCGAGGACAGCTCACTGATCATTACTGAAGCCTTCATCACCAAACGAGGATATTCAGTCATCAATAACAGGCACTGAATAAAGTACAGAACTTCTTATATGTGCTGATGTCAGCAGAATGAAATTCTATAGTATCTCATCAATAATTAATAAAACATAATCCAAGTTATTCGCATAAGATTGTTAATGATTAGTCAGGATTAGTAATATAATCTCATTAAGTGCAAAATATTTAAAATTGGCTAAAGTTTAATTATCAGCGAGCTCTGTTTACAGATCAGGATTGAATGTGTGTATTGTGTTATTGAGCAGAGTGCTGGGACATCATGGCATACACCGGCTGTGCTTGTGTAACTATGGCAGGGGTGGTTTTGTGGGATGGGGACGCTCAGATTTTTATTGAGGTGCATTATTTTGGGATTGAGCCGGCTTCTTTTTTTTGCTCACAGCAAGGCTTTTAGTGGACAAGCAGGAGCGTTGCAGGATCGTATTCACGTTTAGTTTTTTAAAAGAGTGCTGATCAGAGCTGAGTTTGCAGCTGTCACTTGTTTTAGGATTTTTGTGGTGCACAGTATATTTTAAGAGTTTGTTTACCTTGTGTCGTTTCACTCTATGTTGTGATTGGATCACCGTGGTTTGTCCTCACTGCTCTTTATTTCCTGTCGCTTATTTTCATTTCAGCTTTATTAGTGTCAGTTTGACGCCTGTTTATCCTCTCAGTGCTCCACTAACTCAGTCTGCTTCGATTCGAGCCTCTCGTGGAGATAATTGGTGCCGGAGCGCTGCTGAGAGCCGTCCAGAGTCGCTCTCTGCGCTGATGAAGCCAGACTTATGTATTTTAGTTTTTTAATGTGTCTGCTGTGATTAGTTTCTCATGGTATCCTCTCTCACCCTTTCAGGTATAGCCCGGAGGATTCTTCGATCACCAGAGAGTCATGGAGCCAGATGTGATCCGCATATACTCCTCCTCTCCGCCACCCATGGAGGATGGCGCCGAGGAAGAGGACGATGAGTTCGGAGACTTCGGTACCTTCTCTGGAATCCCGAACAGCATCAGCTTGTCAGAGTTTGACACCCCGACCACTTTCAACCAGACCCAGGCTCTGACCGCCACCTCACCGCCTGAGCTGATGAACAACAGAGGAGTGGTGGGGTTCAGCTGCAGCTCCTCAAACGGTGCCCACGGCCCTAATGATGCGCTCTCCAAGGCGAACGGCGTCGTGCCAGCGAGCTCCTCAGAAAGAACTGAGATGAAAAAGGTCCTCTCCAGCTCTCTGGACTTCATTGCGAGCGACACAGCTGATTGCAATGGCGGAGGCACCGAGGTGCTCACGAACGGGTTTGACGTTCAGGGAAGTCCTTCCTCGCAGAATTCTGTCCACTCTCACATAAAAGGAACGTCCACTGAGGACGCGGGCAGCGCTGTTATCGGCAGCCCGGAGGACGATTTTGCAGACTTTGCTGCTTTTTCCGATGCTGAAGGACGTCTCAGCCAGACAGCGAGCTCGGACTGTCCGGCGGGGGTCAGCTGGCTGGCAGAGCATTGTAACACGGAGCAGGGAATGACTTCAGAGGACGATGTCAGGGACACAAACAGAACTAGAAACGACGCATCCGACTCTAAGTCCTTCTGCGTTCCTGCTGAGACGCCGGACGGTCTAAGCGGCACAGACCGGGGCTCTCACACAGATGCTGACCCTCGACAAAGGGATGTGGCCTTCGCACAGGAGCATGATGCCTCAGAGGCCGTTTGCACTAACAAACCGCTCGTTTTGAACGGGGTGGATGTAGCTGACAGGGACGGATCCAAAGAGGGTCGCAGTGAAAACAAGCTCCTCCCGGATGCTGCTGCAGATGGCGAGGCAGGGCAGTCCGATGAGAAGGGTTCTGGGAACGAGACGGAGACAGAAACAGAGACAGAAACGTCATTTGGCCGTCCGCTGTCCACTGACGCTCTGGAGGAGTATGGCGACATGAGCACCACGGGCTCTGTGCCCTCGCCGCCCCTCCAGGGGGAATCCGCCACCCCTGCTGATGGCAGCCAGATGGCCGAAGATGATGACGAGGACTTTGGGGACTTTGGAGATGCCAGCTCTTTCGGTGGTCAAGGCTTTGCAGACTTTGATCAGTTGGAGGTCCAGCAGGATCCAGTCAGTTCACAGAGTTCTGCTCCTGCACCGGACGATGTGACTGCTGAGGAAAACGCCGAGGAGGATGACGACTTTGGTGACTTCAACACCCCCAAATTTCATTCGGGCGGAAATGAGGGGGAAGAGGGAGAAAAGTTTGCCGACTTCCCTGTGAGCGACAGTTTTGGGAATTTCAGCTCGGCTGACGGTGGCGAGGGGGGCGCCGGGTGGAGTGCCTTTGGGGAGCAGCAGCAGCACGAGGAGGAGGAGGGGGAATCGTGGGCAGCGTTCAGTGCAGAGCCAATCGTTGCTCCTCCTGAAGATTACAGAGGGCAGGAGGAAGAAGAGGAGGAGGAGGAGTGGCAGGAGAGTAAAGCACCTACAGTCAGCGAAGAATCCAGCAGGACGGACAGTCAGCCGGTAAGAAACTAGCTGGACTGGGGGGGGGGGGAGACTGGCTCAGACTGAAGATGCTCTGATTTTTATCCCAATATGAGGTTTCATTTTCCCACATTTTAAAATGTACAGGAGAGATTTAAAATCACTGAAGAAAAGTTTAAAATCATGTCCAGAGAGATAAATTAAAAGGAAGCGTTTTATCTGCTCTGCCTCCTTCATGTTGATCCCGTTTGAACGGGAAAAAATGTTTCCCATCAGTCATAAAAGATGAGAAAAAGAGTTCTGCTGTCCTCAACCCAAAGAGGAAGTTATTATGAAAGATTTAAATCAGTTCCACTTCCTCTGCTCACACCCAGCTGAGTCACATCCTACACACCAACTTCCACTGTTTGTTTTTAACCCCGAGCGAGGCGTGAAGGTCAGAGGAGGCGGAGCAGCATCAGCTGTAGCAGCATATGAGAGCTCCTGTTCCTCTGCCAGTGAAACCAGTATAACCAGTGAGAGGTCAGGTGATCTGAGGGCCACGCTTTCTATTCATCAGTCAGAACTATCCAAGCCGTGTTGACCGGGCTCCTGGACGCTGAGGCCAGTTCAACATATCTGGGATATCTTCATCCAGGATTTCTCTGAGACCGTTTCAGATTTGCCTGAAAACAATTCCTGGAATTGTGTAAAATTTCCTTCAAAGAAAAATAAAATCCTTTAAGGGATGAAGGCCGGGCTGTTTTAGGTGTGTTGCTAACATTGTTCCACTCATTGAGCTCAGTCCTTCAGATGTGTGAGGGCGAACATGTGCTCCTGTGTCTTTGTGAATACGGACTCTGAGGGGTGGAGCCCAGACTGATGGATGATGATGGAGGTGTGATCTGTGACAGCAGCTTTGGAGCTCTGCAGAAACCACAGTTTGCAGATCGGGGCTGAGATTTGATGGCCGGGCTGAGATTTGATTTGATGATGTGATGCTGTTCTCATTTTCCCAATATCAATTTTAAGGGAATGATGCAATTTTAAACCGGTCCCTCAAACAGCCCGACCTTTGTCCTTTACACGTTTGTTCGAGAAGACTAACGGCAGCAGGGAGCCGACGTTTTGTTTAATTCCTGTTAAGAAGTGAATCTGTCTGCTGGAATCTTTCAGGTGAATCTGAGATGATCAGGTGGGAAGCTTTTTCTTTCTTCCCACATCATCAATTACGTGAAAGTGACTCAATATGTTGAGCCAGAGTCTGTCAGCCCGTCTTGAGAATGTGCAGCGTGAGACATCAGAAAGCAGCGCGACTGACAGGACGATAAAACTTTATTGTGTTCACTGTTTTCATATTAATATCAGAGAGAACCTCTGTGGTGTGTATGGGAGGCCAGTTTATTACAGTTCTATAAGCACAGACAATTTCAGGTTATAACAAAACACTGAAGTCATTTATCCAGTCAGGCAGGCCTGAGCTGTTTGTTCACACTGTGTGTTCAGGGTTTTGTTTTATTGTCCATCTCTGAACTCCTTCAATCCACAGCACTCATTATATAACACACAAAACTACCAGTGAAAGAATAAACATGTTAAAAACCTACAAAACTAGAATGACTGATGGGAGTGCGTTAAAGTAAAGCACTGGTCAGCAGCATGGCTCTGATATTTAAGACAGTAGAAGGCCGTTCTCTAATTACAGCTGTGTGTTCATCTAAGGGTGACTTATGCTGACTTATAAATTCAAAAACGGCATGTCACTGTTTTAGGATTCATACAACAATCAAATGAAAAAAAATCAGGAGTAAAGCTCCTATGAATCTGTTTTTCTTAGTGATTCCCATCAGAGAAGGGAAAACATTAAAACAACTGTTCCCAAGCATTCCCAAAGTCTGCAGCTTCACTGCAGCAGAGTCACAGCGAGCATCAGTAAAAACAGGCAGACCCCTCTGCAGCCTCGCCCGCTCTTTGGGTCGTGCACGGGTGAAAAATCCTGGAAAAGCGACACACGTGGAGTTAAACAGCCTGGGAAAGCCAGAGGAAAATATCTACATCTGAGAGTGAACTGCCACTTTAAAGGGATCACAAATGCTTCTTTGCACCCAAACTTTAGCTCATGTCAGCGATGCAGATCCACTCCTTCAGACTCCTGAGTCTGAAGGTGAACTCTTCTGCTGCAGCCTGTTTGTTTACGAGCCTGAGAGGCTGTGCTAACCAACGAGCTGCTGTTCTCTCTGCAGGCGTTGCTGTTCAGCCGTTTGGAGAAGCTGTTCCAGATCAGCTTCCCTCAGACCGCCACCCGGCCGCTTGAGGACGAGGTGATCTCCCTGAAGGTCCTCCTGGAGCCTCCGGAGGGCAAACAGCCAGGAGCTGAAGAGGAGAAGGAGGAGGAAAAGAGGAGGTCACCATGCAACAGGTGAGCGTTTCTCCTTCGAGAACTACCTGGTGATGGGTGACAGCAGGACTCCAACAGGAAGGGAAAAAAGTGCTCAGAGCCATTTTCAGTTCAAATGAGTTTGTTTGGAAAATGAGTTTCCTGCTGCTCATCAGTCTGTCACAGATAACAAACGCAGCCTTGTGTCTGTGAGCCTGACTGAGTTTGGCTTCTCTGCTTTTTACAGCTCAAAGAAAACCCTTCAAAGTGATCTGTGTTCATGTAAAAATGGCCATTATCTGACTTAGTAATGAACAAAAGTCATTCCACGCAAATCAGTGTGTTCAGACATACCTGTGAATGAGTGTGTGCTGCAGAGTGATCGTGGGATCAGTGAAACCAGACAGAGCTGCTCTTACGTTTAGAAAACGTCCTTTTAGCATGCTGCACTTCTTTCAGTTCAGTTTTATTTATATAGCGCCAAATAACAGTCACCTCAGGGCACTTTATAGTGTAAGGTAAAGACCCTACAATAATACAGAGAAAACCCAACAATCAAAAAGACCCCCTATGAGCAAGCACTTGGCAACAGTGGGAAGGAACAACTCCCTTTTAACAGGAAGAAACATACAGGCGGAACCAGGCTCAGGGAGGGGCAGTCATAATTATTGTAGGGTCTTTACCTTACAATATAAAAGAAACACCCAGTGCATCATGGGAACCCCCAGCATCCTAGGCCTGAGCGACGTGCTCTCGTCTGGCCTCGTGGTGTGGATGGATCATCTGAGATGTTCACTTGGCTGAAGTTTGGTCTGGTTTGGGTTTCAGCAGCTTCTTCCTGTTCGTGCTTGTACTGAGAATAGTTGCAGATGTTTCTGGACTGGTTTTACTGCTGGTTTCTCTTACTGCTAAACCTCGTTTTTACCTCCACTGCGTCTGATTGGCTGCTGCAGGTCCGTGCATGGAGACGTGTGGCTGCAGCTTCAGGACATTCACGAGGCGTTCGGCCTCAGATACCAGTGGGGGGGCTCCCACTGCAACAAAGCACTTCTCTGCTGCCTCGGCATCGACACCAGAAACATTGTGAGTACCGGCTGCTCCCTTCTGTCCTTGTTGCAGATAGAAGCGACCACATTTGGAGCAACATTGTAACTTTTTTTTTTTTTATTAAACTGAGCATAAAAGCCTTTTTTTTTTCTCGTTGGCCTAAATAAAATTGGAAAATTTTCTTCCAGAATGTTTAGACCTGGCTTGTGAATATCTCAGTAAATTTATATTGTTAAGCTCAGCCTGCCTTGAAATCATCTCGGTCAGGTTCACCTGTGCTCGTAGTTCGCACCTGTCCCTGCGCTGTAATAGATCTGATATAAAGTTTCATTTTTTGTTTTCAGCTGTTCACAGGACAGAAGAAGCAGCCGGTCATCGTGCCCATGTACGCCGCCGGCCTGGTGAGTGGATAAAAACTTTATTTACAGAACTACAAACTGCTTTGAAGGATGAAACGGCACAAAAATTAAGTTTATTCATAAAGAACATTTAAGCAGAGTCGTAAAACAGTTCAAATTCAAAGCAAAATTAAAACATAGTCATAAATAAAGATCACAGCCGGTACAGTCCACAGAATGACGTTCACGATTAAAACTGAACTGAAAAGGCGACGAAGGCCAAAGCACTGAACTGTGGGGTGGATTAATGATGTTTTACTGAGATAGATATTTATTTATTTTGCATAGAGGACTCTGTAGCACCTCCGTGTGGATAAGGATGAATCTACTAAGATTTGCTGCTTTGTCCGGACACGTAAATACACTATGTACTACAAACTATACACTTCCACAGCCACAGGTGTATTATAGGTATTATAACAAAGTGGAAAAGATTGGGAATGACAACTCAAAAAATCACACTCACCAGGGTGGGGTCAGTGGATGTTGAGGTGCATAGTGCGCAGAGGTCACCAACTTTCTGCAGAGTCAATCACTACAGACCTCCAAGCTTCATGTGGCCTTCAGATTAGCTCAAGAACAGTAAGCAGAGAGCTTCATGGAATGGGTTTCCATGGCCGAGCAGCTGCATTACATCACCAAGCACAATGCAAAGCGTCGGAGGCAGTGGTGTCACAAATGTGCTTCTCGAAGAATGATCAAAAATTCCCATAAACACTCCTAAAGTTGTGGAAAGCCTTCCACAAGAGTTGAAGCTGTTGAAGCTTCAAAGGGTGGGCCGACATCACTTTAAACCCTGTGGATTAAGAATGGGATGTTACTCAGTTTTTTTTGTGTGTGTGTGTGTGTGAGAGAGAGAGAGAGAAGGCAGACGAATGAATACTTTTAGTAATACACTGCATGAAGTGAATATTCATCTGTGAAGCTGGAACATAAGCAATGATCTAAACACTCTTCCTACATGTCAGCCAAACACTTCTATCTTCTGTTTCCCTGATCTGCAGTCACTACAGCGCGCGCGTGTGTGTGTGTGTGTGTTTTCAGGGGATGCTGGAGCCGACCAAAGAGCCCGTGAAGCCCGTCTCTGCTGCCGAGATGATCGCCTCGATAGCCCAGGCACCTCCGCTGGCTCCTGAAAAAAGCTCCTGTCCCTCAGACTCTGTCCAGGTGAGAAGCACAGAGGCAGGCCGGCAGATGCTCTCTGGACAGGATTCAAATGTTATTTGATTGGCTGATTGATGAGAAACAGCTGGTTTAAAGGAGAATGATGTTGCTTTGAGCTCTGATTCTGCAGTTTACTGCAACAGTTTGAATATTTGTTCCTTTTTGTACATATTTTTATTTTTTACCTCAGTTCAAACAGTATTAAAGACATGAAAGCAGGAAATATTTATCTCCCAACATTCAATAAGTGATCCTCTCTGCAGTTTGCCCCTTTCACATAAGCAGATTTACCTTGTTTGTTGTAAGTTTAAGCTTCAGCTTCTTTCTGCATGCGTTGCTGCCGAGCTGCAGCCGTGAGTGTGTGAGCAGGTTGGGCTCTGCCAGCGTTTCAATGACAGGAGCAGCAACATTCTGAAAGGAAAGACACCAAATCTGCCTCCTGACTCTGAGTCTGCAGAGTCAGATTCTCTCTGTGACCCTAACCTGCTCGCTGGCAGGTTTCTCTCTGACTCCTCCCCACCTGCTGCACCTGAACCAGCTGGTTCATAAGGTTGCTATGACAGCATATAGAGGAGCAAATTAATCTGCAGTTTACGTTTTTACAAAAACTGAAATGCCAGTTATGAGGATAAACGGATGCTCGTGGAATCGGAGGATATATAATTGAAAAACCACACAGGTTCTGCCATTTCCAGGTGTGTTTGGACTTAAAAGCACCTGATTCACACACGCCTGCCACCTGTTGCTGTTTTAGTGTGTGTGTGTGTGTGTCTCTGTCTGACCTCCTCTCTCTCCTCCAGCAGGAGGCGCTCCCACCCATCCAGTTTGACTGGAGCAGCAGTGGCCTTACCAACCCCCTGGACGGTAGGTGACCCCATCCACCGCCGCTCTGACCCTCACCCCCCCCCGGTCCGCCGCTGTTCTTTCACTTTAACTCTCGTAGTCTTTCCTGTTAGCTGCTTTAGTCCAGACCTCACTTCCTCTGATTCACAGCCAATCACACGTTAGGAGGAGCTGCATGTATAAAACTGTCAGCCACTGTTTCATACATCTCAGTCGCTGCGGCTCGATGGCCTCCTCCCCCCTCCCACAGTCAGAAACGTCAGCAGATCTCTTCATCAGTGAACGCTCGCTCTTATTTTGAAAGTGCAGTTGCTGCTCCGTCTGCTGTTTCAACACAGTCAGCCCTCAGTGACACACTCTAACTCCACCACGGTGGAGGTGCTTTAGTTACAGGTGGAGTGTGTGCTGAAGTATTTCTCCCTGAGGCCGGCTGATGTTTCCAGCTGTTTGTAGTACGAGAGCTCCGGTTTTTACAAAACGCTAAAAACTGTTCAGCTTCAGCTGAAATGCTGCACTCGTCTTTCTGCTCTTAAGCCTGATCTTAAAAGTAGAGAGGGTGTCTGTGTCCTGAATCCAAACTGTGAGCTGGTCCCACAGAAGAGGGGCCTGAAAGCTGAAGGTTCTGCCTCCCATTCTACAGTCTGGCTGAAAACGCTGTCAGTGACATTAAGCAGTAAACCAGTGTTTGGTTCTGCAGTGATGGAGGAAGGGTGCAGCTGAGCGTGTGCAGGCTGTGTGGGGAGTGAATGGGTGTAGACGTCTGTAGAAATGGTTTCTCTCTGCGGTCACTGACTCTGCTGCATGTCTCTCTCTCTCTCTGTCTGTCCGTGTCCGTTAACCTCGGCCGCCCGGCTCTGCAGCCAGCGGAGGCTCGTCTCTCTTAAACCTGGACTTCTTTGGTCCTGTGGAGGATTCAGGCTCCACCAGCTCACCCTCAATCCCAGGTCAGCTCCAGCCTCCTCCTCCTCCTCGACGCCTTTAAATTAACCTCCATCTGCTCTTCTCACTCACCACTCTCTCATACTTCCTGACTGGGTCACATGACCATCCTGAAGTCCTGGTGTTAAGTTAAAAATATTTTTTAAAAAGGCACGTGATTTGATTTTTTTCCCAGCTCAGATTTTTAAAAACGATTAGTGATGTTCACCACAGGAAGCTCGGTATGAAGTCATGTGACTCTAAGATAACACAGGTGTGTTTCCGGTCCTGCAGGCAGCCGGTCGCAGCATCGCCGCTGCCTGCAGGAAGTGAGGCGCATCCACCGAAGTGTTTGCGTCCAGCTGGGGGCGCTTTGGAGTAAACACTGAGCGCCTCTTCAGTGTAAGAACTTAAAACACGCTCTGATCTCAGGACAGATCACTTCAGTGGAAACGCCTCCAAACTCGCAGCTTCTTCACACGAAGTTTCTGCTGCTTCAGCTCCTGGTTTGTTTTTGATGTTGGTGCAGACCTCAGAGGAGGAAGCTCCAGAGTTTTTCGCCGGAAGGGCCAAACTGCCGAA
This sequence comes from Cichlasoma orientale, assembly GCA_034780415.1. Taxonomy (NCBI): domain Eukaryota; kingdom Metazoa; phylum Chordata; class Actinopteri; order Cichliformes; family Cichlidae; genus Cichlasoma; species Cichlasoma orientale. Next base: position 102,508 of record JAVDPK010003073.1, on the reverse strand, counting down.
TTGTTGCTGAAGTTTGAGAGTCCAGCGTTGCTCTGCCTCCGTGACCTTTTGTCTTTGTTTCAGGCGTCGACCCCGAGCTGTTCGAGCTGACCACCGCAAAGCTGGACTCCAGCAGCTCCGGCAGCCGCATGGCAGACGCCTTCGCCCGCCTAATGTCCACTGTGGAGAAGACCAGTACCTCCACCAGGTCAGTGGTCGCAGAGCTGCTGGTTTTAGATGGTTTGTCTGTGCTCCTCATAAATGTCTTTCCTGTAAAAGGTGTTAAAGGATCTCCTGCAGGTTGAAGCTTCTGTAAATGGCACACGAGTCCTGACAGCAGCTCTGAATGACCCCACAGCCTACGCTTGACTTTGCATGACCTGCTGAAGAATTAGTTTTCATCCACATGCCGCCGTTTTCAGGGGCACAGATGCAACTAGATGTTAACAGATAGAAGTCAAATTGAGCTCAGTAAAGAGGAAAAAAGCCAACTCTCTCCCTGCTGAGCTTCACATTGTTACAGTAAGACTTCCTGTTATTGGCTCATTCGGTCAGAAAACTGCTACAGGACTCTGACACTCCGCCGCAGCTCATTAGGCTGGGGGCGCTGAACTAAGTTCTAGTATTTGTTTGTCGCGTTTTCCTGTCAAACAGACCGTCCAGGTACACCAGCGCCGGCCCACATTCACTACTTTTTATTTTTCCAGCATCTGTGAGCTGCTTCATGACTGCAGGGATGAAAATACCAAAATTATTAGTGATAGAAGGTCCTGGTGACTTATGCCACGTTTCCACTGGTACCTACTCAGCGTGACTCGACTCGGCACAGTTTGTAGGGTTGTCCTGGTACCGGGTGCTTTTTTAGGACCCACTCAGCTGTGGTTCCAAGCGATCCGAAATTATGACATCGAAGAGCAGCATGCCGCTGATTGGCCAGGGAGTGTCGTCACGAGCTGAGTTGCGAGGGCGACTCCCTCACCACAGTCAAAGGCACCATTTAAAACCTGACGGCGAGGGAAATGGAGACGCACAAACGAACATCGTGGTCCACGAGCTGCAGATGTTTCTGTGCCTGCTGGCAGACGAGAAATGACAGCGTGTATCAGGAGGTCTCCGAGCTAATAGCCGCGTTTGAGTCGCACACAAATTACGTCAGGTGACTTCTGCCTGCGTTGCCATATTGACTCCACCCACATTGAGGTGGTACACAATTGTAATGGAAACAAAACCATGTCGAGTCGAGCTGAGTAGGTACAAGTGTAGGTGAAAAGCAGACCTTTTTGAGTGGCCACCTGTCCCACACGAAAGTTTACCCACAATGCACCTGGTGAGGTTTCCTGCAGTGAGCGATCAGAAGCAGATCAAACAGCTGGTTCGTGCTGCGCTGCGTCACCACACTGGTGCTCAGAGAGCAGGGTTAGTCTTCACACTGTGACTCAGAGTGGGTGTAAAACTGATCTGGGTGCAGTTTCTGACAGAGCTTAAATGTGGACTCAAAAATGCTGGAAACTGAAAAATCAAACCTTTAACTCCGAAATGCAAAACTGTGTGTGTGTGTGTGTGTGTGTGTGTGTGTGTGTGTCCCTTTTGTATCTAATATTTAAACTCCTTCAGGTGTGTTTCTGAATGTGCGCGTATCAAAGTTTTCCTCATCTCTTCCTGTTTGGCAGGAAGCCGAGGAAGGACGAGAATCTGAGCGAGGAGGCGGCCAAAGTGATTGCGGCGCTGCCTGATCTGTCCTTCATGCAGGCCAAGGTGCTGATGTTTCCCGCCACGCTGACGCCGCTCTGCTCGCGGGCCACGCCAGACTGAAGCGCCGGCCACGCCTCCGGACATCACCCGCTCCCTCTGCTGGCCCTGCCCATTTTATCAAGCTCTTCTCTTCTTTTGTTTCTTTTTTTTTCTTTTTTTAAATTAGCTTTTTGTTGATTTTCAGTTTATTTCTCAGAATAAAGCGAAGCATTTCTGATTGTTTTGGGGGCGGGGACGCGACGTGGGGAGGGACAACGCACGGTAACCTGACAGGAAGTCACATTGAGTTGAGGGCGTGTAGAGCTGTGTGTGTGTGTGTGTGTGTGTGTGTGCTGCTGTTGTGTGTGTAAATAATCAGGGATTCAATGTTTTTGTTTTTTAACGGACGCCATGATTTCTGATGATTTTATGTGTGTGGGGGCGGAGCCTGAAGGAAACGCTGGCTGAAGCTCTTTGAATCAAACTGAAGTGGAAATATATGTGAATTCATACATTTATATGCGTATATATAAAATCTAAATCTATTTATGGACTTGAAACCACACTGCCTGCAGAGTCCCGCCGAATGTTTCGTCCCCTCGTCTTCAGTTTTTCCTTCAGCGTCGATTTTAAACTTTTCTTTCTCTTTTCTTCTTCGTCAGGCTTTTTAAAGAAATTCTGTCCATCGGTCGTTTTATTTCCTTTCTTCTCACCGAACAAACGCCGGCGCCTCTGCGAGCGGGAGCCCCAGCTGCGCGCTCTCCGTCTGTCGCTTTGTTTTTGGGGGGTAAAAATGGGACGATCGGCTGCAAACCGCTGAGAGTTTGTGAGCGGTGAAGGTCGACTCGCATCAGAAGGGAACGAAGGGACCAAATTCCTGCATCCATGAGTTTGTTGTGTTCACTGTTCCTGTTTATTTTGTTGTTTTCGCTCATACTACTGTCGGCCGTCTCCCGGAGGATTTTGCACATTGTAAAGATGAAATGGATGTAATCATAGTTCACTGTGGCTTTAGACTGTGTGCAGTTAAACTATGGACTGTAATATGTTGGGGGAAATTCCTATGGAAAAACTGAATCACTTGAAGAGCCTGTCGAAAGGTTATCGTGCATGCCCAGGTTCTTTTCAGACTGTGTAAATTTTACTTTTAGTGTACACAAGAAATTAAACTAATTTAAGAGAAAAGCTGCGGCCTCGTCTCGTCCCTGCTCTGCTCAGTTTCATCGGTTCTGTCTTTATTTGGTCTCTAATGTCTGGTTTAGAGTTTTGGGGCAGATTTGGGGGCTGTTACCAAATGTAACCAATAACAATCATTTCCTCACATTTACACAAATGCACAATTATTTTAGTTCTTTTCCAGGAAGCAGGTTTAACTAAGAGTTTGTTAATCCTGAGTTGAGGGAAAGTCCGGCTTTTCTGTTCCAGAAACTTCAACTCTGAGTCATTCACCATGGTAACAGACTGAACCTGCTGGCTGACAGGTGTTCTCTCTGACTCCTCCCCTCCTTCTGCACCTGAACCAGCTGACTGACGCTCTTCATTCATGAAGTCGCTGTGAGAGCGCAGAGAATCCATCTGAGCACAAACGCTGAAATCCCAGTTAGACGTCAGTTACAGGAGAGCTTTAATAATCAGTCATCAGTACATAAGGACAGCGAGCCCATCAGTGATTATCAGCTCAGAATCCGATCTGTGGGCAGTAATGCAGCTGATTGTAATCTGATTACATTTACTGTAGAATCACTGTTTACATCAAATCAGCGACCAATCAGTCATGCTGATGGGAAGATTGATAAAGATAAATAATTATAATAAATAATACAGCTAAATAAATACAAACTTCCATAAGTTTGAATGCCTTTTCAGAGGAAAATTTTGTTTCAATATTCTATCTTTTAATGATAGAGTTCAGATTTTGGTATTTTAGACATGTTTGGCTCTGGGAAATTACACGTTTGTGAACCGGGAAGTGGAACCATGTGTGATTAAAGCTCGAAGACGTACATGCCGTCACAAGAAGGTTGCTGTGCCAGTCTCGAGAGTGTGGAGGAGATCCCACGAGAGCTGGACAGGAACCCAGGACCGGTATCTGTATGAGGAACAGGACGAGCACTGATCTGAGAGACCCCTCTGCTGAGTGAAGCCTCGTCCTGGTTTGAGAAATGGGTTTAGGAAGAACCTCTGACTGAGCTCACGTCTTTGTGCCGCCTCATCTCCTCTGACCCAGAAATGAGGCTGCAGGATGATGCTGCAGCAGTCTTGTGACCCCTTCATGTTTTTCTTGGGGGGGGACATGCCCTCCATCCCCAAAGGTTATGTTTGAGGAACACAGAAACACACGAATATTAATTACATACTGAAGTTTAGATGAATGAGTTTTTCAGGCTGCGTTGTAGATGTACGGAGAGCACTGAGGAGAGGGAACACTCGGAAAGCAGCGGGCCCCGACAATATACCAGGGCGGGTACTCAAGGAATGTGCTGATCAGCTGGCTGAGGTTCTCACGGACATCTTTAACACCTCCCAGGCTGTTGTACCATCACGCCTGAAGACGGCCACGGTCATACCTGTGCCCAAAGAGCCCACAATCTCCTCCCTCAACCACTACCGGTCTGTAGCAGTCACCCCAATCATGAAGTGCTCTGAGAGGCTGGTAAAGGACCACGTTACCTCCAGACTCCCTCCCACGCACCACTTCTCATCAATCACACTGTAGTCAAAAGAGTCAACAACACCAAGTTCCTGGAGCGAAGGCTGGGGTGAGGACAGCAGAGAAAATCATTGGGACTCCCCCCCCAATGCAGGACACTGCTAAAAGCTGCTGCCTGACCAGAGCTCAGAACATCTACAGAGAGCCCTCACACCCCCACCATGGACTGTTCTCCCTGCTGGCCTCTGGAAGAAGGCTCCGCAGTCTTTGAAGCAGTTTCTTCCCATCTGCCATTAGACTGTCGAACTCTAAAATGTTGCTTCATCCTCTCTGGTTGCTCCTTTCCTCCAGTCTAACACTTTTTTTGTGCAATATATTTTATATATTTATTACTTGCATACATATTTATACTATATATATAAGAATATCTGTGTATATATGGGTGTGTGGACGTGTGTATATATATATATATATATAAAATGTGTGTGTGTATACATACACACTTTATTTTTATTTTATTTATTATTTTCTTGCAGTCTTCTTTGTACTCTGCACTACATTGTATCACCACTGCTGTTCCTCCAATTCTACTCCGAGACTATAGCAACATCATTTCATTCTAATGCGCTGTATGGTATAATTTGAAGGACAATAAATTTGTCTCTATTACTGGACACTAAGCAACGAGAAATTCTAGTGCTTCCATCCTTCCATTCAAGGTCACAATCAGTCAATCAATCAAGCTCAAGTTAATCAAAAATCTGTTTCATCATTTCTTTAATATAGTTAATAAACTGTTCACTAAACATGAGCACAAAGAATTAAAAAATTGATTTTAAATGATATAATTTCCTCTTTCTAAAAACAGCTTTGAGCTTCACAGCTGGCGACTTTCTTTTGGTGAAGACGTGATTCCAAAAATTCCTCTAAGCAAGGAAAACCCAGTTCTTCTTCTTCCTTTCAGACTTTTGTTGGTATCATCTCCATGAACCTGCACATCACCTGACCTTTTCTCGATTACAGCAGGTAATCGGGGTGTTACCGCCTGTAACACTTCAGCAATCAGTAAGTCCGATCAACACTCTGAACCATGAATGAACTCTGCTGCTGTGGAAACACTGCACTGCACCTTTGTCTCTTTATAATGTAGCAATAAGTGGGGTCCACTTTATTAGGTACACCTGCATTGTTCAGTTTCTTATGGACTTCAGACCAGGACTGTCAAACTCACGCTGCTGATTTGGTCTCAGGTGGACCGCATCAGTAAAGCTGCTGTGGGCTCGAATCAGAAATGATCTGTGAATCTACCAGCATGGCAGCACACGGGCACCGTCTCTCAGCACATCTGTCAAACGGACGGAAATTCAGTAAGAAAAAAATAAAAAGTGAAACGTGGTTCTTTAACTCACACGGCCCAAAGACGCTGAGCGGGTCAGCGGAGGCCCGCAGGCCGTATGTTTCACACCTCTGCCTGCTCTTCAGGAACGGTAATGCTATTTTCCAGACATCTGATTGGCCACAAGGTGGCGATGTCATACCTGCTGCCTTCTCACAGGTGTGCAGCATCAGTTACCATAGCGATGTGGAAGCTGTTAAAGGTGAAGTGGTCTCAGTAAGGCCCTAATCCTCTTCCAGCTCCACATTAGGATGTTTCATTAAATACCTGCTTGTCATCATTGTTAGCTTTAATTTTATTGGTTTTGATGGATTCTAACAGTTTAAACTTGCTCTGGTCTGTTGTGTTTGTCAGTGACATCATCAGCTCATCGAGTCTCTCAGAGCTGTGCAGGTGTGCCTAATAAAGTGACCCAGGCCTGAGGCTCTGAACTTTGAGAAGTAAAGAAAGACAGCAGGACGAGCAGTTATCAAAGATCTCCTTCATCGTTTAATATTTGAATTTGTGCCACAAAAATGTCACGTCCGCAGCCACAAATCACGTGCCGAGAATTCTACTTCCAGCTAGTCATCACTGCTGCTCTACACAATCTGCAAATCATACATGTATGTATAAATATATACAGTTTGGAGCTTCTTCTTGAGCAGGGGTTCTTCTCCGGGCGTGGTTGTGCTGTTGGTGGAGAAACATGAGCGGAGAAATCAGTCTCCCAAATGCAGCACATGCTTACCGAACACAGGCGCGCACGGGAATGTTACAGCGAGGGAACGCCAACAACACGAGAGCGCCGAAGGCATGAATGTGACGGGGGTCTGCTGCCTGAAGGCACGGCGTTTTCGGGGCGGCCCTGTGAAGTTGGAGCAGCGAGGGGCGGGGCATGCGTGATGCTGGTTTAAGCATGTGCTTCATTGGAAGGGCCGAATATCTCGTGCTGTGTGAGGAGACGGGGGAGGGCTCCAGAGGAAATGATTTCACTGTTAAAAATGGGACGCGTCGCTTTTCCAGGATGAGTTTTGGGAAATTAGAAGAAAGCCTGGTGTACTCGGGGTTGGCGGGGGCATTTTGACAAGGGGGTGGGGCTTGGTGTTGTAGCTGCACACACAATTACAAACCACTCAGAGTCTTCCTTTCGCTCGCTCTCTCTCTCTCTGGTTGCCTTGGTTACATCGGAACTGGTTGTGGGCTCAGGGTGGGGGAGGGGGAGGTTCAGCTTGTGGCGGTTTTCGGGTCTCAGCAGCAGCCCCCGGATGAGGTGTTGACTGGCTTGCTCTGGATCTTGACGTTGGACTTCTCCGAGGCGCCGGCCGTGGCCCCGGGGCCCATCCTCTTCTTGATCTCGGCCGCCATGGTCATGAAGGCCTGCTCCACGTTGGTGGCGCTCTTGGCGCTGGTCTCCAAGAAGGGGATCCCCAAGTTGTCTGCAAACTCCTGGAGAAGGGAGGAGTTAAAAACAGAGGTAGACAGTGTGAGTGGACTGAAAGCTGCTGAAGACACCTCAAAGGTCAAGACCTTCAGTCCAACAAAAGAGTTAAAAAGCTTCAGACATTTTCTCACCTTCAGATTCAGAATTTTAAAAGTATTAAAACTTCCTCCAAGGCAACAATTAATATGATGTTGTTTAACCTGGAAAATGGATAAACGCCTTCATTGATGGAGCTAGTGGCCTCTTTCTACCTGAACAAGGTGTACTGGCTTGAAGAGGAGCCCACACTGAAGCACCAAAAGCTGCAGTTCTTCTGACACCCAGCAGGGCGCAGCAGGGAGTCAGTCTCTATAAACTCTCATGTTAAAACTTTCCAGCAGAAATAAACATGTTTACAGCCCAAACAGCTGGAATAACGGTTACAAAGAACTTTTATGAGCCAAACTGACGTCATCTTATCAACTTTTTATATGCTTACATCCTTTTTAGGATGGTAAAAATTTGTCTTAGTGGTGGAAAATCACTACTGAAAGATTCAACCTTCACAAGTGGCCACACAACATCTGATTCACATCATCTTCATCCTCATCAAATCATTCAGCGAGCCGACCTGAGGCTGGAGAAAGAACGTCCATCAGCGGTTAAATGTTTCATGCCAGGGTAAAGCTGATCAGGGAGAACGCTCGATGTCCGAGCGAGTGTAACCGCATCAGCTCTGGGAGTGAGTCGCTGATCATCTGCTTCCTCATCCTGTGCTGAGTCGGCGTCTGTTTCCAGTTACTCCTCTGGATTTTTTTTTCATATTTTTTGCTTTCTCGGCCTGACACGTGGTGGCTGTGTAAACCTGCTGACATGCTGATGACGGCTGACCCCAGAACAGTCACCTTTATCTTAAATGACCTATGGATGGGATTCCTTAGTGATGACTATTGAGCTGGTTTTGTCCCCCAATCTTTGCTCATTCTTGGACGTGTTGGACTGTGACTGCTCTGTGCTTTTACCTTAGCTGTGGTGTAGTCCACGACCTTCTTCGTTGTGAGGTCACACTTGTTGCCTACTAGCAGCTTGTTGACATTCTCACTGGCGTAGCGGTCGATCTCCTGCAGCCACTGTTTGACATTGTTGAAAGACTCCTGAGGACAGGGAGAGAGACCATGATCACTGATAGATCACTCCTGCATCTTTACTCAAACACTGCATGCAGCCACGTTTACCCTTTAACAACGAGCCATCGTCACCGGCTGTTAACAGCCTTTAACACCAAATGCATCACCGCCGACAATTTGCATTACTGTAATTAAATGACCGTTTGTCCTGCTGGAAAACTCCAAATGCTTTCTGAAAGCGCTTCACAGCTAATATGTGGTTATTGAAACTGAAGCTCTCACAGCAGTACAGCTACCTGCAGCCGGCAATATTTACCAATTATGCCAAATATTTATCCAGCAGATTATGCCCCTCCCTGCCCCTGTAGATCACGTCTTACATGGCTATGAGGTCTTTTTATCCATTAGAGACAATTTATCCCGTTCGCTCATCGCTCCGTTCACTGTGAGTCGTCTTGAGTGTAGAAGTTTATAAAGACTAAATTAAGGAACACTCGATGTTGTATAAACCTTTATATGTTCGCGCTGCGACAAACACGTCCTCTGGGACTTTTACAGCACCAGTAAAACAAATGGACTTTTTTTTGTTATTTCTGCTCACAGATCAGCTTCATTCACTAAAACTGTGTTATTTAATGTGTTAATATGAAACACACTTGATTCACAGAGGCCCTGCTTTATGGTTTCCTCTGCATGTGTGCAGTCTTGATGAGGCTACAGTACAAATCCTACACACATGATCATCATCACTGTAGCAGACCTTTCTGAATCTAATATTAAAACAGGAAGTTTAAGGTTTGTCCCTCCCACACTGTCTGAGACGTCAAACAGAACAAAAACATGTCACATCTGCAGTTTTTTTAGTCAAACTGCTGTTTGTTCTCATTAAAGCTGCTGGCAGGGCGTGTCTCGCTGCGTGATCTGTACTGTGTGTCTGAACTTGTCTGTCTGGTTTCCTCGCAGCTCTTCAGTAGCTGTGTTTGAACTGTGAGCCATCAGCGGAGAATCTGCTTCAGGCTAAACTCTGTCAGTGTGATCAGAACAGGAAATACAGCCTACAATAATTCACTCAGCCCATTCATTCATTATTTTCTCATGGATTTAGCTTCCATTCGTTCCATTCTAAACAACCTCCGGGCCAACGAACACGAGACAGGAAGGCCCAAGACTGAACTTTCAAAATAAGAGTGAGGAGATTTTCCACTAGTGAACAGATTAAAATAATAAAAGTTAAGATAAATGAGAAGGAAAAGAGATTTTGACCAAAAACATTATATAGAAAATCCAGATCCAGGCACTCTGGGTTTGTTTCTGAACTAAAATGCCTTTATTTTGGCGAGCCGGACCACTCTGCTCATAACTCCTTCAGAGACACAAAGAGAGAAGGG
>JAVDPK010003073.1:69121-80211 GCA_034780415.1 Cichlasoma orientale | reverse complement strand
GAGCTGCTCCACCTCAGAGCTTCTCTTCATCAGCTCAGAGATTTCCTGTTCCAGATCTTTGATGAAACCTTCAGCCTTACTGTGGGTCTATCACCCAGTTAGGTTGGTAGTCATGGGTGGAGGCCATGGCAGTCTGATCCCTGGTTCTGGAAATTAGCACTTAAGTAAGGAGCCTGAGCTAGTGCATGAGGTTGACAGATGCCGACTATATAGTCGGGCTCACCTAAATGCACACCATGTAGCTCCTCAGTTTGCTGCCTCTTCACAAACGCACAACATAGAAGAGCCTCCTTGGCAGGACAGGACTCAGCTGTGCATCTGCACCTAAAGGTCAAGGGTCACTCTTTGAGGATGCCAATGTTCACATTTTGGACGGGGAAGACAGATGGTTTGAAAGAGGAGTAAAAGAAGCATCTATGTCCACTGTGAACCGTCACTGACCAGAGGAGGTGGATTATAACACCAGCTTTCCCAGGTGCCTCAACCCCCACTCCTCAGAAAAAATTAAGACATACTTGCACTGTCTGGATAACACCCCTATAAAAATGTGTCATCGCTTACTGCTTAATGACATTTTATGACTAATTTGTTGCAGTTTCAGATGTAAACTCAATAGGTTCATCCAGAATATATTTGTAGTAATGCCAGTAAACCACCAGAGGGCGGTAAAGTCTTATTGAGGTGAAAGTATCACCTGTGACTGCTCCTCTGAGCGGGAAAGTCCTCCAGCCTGAATGAATGCATCTCTGCTCCGTTTGTACAGAGACACATTCTGTGTTTGCTTTTTCACAGGTTTATTTCATGGTCTCGCAGCAGGATGTGAGGTGGCACCCGAATGTCATCCTTTGCACCCTGTTCCTTCACTCCTCACGTTTCTGATCTGTGCTCTGCTTCAGAGCACATCTGGATTTTCCTCCTCTCTGATTTGTCAGCTGGCACAGAGAGCAGATCAGTCAGCTGGTGATGTGGTGGAGTGATGTAAACAGTAACTGAATGAGCAGTGTAATAAATGACTTTCTGAAAAAAGTAAACTAACGTGTGATACTCTATTTCCCACCAACACTGGTGATGAGTGGCAGTTTTATAAACTGCTGCCGGTAAGAGTAGAAGTTAGAATTAGGCGTGAGAATGTGAAATAGGTGTGATGAAAACACTAGACGGGATCTGTATCTGGATTTGTTAAACTGCATCACTGTGAATGTTTGTGAAGCAGATCCAGTGAACCAACATCTTCTTGAATCCGAACTTCCCATTGACCTCACATGGGTCTGTCAGGGACACCAGTCTACAGTTTTGCCAGAATGAATCTCAGACCACATCTGACGAGGGATCGATGTAGAAACTGAGCTCAGGGCGCTGAGCGTGTTTGTGTGGACCTGCTGTTGTTTAGTCTCCTGCCAAATATTTTATTCATTTCATCACTGACAGTCATACGCAGCACCTCCAGTTGTCCACAGGCACTGTGGGAAACGGCCTCTCCCCGCAGCCACTGCAGGATGCAGACGCTCTCCGTCTGCTGTCATGCAAGTAAAAAAACATCCTGTTTCGTGTCCTGTGGCGTTCCCAGCACTCAGGAAGCCGAACGCAAACAGTGAAGTGGCCCCAGAGGCTCAAATTCAGGAGCTGAGAGCCAGACTGAAGCCTCTGAGGCATTAATGGCACCTTTAAAACCAGCTCTGTGTTTACAGCAGCACCAGCTTCATTTCCGTGTCCATGATGATGCCGTCCATAAAGTTAAATGTGTTGTTGCAGACCTTTGATGGCCATCACGAAACGGCCCATTAATTTTCTGAGGACTTAACTTTAACCCTCTGAGATCTCAGACGTGACTCTGACCCTGTGTTTTACTTTTGATTTGTGTTATTCAGAATGCTTTTGTTTTTGGTCTCATTCATCCATTTTCTTCTGCCTATCTGGGGCTGGGTCACGGGGGCAGCAGCCTATGCAGGGAAGCCCAGACCTCCCTCTCCCCAGCCACCTCCTTCGGTGCATCGTGACATCGTGGCATTCCCAGGCCAGCCGAGAGATATAATCTCTCCAGCGTGTCCTACGGCAAATCGACAGCTTCACGTTGAAACTCAGCTTTCCCTTCTTTTGGTCCTGATTGTGAAAGCTTGGGAAGAGTTTTTAAAACTCAAAACGATGTTCTCACGATAAAGGTTCAGGGATAGGATCATCGCTGATGCTGGTGAAGTTCAAGCCTAATTTTAATGATTTGTTTTATGGGGTTTATGTCCTCACAGCTTTAAACCTGATGGTGGCCTTCATACTAAAATTGAATGACCTTTGTCCCCATAAGGAAGTCGAGTCCCCACCATACGAGTAAGACGCATCCACACAGAGCAAACGTTACCATCTGAGTGGTTTCCTTTAATTTCCAGATGACTGTATTTATTCATCTCACTGGCTCGCTTACATCCATCATAATAGAAACAATAAAAAAATAGAACTGAAAATGTACATCATACACCTGATACATATACATATATTTATATTCTGTTTGTTTTTACATTGGTACAAATGTGAATTATATATATAAAAAAAAGACAAACTTATGATTTCACCTTATATTTCTTTACACAGGTATTATTCAGTGAAATGCACATCAGGACATGATGAAGAGGAGGCTTCAGGCACTTTCCTTTAACAAACGAAGACACTGCTTTCAGTTCACCTTCCTCACCACAGACAGAAAAACACACGAGGGACACATTTTAACGCGGGACACGTCTCTGTGGCTGATGGCAGCAGCAGGGATGTCGGTCAGACAGGTGACCCGAGAGGCGTGTCCTCCTCTCTTCGGCCTCGTCTTGAATGGCGGCTGCTGTGTGGACCTTACATTGCATGTTTCACGTCACGGATGGCAGCTACACGTCTTCTATAAAAATGAAGCTCATAATGAAATCAGACAGTTTATATTACAGGTAATTTCAGTTTTACAAAATATACTTTTTTTACCTTTTGACACCTGCCTGTTCATATTTATTGTTGGGTTATATCACAAGACTGAATTTACTGCTCTCAGCCAGGAGGTGGCACCGTTTAGCGCAGCCCCAGCGCAGCTGCTGATGTTCGGATCATTCTGGTTAATAGTTACTGAAAGTGGTCCCGGTGGACACCGACGGCACTGCAGCTGAAATGGAGCGTGTGGGTGGAGCCAGCTCGGGAAACAAAAATGGCCAACATACAGGGCGGAGTCAACTTGAAACTGTGCATTTTGGGTAAACTTTCCGGGCTCATACCATCATGTGGGATGGGTGGCTGCTCAAAACAGGTTGGAGCAGATGAAAGGCCTCCTTTTTTTTTACCTGCATTTGATACCAGGCTCATCTTCCAGTGGGGATTTCTTATGTGTTTAAGTTGTTTTTTTATACAGTCATATTTTAACAGTCGTGATAGCTTATGGCTGTGAAATGGACAAACAAGCAGATGTTCTGTATAGCAGTTTGGACAGATCGCATCCAAACTACTAAACAGAAGTTTAGGTCCTGAAGAGGCTTTCCAGAGTCCTCATGAGACCTGGATCACAGAGGGTCTCGGGGTCAGTGGATGATCTTGTCATGTCCCTTTTACTCACTGTACTAAGCTTCAGACCAGCTGTTGTGTTCAATGCAGTGACGTGTTGCCTTTTTGCTTTGCCAGAGTCCAACAGAACGAGACTACAGAGCTGGAACTGAGCAGACTGGATCCTCTTTAGATTTGTGTTCAAAGGAAATCAGAGAAAATAAAACCCTGAAGTCTGCAGAGCTCTAACATCTTTCACTGAGGAAGTGCTGCAGCTCATTCATTATTTTAGCTCCAGAAACTGGTGACTGTCATCATGCTGGTCAGGCAACTGCTTCAGTCAAACTGGAGGAAAAAACACCAGTTCAGTGCCTCTTGTTAAGCTGAGAAACTGAAGCAGCCTGCACAGTGAAAAACATCTCAGCGTGACCAGAACATGAGCACAGCTCGATGCGCTGCCCAGAGATCAGGAGAGGTGATGAATTTACGAAATTTGGTGACTTGTAGTGATGACGGGAACAAACTTTCCTTTATTCTGTTGAAGCGACTGAAGTAGCCACCAATGAGCGCAAAGAAAACTGATGATTGATTTGTTGTGGTCTGGGAACCAACCCTTACCCGCTAACACTTATCCGCTAACCCTTACCCGCTAACCCTTACCCGCTAACCCTTAGCGACTATGCTGACAGGGCGTTGCACAGAAAGGACTGATCTGCTCTTATGTACGCACAGCTGTGTGGTTTCCCTAGCTGAGCATGCATAAAACTAAGAGACGTTAGCACGACTGTTTTGAAGAGCCCAGCTTCAGCTGAGCTCGGCTAGCCACAGCGTGACTGAACCACAGCTCAGTTTTCAGTCCTAAAACGAATCAGGGTGGAAAGTTTTTGCAGTGTCAGTGAGCTCTACAAACATGGCAACACAATGCAGAAAAAACCCCCACACACACATGAGTGTAAAAATATAAAGTACCTATCATCTATATAAAAGTATTAAACATATACATATAATACTTTTATACAGAAAAGAATATTCCTCATGAAGAGCAGAAGCTTTTTGGATGTCAGGGAACTTTGTTATTTCCAGCTGCGAGTTCCTCTCCTTCGGGAAATGAAGACCGACAACAACAACAAAACGACAACAACGTAGAAATCACAGCGGCCTCCGTTTCCCCGCTTCCCCTCGTGAGACCTAGCCGTCACTGTGGAGTGGGCGGGGCCTGCGACGCCTCAGCCCACAGCTTTGTGTTTCCCGCCGCAGCAGTGGCAGGCCACGCCGCAGCGGTAGCACGCCCTGAGGGGGGCGTAGCAGCACATGCAGGGAGCCAGCAGCGACAGACCCACCAGCGCCGTCCAGCGCAGACAGAAACGCTCGTCTGTGGTGTCGCAAGAGCACGGGTCCGAGTAATCGCCCTCCGGATCGGACATGCAGTGGTACAGAAGGCTGTCTGCGCACCACATGAAGCTCACCCGCCGGATGCAGGTCTGAATGGGGTCGGGTGCTTCCTGGCAGCGGCCCCGCCCGTTGTCATCGTGGTTGAACATGTCCTGACAGTAAACGCAGCGTGAGCGCTCCCCGCCCTCCTTTCGATGTTTGCCTTTGTGTTGAGGGGCGCGCGGCTGCACCGTCACCACCGCCCTGTGGCCACCACCCAGCTCCAGGCAGCTCGGTTTTCCGTCGCAGCCTCGCTGTGCCTCGCAGCCTCGCTGCACATCACAGCTCAGAGGGTACGGGTAGGTGTAGTCATGTTTGGGTGGCTCGCTCTTGGTAAAGTGCACGCAGGCGTCCGGGTTGTGGGGCTGGGTGAGTTTGTCACGTGTGGAGTTTGCGTGGCGGTAATCCTCGTAGCCTGTGAGCCAGGTCCGCTCACGTGGGTTTATGCGTACGACCTCCTCCTCCTCCAACTGGAAGCTGACGTGACGTGGAAACATGTGCACCGCCTGCAGGAGGAGATAGAAAGTGTTTAAAGGTAGTGTGGGATAAAACCACGCTCTGTGCCTCCTGCTTTTCTGGTTAGTGCCACAGGGGCACAATCACTTCATCACTGACCGGATTAGAACTCATTTTAAAGCAACAGAGAAAATTCTATCGATTTCTGATCAAAACAAAATTTTTCAGAGTTCTTAGCAGAGGCTGCTGCTCTTACCGTATTCACCTGGTCCAGGAAGTAGTGATCAGAGGGCCGATGCTGCTCATACAAATGTCCCAGGATGCAGTGGTGCCGGCGGGGCTCACAGAAGTTTGGCGGCGTGAGCGCGCGCATCGGCGGCTCTCTCTTCTGGGACGAGTTGGACGAGCTGTCGGTGGCAGTCTGGAGGAGGAAGAGAGAAAGAGAAGGTGTTTGCACAGGGGTGAAGTGTGACGCCAGATGAATGGCTTAGAGTGAGTGGGACTCAAGGGCACCAAAGCGTCTCTCTTTTTACCCGCTAAATCACCATGGTAACTGATGCTGAACACCTCACCTGGTCAGGAGCAGCTGGAAGCGCCACGATTTCACTGAGTCTGCTGAGGGAAGACGTTCCTGTGAGCAGCTCGTTACTGAAACCTCTGAATGAAGCAGCTGTAAAGTTACAGCAGCTTAAACTGAGTGTTGCGTTTTACTCTTTCATCAGCGTCGCCCCTGAAATGCACGTTTTATGAACAGCAAATAGTTTTACTCATAAGACAAAGAACTGCAGCACTATAAAAAGACGAGAGCCTCGCAGGACGGAGGAGACGCTCTGACGCCCGACAGGTCAGCCTCACACCTTCATCATGCAGCACAGAACTCCAACGTTTCCACTCCGGCTGCTTGGTACGTTCGACCCTTCCGACCAGTCCGGTTCCCAGCGGCATCCACAGGAGAGGAAGCACTGTATCGTGACAGCTGATGTTGATCTACATCCCCATTGTCCTTCTCGGTGACTCAAAGTCTAACTCTTTCCAAAAACTACTTTCCTGAAAACACCCATCCTCCTCCTCCTCCTCCTCGTCCTGCTGCACGCTGTACAAACTGAGGTGATCTGGAGCCACGCTCTTTCCTCTGACTGAGGTCAGCGATGTAAACAGGCAGCTCACTGACGGATTACTGACTTTTGTCTGCAGCGCTGGACATCCTGCAGAAACAATACGCTGCTTTCTTTGAAGAAACTCAGCTGATCTGCTGTAAGCTAGAGGAGAAAAAAGGATGCACACCTGAAACCTGTGTGTTACTTGCAGAGCTTTACTCGAGACGTGGTTAGCTCAGCGACTGGAAGGGAAACAGCTAGTCTGTCTAACAGTTTTCTTTTAAGCACATATCACTCTGGTTCTTTTATATCTGAACCTTGGGTCCACGTTTGGCTCTCATGGGGGGTTTAGGGAAAACAGCCGGTGAATGTTAATGGCTGGCCCTACATTCTGGCTCAGAGACAGGAGACGGTGTGATCGAGCGCCTCTGGACCCTGCAGAGACAACGCCATGAAATCAGCTTCATGTGTTGTTGAACTGAATATGTTCACATCTTCGGTTCTGAATGAATGAACGTTCACATTTACGAGCAATCAGGAGCAGGTTTTGGTGGAAGATGCTCGACTCTTCGCATCCAGACTCCCATCGCTGTAAAATCAGCTTTAGACCAGTTTGCTGCACCCAGAGGCTTTTCCTCGTTACCTCCGCAGCTCTAATGGATCTGAGCTTTTTAAACACGGCTGACGTGTTTGCCTCTCATCCCGCCAATGCAAATTCAGAGTTGCGTTGAATAATTCAGGGAATTCATACACGATAACTTTTTGTCCCACACATCCTGACAGCAAAGCTTACTTAGAGATCACAGCTTAAAGCAGACCAGACCACACTAACCTGAAGCACACGTGCCGGAGTCCAAACACAACTGCTGCTCTTTGTGGATTCTTCGTGGGTGCTTTCTAAACACCAGCCACTATGACCTTTGACCTAACAGTGGGCAAGAACACCGCGACCTGTCGCTCCAACATACTCCATTACTGTGAACTCACAGCGTCTTCTGCCACCGAGCAGTCATAAAGCCCGAGCTGGCATCAAGAAAAGGACGTCCAAAAAGCTGCTTGAAGGTTCAGGTGTGTGTGTGTGTGTGTGTGTGTGTGTGTGTGTGTGCATGCTGCTATATCTGTGACTAAACCAAACCCCAAACAGGACGGCGACATGTGTCTGGTCATAAACACCACAGGAAACCCGTCCCTCGTGCTTCCTCTCTAACACCCTTCTAAAATCATATTTTTATCTTTCCTTTGTGAG
This sequence comes from Cichlasoma orientale, assembly GCA_034780415.1. Taxonomy (NCBI): domain Eukaryota; kingdom Metazoa; phylum Chordata; class Actinopteri; order Cichliformes; family Cichlidae; genus Cichlasoma; species Cichlasoma orientale. The sequence continues at coordinate 72,477 of JAVDPK010003073.1, read as the reverse complement.
AACATGAGTGTTCTCACAAAGACAAAAACAAAATCCAACAAAAGCACCACCAACAGATGAACGCTGAAATAAAACGCAGCTCCTCGCTGCCGCTCTGCTCTAGTTATTCCCACCCAGGACCCAAATCCTGCCACATCACACCACACAGTGAAGGAATGGTGGGTCGTGTGATCGAAGGCGATTTCTCACCGTGAAGACGTCGTCATCGCCGAGCTCCGCTTCGTTCTGCAGGGTTGACGAGGACGTGGTCGAGCCTGGAGTGCAGCAGCAGAGGAGCTGATAAATTACAACATTAATGCAGACGGAGTGAGAGTCAGAGCTCGAACCTCGACCCTTTCCGCTGCGTACCTTCAGTTAAGTCCTCCAGGGCCTTCCTGACCCCGCGATCGAAGGCTCGGGCATCGGCCGGGCTCTGGAAGGTCAGGCCACACTTTTTGTTGTCCACCTTCCAGTGGTGAAAGGTGGGCGTGGCCTTCGTGTAGACCAGATCCTTTTTTAAGACGCACTCCAGAATCACCTGATTGTTTCAAAAACATTGGACAAAGGAGAGGAGACAATCTGAGAATGCCATAGCAACAGAGAGAAACACGGAACACTTGCTAATATTTTCTCTATTAAACTACTACTCCCTCTCAAAAAATTCAAAAAGCTTTTCTAAGCGGAAGAAAACTAAAATGTGCCAAACGAATCATCAAATCTTTTCCTGCGAGGTGCTGAAATCTGAAAAAATGAACAATTTCTCGCATATTTCAGTTTGAAAACGACCCAAAAACGTTCTGCTGCGACACACCAGCATGGTGTGAGTGTCCCGCGGAGGCACAGCTGAGTTTTTTTCCCCCTCATACCACGGCCACTGCCCGCAAAGATTTACACAAGTAAGTAAGGAGCTTAAATTACATATACGGCCAATTTTTACCTGCTTTCCTCTTTTAAACGTAATCAGATGTGGGTTGTGATCCTCAGCAGCCATGTGAGCGACGTCAGGTGAAACAGGAAGTGGATCTCTGCGATCAGCTTTAAAAATCCTGACGGGTTTTTAAACTGATTGAGACTAAAAGCACATTTTCTACCATTTCTAAGGACCCACAGTGAGACTATCGTATGTAATCAGGAGGGCGCTGGACTCTGCCAGGACTGCCCTTTGTCACAAGTCCCTTTATTACCGTGCTGGACGGTAACTAACTGGACAGAAGTCCGCGGTTCTCAGCTGGAAAAGGGTGGTTTGTTTGGACTGGGAGGTGCGGATGCTGTAGCGGTCTGTCAGGTGTCTGTTCCCTTCATCACCTATGGCCACAGCTGTGGATTTAAGATTCAGCCCCAGCGTTCCAGCCATCTGACTCCCAACAACCACCGACTATGAGTGAAAGCAGTTTTTAAAAATATTACAAACCCTGTATCAGACTCAAATGGCTACTGTTCATGTGAATATACAAAGCTATATTTGTCTTCACAGTTTGGGTTCCATGCCATGCTCTCCTCTACAGAAGCTGCTTTATCTGGCCCTCAATCCTGGTCCAGAGATGCTGGCACTGAGAATGTGCGCACCAAACACACCATCTCTGTACCGAGGCTCGGGACTCACCTGCTTGTCTTTGAGACGTTCTCCGTGGATAAGGAACGTGTTGCGTCCCAGCAGTTCAGTCGGGAGCAGTCTGCACACGCCCACTCTGCTCAGGCAACCGTCCTGCGCCAACCACCCGCCGCTCGACTCGTCTCTGGTCATCACCACCGCTTTGACGCGCACTATGTAGCTATCACTGCAACAGAGAAAAAAAGCTTTGGTTAGCAGCTCTGCGGGGGGTCTTTTCCTAACCAATGACAGCTTCCGTTATGAACTGCATCACAGGCACTGGGATTTGCGGGGGTGGATATAGAGCGTCTGAAGTCCTCGAGTGACACCAGAACCCAGAGGTCACATCCAGACTTCTGGCTGAAGCTCCTACTTCTAGGCCTGCCATGTGCACTATTGCTGCTATCGTGGGAGTCATGAACCTCGACATTAGGCAGTGTGGAAGAGGCCTTCAGCTACTTACAGCTTCTCCTGGGACTGATTCCTCTGGGACCTCCAAGACCATCACACCCCTCACCCTTCTTGGGCCCATCTTTGTCGGTCGAGCTCTACTGTGGAGAGGCTGCACTGATGCGCAGCAGATATCAGTCCGATCCGATATATTCAGTTCAGTGTTGATTACAGCATCACGCATCAGCAGCAGCGCCACAGGAAACCTGACCCTCCTCGTCCTCCGCTTTTATACTCTTTTATACTCCACATTCATTTCTGCATTTTATTTTAATAAGCTAGGAAATCAATGTTTAGGTTGAGGCTGATGTTTCCTTAAAGCTGTTCCTAGTTTCCTCCTCCTCACAGTGAGCATTCACAGCAGTCTTGGATTCAGTCTGTGGCCCGGTGGAGTCCAAACAGGTCATTCTACACACACCTGACTGAATTTTACCTTCATATTCAGAGTGTCGTTAAGCTCCACTTACATTTCCCTCTCACAGATACGTAGAGTTCAATATGTAAATGTCCACGGGTGCCGTTTCCTGTTATATAAATGATATAAAGCAGGGATGGGCATGACAAATCAACTAGATGTTTAAAAGCTGCTGTCCTCACTAGTCAGTACCAGAAATACCAGTTGAGTCAGCTAATGATTCTAATTTTATTAACTCTTAGTGTTAGGGGTCAGACAGCAGTGTCTCTGCTCCCTTCCTATAAAATGCAGGTGGAGTCACAGGTGGAGAGATTGTGGGAAACCATCTGATCCGACCGGGCATGCTGATGTCAGGAGTGTTGTCCAATCAGAATGCGTAACACTGATAGCACCGCGAGTGTGAGCAGCGGGGGGCGTCCTCCTTCCCTCTGCAGTGATTCAGCGCTGAACGCAGCATCACTCAGCAGTGATCACACAGAAACCACAGCAACCAGACCCGAGCTGCCAGCAGAGACCAGATCCCTGCGTGCAGAACAACAACGTGGAGCTGGAGCTGGAGCGCGGCGGCGAGGCAGGAGGAAAAAATCTCACTCTCTCGGCTCGTCTTTGGTACTCTGACATCTCTCCTACATCCTGTTTCCACGGTCACCGTGTCGCAGCGGTCTCTGTTGACGACAGGCTGTCGAGATGTGCTGCCACCGACACACATGCATGCGTGCACGCATACACACACACGCGCACACACACACAGCTTCCCTCCGCCTTGTGATTCAGCCTGCCTGTCAAACAGATGGTGTTTGTGTGCGTGTCTGTGTGTGTAGCATGAGTCATCACTGCCTTGCCAGCAGTAACACACACACACACACACACACACACACACACACACACACACACACACACACACACACACACACACACACA
>JAVDPK010003073.1:43562-60071 GCA_034780415.1 Cichlasoma orientale | reverse complement strand
TACCGAATGATGCAGGAGAGGTGCCGTGCAGCAGGGCTGAGCTGCAGTCGAGCCAGCCGTCTCCTTAAATGACGAAGGCTGATAAGAAAGTTATTTATCTCATTATCTCGGGAAAACGGTAATTGTTATTCCGTGATAACGAGATAAACAACGCGTTATCACGGAAAAACCATCAGAAAAAAGTTTATAGGTACCATGTCTGCTCTCGGCTTCCGTAGTGATGGACATTGCTGTCATCTCAGAATAAAAATTTCAAAGTGTTTCTGAATTTGGAAGCGTCTCCCGCCGTCCTCCTGGATTCATTTCTTCTCCTGGTCAAAGATTCGGGTGGCTGTGCGTCCCTGTGTGAACCTGTGTGGATGCTGTAGCTTCTGCTGGGCAAACAGTGGCAATAAAAATTCTACCAGTCCCACTTGAAGAGGAGCTGTGCTCAGTTTACACGATTTGGAAATTTTTTTCAATGAATAGGTGCAATCAAGTGTGCTGAGCTAAGAGACTCTGAAGACAGAGGAATCAGTGATTACTCGCAGATGCACTGACTGATTTCCATGATGGAAATGTGATTGCTGCGGGGGCATTTTGTGTTAATAGCTTGGCACAATTTAATAATAATTAAAAAAAATTAAAACAAGTTAATATAACCCAGCACTGATTGTAGGTTTATCCTTATTATTATCAAAAAAGGTTGAAAGGTTTAAGCCTCGCTGTAATGACACTCAGCGAACACCAGAGGGCGGAGTGGACCAGCTAAACTCTCATTTTTATTTCTTTTAAAACTTCTTGGGTTTTAAACTTGATCTTTAATTTGATTGGTCCTTAAATAAAACAATTTTAGTGACGTCAGAACGTCACACAGCCACAGTCTGCAGACCTAAGAAGGAAACGACACACACACACACAAACACACGCGCGCGCGCGCGCGCATGCAGAGATAGAGCAGAAAAACAAAAAGTCAAAAACTTCATTAAAATGAACATATTTACAGGGGAAACCGGACTCTTTTAATTTCGATAAATCTGAACCTTTACTATTAGAAATCCTTCGCTTTATTACAAAAATCCAGTTTACTCGGTTGAAGTCTCTAAAAAAACATTTTAAAGATTGTTTTTGGTTGGGGGGGGGGTCCTTGATTAGTCTGGTTTTCAGAGGTTCTTTCTAAAACACAAACCTGCCGTGGCGCGCATTCCCGCGTCCATTTGACAGCCGCGGGGACGCGCAGGGAGTCTGCTCCTTTAAGTGGGGGAAGAAACTGCCCCCCCTCCACCCCGCTCTCCCCCCCTTGCAGCCGGACGGCCTGCTCTCCCGGAGCCGTGATGGGGATTTGAACGCACCTCTTCTGCACAGCCCGGCTCAGAGCGCAGCGGGCGGGTCCGCGTCACTTCAGCGCCCCGCTTTGGATGTAACCGGATCGAATCGGACCTGCTCACTGACCCGCCGCTCGGTCGCCTGGAGCTGGAGGCCGGGACCAGGACAGCGTGTGGCCGGGCTGCCGCTGCTGCTGTCGGCGGACTGTGGCCGCGAGCGAAGCCTGCAGGGACCCGCTACTCCCCCTGCTCCTCGCTCTGCTGCTGGACCCGGTCTGGGATACGCGCAGACGGGAATAAGTGGTCGGCACTCCGGTACCGGGACTTGGATGTGTGTTTCGCCCCGCAGGGGTCAGCGGGAGTCCGGGAGGAGAGACGGGGCCGATGGCGCAACGGGTGCGTAAAAATGAACTTGTGTGTGATGGAGAGAGAGGCACGCGCTGTTTTCAGGCTCGAGCCTGGCGCTGAGAGCAGAAACCGAGTCCAGAAAAGTGAATCCGGACCAGGGGAAAACCCCGCGCGGCACTTCTCAACAAACTCACCGATAAGCAGAAAAAAAAAAAAACTCCGGAAATTTTCACTCTGAATCGGATTTTTTTTTCTCTCGAATTAATTTTAATTTTAATTTATTCAACTGAAAGAAACACGACGTTTCTGCTGCGCGTAAAAATCATCCGTGGCGTTTTCCGCCGCCTTAAAGTCGAGTTTATATATATATATATAAAAAATTAAACCTTTTAAAATTTATGATTTTTTTAAATTTCTTCTCAGGACACAAAACATTTCCAGGAAGTTATTTTTATTTCAACGACATGCATCAAAAACTTTAATAATTTTACTGAAAGTACAACAAATGGCATAATTTCTAAAATTAAACAGTTAATTTTTCAACATAAAGTCAAAAATAATTTTTCTTTTGTTTTTAAGTTTTGGAACTTTCCGCTATTTTTTGTTTTAGTTAAAGTTTGACATGAAAGCCGGTTTTTGTTTTTTCCTCTTTGGGTTTTTGGAACTTTTCAGACTTTTTTAGACTCAGTTGAGACCTTGAGACCGCGCTGAGGTCGAGCTGCCGGCACCGGAGAGCCTCTCACTTTAGTTTCTGCTGCGGGGAAAAGCGCAGAGAAACACGAAGGACCGCAGCTGCAAACACACTCAGGAATTACAGCTGCGCTCCGGAGTTAAAATAAGTTTCCATAAAACACGATCAATTTAAAGGGTTTAAATAAATCATCATTCTGCTGCTCTCAGATCAGACTCTGCACTCACACAAATATAATTCCATCATGTAAATCTGAATCAGTGAGTATCTGAGGTTTGTTTGAAAAATGAAATAATATTTTTTCATTATATTTCGTATATATATTTTATATTTGAGTGTTTCGTTTCTTTCTTTTTGTTTTCTTTCTTTCTCAAACTGCAAACTAATAAACAGATATTATTTTTAAAAAACAGCATTTTTTTAGTGTTTTTAGTAGCCTTCTCTTTTTATGTTGACAACAACAACAACAATAATAATATTAATAATAATAGTAATAATAATCCCTTAAATGAGCAGAGCGGCCGCCTTGCTGTGGTGTGTTTTATGAAATTATTTAAAGCTGAATCACAAACAGAAATCAGATTCTCACCGAGACTTCAGTGAAATTATTATTTTTTTGCTCAGATTTTTTTGATCATAATAGTTTTTGTTTTGTTTGTTTTTTTGGCGGCAGCAATAATTTTTATGACTTTAAACTTTTGGTCATTACGGTTAGATTATTTCTGCAAAGAAGAAAATCTGCTTTTTTTTTAAAAGCCAGACTCAGAGAAACTTTAGAAGCTGAAACAATTTATTTTTTACAGATTTCAGACGAATGTTTGTGTTCCTATTATTTTGTCCACAGTACACGCAGTGTGTGTGTGTGTGTGTGTGTGTGTGTGTGTGTGTGTGTGTTAAAAGTTGCAGCAGTTTTGATGTCAGAGCAAATGCAGAGGGGTGGACATAATAATAGGAACACCTGCTGAGTGAGACAGATTTTCACGTTGAAGCGTCTCCAACATCTGGGAGAAGCTCTGGATCATAACAGAGGGTGGACAAAAAAGCAGGAACATCTGGAGCTGCTGTTTTCACTCGTTTCTGATTTTTCTTTTTGGCTCGAACCCAGGTCAAAGGTCATGCCTCTCTTATCTCTGTTTCAGTATGAAGAGCTCGCCCACTACGGGCTGGAGGGGGTGGGTGGGGTGTACGGAGACCCTCCCCACCACCACCACCACCACCCCCACGCCGCCGCAGCTGCACGCTCCCTGCAGGCCGTTCACCTGGCTGCTGCCGCCGCCGCCGCCGCCCCCTACCCTCCACACCAGTACGCCCAGTCCACCCACAGCAGCAGCAGCAGCAGCATGGCCGCCACAGCCGGGGACGCCGTCAAGAGGGACAAAGATGCCATTTACGGGTAGGGTCACGTTCACGGTTTAATCAAACAGGAGCACATTCAGCAAGTTCAGACACACACATGAAGCCGCTAAATAAACGTCCTGTTCACGCACACAAACGTCTGCTGCCGCTTCAGACTGCATGCAGAACTGTCTGCAAACACAATCCCACATAAAACCTTTCTATATAAGAAACCAGCACAAAACACACGAAGCTACGAGTGTGATTACGGTCAGCTTCAGCCTGAGTTACAGCAGCAAAGGAGCAAAATCATCTCTGAGGTTCAGGCCGTTTCTTTCTGTCAGTAACTCCGATAAACAACAAAGTCAGAATAATAAATGTTTATCATTTACTGACCACGAGTCAAACTAGAGAATATTTGATCTCTCTGTGAGACCCTAACCCGCTTCACGTCACACACTGTCAGTCGTCATTTTGTCTTCTAAATGGACCAAACAGCTGGAGAGTGTAGAGCGAGAGAAACACAACACAAAGATTCACCCTCGCCGCCCTTTACGGCCCCGCGGCCGTAGCTGAGGAGGCAGAGCGTGCCGTCCACCAATCAGAAGGTCAGCGGTTCGATCCCTGACTCGCTGAGTCCAGGTGTTCGGTGTCCTTGCACCGAACCCCCAACAATCCCACATGACCCCCAAAGCATCTGCGCGTGTGCGTGCGTGTGTGTGCGTGTGTGTATAATACAAAGAGCTTTGAGTCCTCAGAAACGGGTCCGTTTACACGGGCTTTAAAAGTCCCACAAACATTATCTGCAACTGTTCCACAGTTCGTGAACACTATTAATCATTATTTCATTGTTTGTTAACAGTAAATATATCAGTGAACTCACTGTAAATGTGTTATTGATAATAACTGTGACAAACAGCAGCTGCTTTCATTTGATTTACCCCCCTCAGCCGGGGAGACGCTCGGACCTTTAAACACAACTTCAGGCTTTTTCCTGCTCAAAGCAAAGCAGACCTGTGTGTGTGTGTGTGTGTGTGTGTGTGGCCAGTATGGCTTTAAAGACAGTGAGCCTGCACAGATGTCTCAGCATTTTCCTGATATTTATGAGCATTTGAATAATAAAAATGATTTCAAAGCTTCAGTAAATAATCCCTACGAACACGTTGATCACAGATTTTCTTTTTTCTACCAAAAACTCAACTTTTTTTTAATTTTTTTTATTTTGGTAGCTCTCACAGTTTTTTTTTTTAGCTGGAGTAAAAAAAATCCACTTTGTTAAAGACCAAACTGAAGCAGCAAATTTCATATTTCTGAGCTGCATTTGTATTAATGCTCCACAGGAGCAGCTGACCTGTGTCCTCAGTCTGTTTTCTTTAGATTTCTTATATATAAATATATATATATATATGTATATATATATATATGTTTTTAAAATCTTAAACATCCTTCTAATTGATTTATTGTTTTTAATTGCTGTAATCTTGGTTCAAATATGAGAATGATTGTGAAGAAATGTTTTTCTGTTTTTTTTTAAAAAAAAACATATTTTTATAGTTTGATTTGATCCTCAAACTATAAAAAATATTTTGTTAAAAATATTTTGTTAAAAATACAGACACAAAAAAATTTGTGTCTGTAAGTTTAATCCTGTCAGAAGCTTTAAAACGTTTTCAAATCCAATAAATTATTTAGAAATATACTCGTACACTTAATTTGACTCATATGCTGATTAATCTCTTGTCTCAAAATAAAAAAGGGAAACATTTTAAGATTGAATTTGAATAAATAATAAATCACAAATTAATATTTAAAGATGATTAATTAGCTGTTTTACTGTTAACTGAAATAATGATGAAGTACAATGTTGTAATTTGTTTAAGTCATTGGTTTTTGTGATGTTGTGTGTGCGTGTGTGTGTGTGGTGCTCCAACGCGCTGATAACAGCAAGTATACGATGCTCTGCATTAGCTAATGATTACTAAATGTTGCTGTTTTGTGAAGAATTATTGATCTGTGAGCCTGTTTCGTTGCTGGGGCGTCAGCGCTGAGTCACGGAGATAAACGTGCAGGTGTGGCTGTAATGATGAGACAGCTCCTCCTGTTTGATCCACAGACTGTATCTAAGCTGGGCAGAGCTTCCAGGTGTGAACAGTCAAACCTTAAACCTGCATTCTTTCTACTGTTCAGCAGGGGGCGACTCCTCTGGACCCCTCCTCTGCGGGTACAGTCGAATAGTCCAATAACTTGCCATGTAGCTCCTTCTCCTAATCACTTTTCTCTGAGCTTGATGGAAAACGTCATGAGGTGAAGGAGAATTTAGAAGCTATAATTAACTCTATTAATGATAATCCTACATACTGACAGTTACAGTTAATGCAAATGAACCTAGAGCGAGCTTTAAACACACTTAGAGATTTAGAGAGTTTAAATACAACCCAGCTCCAAGAAGTTGTTACAGGTCGGTGTTTCCAGCTGTGCAGCGTCCCCTCTGCTTTAACAACAGTCCGTAAACATCTGGGAACTGAGGAGAGCAGCTGCTGGACTTTGGGAGAGGAATGTTGTCCCGTTCTGTCTGATAGAGGATTCTAGCTGCTCAGCAGTCCTGGGTCTGCTTTGGCCTGTTTTTGGTTCCTGATGCTCCAAATGTTCTCAGCTGGTCAAAGGTCCGGACTGCAGGTCGGTTCAGCACCCGGACTCTTCTGCTATGAAGCCGTGCTGCTGGAATAGCTGCAGGATGCAGTTTAGCATCAGCCTGCTGAAATATGAAGATGGCGTCTGGATGGGAGCACATGCTGCTCTGAGACCTGGATTTACCTTTCAGCACTGATGGAGCCTTTCCAGATGTGCCAGCTGCCAGTTCCACTGATGCACCCCCATAACATCAGAGAGGCAGGCTTTGAACTGAGCTGAGAACAGCCGGATGGTCCCTCTGCTCTTCACCCAGAGGATGTGGCGTCCATGTTTGGATCTGTCTGACCTCAGAACCATTCCTATTTTGCCTCAGTCCATTTTAAAGAACTTTGGCTCAGAGATTGTGCTGTTTCTGGATCAGATTCACAGATGGCTTCTTCTTTAGCCTGCATCTGTGGATGGCACGCTGAGCTGTTCTCAGTGATTTCTGGAAGTGTTCCTGAGCCCGTGCAGTGACTTCCAGGACAGATTATTACTGTAGATGATGTTATTATTATTACTGTGGTGCTAGCCAGATGTTGAAGCACTGCAAACACAACTTTATGTTTGCACTCTGAATGCATCACAGGGATGTTAAAGGTGCAAGCCGACCGTGGGATGTCTTCTTGTGACTGACTGAGCGTCTCCGCACCCTCGGCTGGAATCGTATGAAAAACCAATTCGACAGTATGCATAAACTTGCCAATCAGATTTAACTGCTCGTTAACTGAAGGTCCAGATCATCTCAGCCCGCCTGAAGCCCGGGTCCAGTGTATCCTCTGCTAAAGGAGATGATAAAAGAAGCGCTGAACCACCTTTCCTTAGAATTTGGAAAATCTGAGCAGTTCTGATTATGGCTGCCACTCAGATGCTTCCAGGTCACTTCACTCAGTTATGAAGCATTTTAAGGAAAACTGATTATCAAACTGCACCCTATGATAAAACGAGCCTCCTGCTCACCTGATCTGTGACCTCAGTAAACACTTTCCCGATGAGTTCATCTGGACCCGAGGCTGCAAAATTGGCTCATGTGGAGTAAACAGCTCTGTGCTTCAGATGTTGTCACTAAACTCTTAAAATCAATTCTTAAAGATGGATTGAGCTGCTCTTGTTTGAGCTCCTGGTCTTATTCCTGCGGTGGTTTTCAGTCATGCACAGATTTATGCCTCCCCAGCACGACGAGGCTGCATTTGTACTGCTGTAAAGTTTTTCAGTATGTTCTACTAAAGAAGTCCTGGTGGGCCTGAGAGCTCAGCACGCTGCAGCTTAAGCAAACTCAGACAGACAAAAACGAGCAAACAAAGTCTGAAGACAAATGAGTCCAGAAAAGCCGAGCGGATCCTGGAAGCAGCCTCTGTTTGTCTGTTTCCTTCAGCTGCAGCTCCAGTGAAAAATGCTCACACGCTTCCTGGAAAAAGTTGAGGATGATTTTCCAAGATGAGATTTAAAAAATTGCTGTGAACACAAAGACCAAAAAGAGAAAAATGGACTAAATTCACTGTACTGAGGAGGCGGCAGACACTTTTTTAAACTGAAACCATCTGCAGAGCTAAGTCAGCTGTGTTTGTTGGATCTTTCTCATTGAATTGAATGTCTAACTTTGAGATTTGGTTTGTGTTTATAGAATTAAATACAGTATATTTCAGATCGCTTGAGGCAGCAGGAAACATAATACAGCTTTGTCTGACCTCATCCCTCCTCCTCTTCCTCCCGTTCCTCCTGCAGACACCCCTTATTCCCTCTGCTTGCACTGATCTTTGAGAAATGTGAATTGGCAACCTGCACGCCGAGGGAGAGCGGCGTGGCCGGGGGAGACGTCTGCTCCTCCGATTCCTTCAGCGAGGACATCGCCGTCTTCTCCAAACAGGTAAAACAGGAAGTCAGTCTGCCATTTTCAGGCAGATTTCAGGCATGACTTCATCTACTCCCAAGCTGCATTTTCTCTTAGAAAACCTCATTTATCCCACTTGTGTATTTTTAGTTCACAGAGGCAAAAAAATAGTAAAGTACTGCTTAGAAATACTGTTTCTTAAAGAATGAATAACATACAGTACCATGATGTACATGTGCATCATGCGCGGATTGCACGTTAAGGACATTAAATATGTTCTTTACTGATGAAATATTGCTAATCTCGCTGAGAGGAGTTCTCATAATTTGTTTGTGTTTGCAGATCCGATCGGAGAAACCTCTGTTTTCATCGAACCCGGAGCTGGATAACTTGGTGAGTCATTTTAAAGTCGGACTGAAATCTGAAAGTTGAGGACCTGCAGGTCGCACGGTTCTAAAACAACATGATGTGCCTTTGAGGTTCTGTGAAGCAAAGTGATGAAGACCAACACTTGCTGTAAAAGGCAGCACTGACACACAACTTCAGGAAAAGCCTCATGTTTAATTTGAACATCTGGCATTGTAGCGTTATATATTTGACTATAAAAGAAAGCAGAATAATCCAATCCAATCCATATGTTATGCGTGAATGTATTAATTTGTATTTCTTGCAGATGATTCAGGCGATCCAGGTGCTGCGTTTCCACCTCCTGGAGCTGGAGAAGGTCGGTCTAATTAACCAACATCTGGTGCTTAATCTCAAGTAATGTGATTAGAACCAAGATGTGCTGCTAATCCAGGCTTAATCCTGAACACAATCCTGAATAATCCCTCTACGGTAGTCCACTAATGTCACTGTTCCACCCCATTATGCACGTTTGATTTATATTCTTCACTTTTTGTAGTGTTGATTATTGGGCTTCTTTCAGGGGTGAAAGTGTTTCCACATCAGGCCTGACTGCACATTTTATTTCTAGGTTCACGAGCTTTGTGATAACTTCTGCCATCGATACATCAGCTGTCTGAAGGGGAAAATGCCGATCGATCTGGTTATAGACGACAGAGACGGAAACAAATCAGACAGCGAGGAGTTCATCAGGTCATCGGGGAACAACGTGGATCAGGTGAGCTCGCTCGTGCTTTCTGGAACCGATAAAGGGATGAAATACTTCTTCTGTCACATTATTCACTGTGTTGATTTCCAGTCAGATATTATTGGTTACAGATGTTGAGGTTTTGGCTGTTATTTGAAATGTATCATTGAATTTTTTCACAGGAAATTTGCATAATTTTAAAGATAAAATTCATGAATTCAAAGATTTTTTTCTACCAAAAATGATACATCATTTCACCCTTTCAAATGAAAGTTTGAAACCCTTCCCACTGGAATATTTTCAATATCTCTATATAAAAATAAAGCTTTTGAAGTTTTCTTTAAAATCAAACAGGTCCCCAAACCCTGCCAGTTCTCTCTACACCGTGCCGAACCGTTGACACTCACCCCAGCTCGGATCCATCCCGGCGACTTTGTTTGGCCCCATTTGTGAACGCTGCATGTACGATTTGCAGTCGGTCACATGACCGTGATGTGGCCTTCTGGTTGATGGCTGGTATAAACAAAGCCATGTGCTGCATTCAGGATTTTCTTTAGGTAACTGAGACATTTTTGAGGCTATTTTCAGACATTTTTTTCTGCGGTCAAAAAGTGGCTTGGAAGCATTTTTGGACTTTTATATCTTAAAATTTTAACTTCCTGTGGCCCTGAAAAAGCTTAGCCTGGCTAAGACTTTAGATTAGATTAGAAATATATGCTCTGTTACCTCTTCAAAGTCCTTTCTTGAAATAAGGGGGTTGCAAAAATGCCACCTGGACCTGGACCTTTTCGGTGCGAAAATTGAAAACAAATAGATTTTTGAACTTCTGTAAATTAAAATTTTGAATTGCCATTAACCTGAGCTTGTAAAAATGTGATCTGTTGGGTAGACCTGATGGGAAAATGGCAACAAATCTGTTTAAATATACTTAATCTTCAAATAAGCTTCAAAAATGGTTCAAAAATTGTACCCCATATCTCATAAACCATTAGAGATATTTACCTGAAATTTGTATGCTTCTTTTTGACAAGACAATGAAACAAAAAGTCCTAACATTGACTTTGCAATCATTTTTGATAGTTTGGCTGCTGGTACCCAGTTCTAACTGTGGTGATTTATTTCCCAACATAAACGATCATAGTCATTTGTTCCTGCCTTTGTGGATGATCCATCTAAGCACTGAAATAACATAAAGGAGTGTTTTCAGTTTCAAAGTCCACATCAGGAGACTGCACGAATACGCAACTTTTGACCAGGCAGTTCAATCTTGTGTGAGAACATTTAACAACGTTCACTCTTTGATTAGCGTACAGATCAAACGTCAAATGTTAAGAAGCTTCGTTTTCTCAGACACAAGGGGTGATGAGCTCAGCTGCTAAAGGTGATGACACCAATGCTTTACATTATTTACACCGACTCGAGAGGTCGCTAAACATAGTAATAATAATTTATAAGCTCTTCGCACATGACAGGAAGACTTAGGCAGCATTTAGATAAGTTCATATTGTCCCCAGCCAGATTTTGAAAGGGCAGCCTGCACCTAACTCTAAACTCAAACCGAGCTATTCTTTAACAGGTCTCCACAGTGTGACTGTATAAACAGGTCCCCTCAATGTCAGTAATACAAGAATACACACATAACCACATCCTGAAAAAACACATATGTGAAGGTGACACAAAGTTAAAAAGAGTACAAAAACTTTCTGTAGGTCTGTCACAGAATGACTCACAGGCCGTTGCCCATATGTTTCCAAAATGTCCCCACAAGGTACAAAGCGCACCCCGGTCCCCGCAAAGACAGTATGAACAGCGCATGCTGATCTTTTTTTTGTCTTTCTTCTCAGCGTGACAGAAATAAAAGAAGTGAAAAGTCACTTTGTCTGTTTTAAATCAGCTGTGCAGCTCTCAGCAGCCGCTCGTCAAAACTTTTAACCCTTCAAACGCCAACATGTGCGAACTCGAGCAGATTCTCGTCAGAGCTCAAAAGCTCAGCTTTCCTTTTCAAGTGCCTCATTTCGGGCCATTGCACCATTAAAACCTGTTACTCAGCATGCTTCTGCACTGATCACCTGTCAATCAAATGATGTGGGCGGGACACTGACTTCCTGTTGGCGGCACTGCTCTCATTCTTTGGTTTGTAAAATATTTTACACAGATATTCGGAGAGATGAGTGTCATATTTTGTTAGAAGCAGATGAAATGTCACTGTACTGCATGTAGTCCTTGGTTTTGGTGTCTGGGTTTTGAGCTGCTTTGGAGTTTTTGGGTTGGTGAGTTTTCTGTTCCAGATCTCAAAGTTTTGGTAATTTTGTTAGGTTCAGGATCTGATTCCTTTTGATTTCATTATCATCCTGCAGTAATCTTGACTGTTAGCTCTTGTGGCGTTTGAGTGTCCTGATTGTACCTGCTTCTCATTCTTCTGGCTGTATATGATCCCTGATCAGCCCTCTGCGTGTATAAATAGTCCAGTCTTCCATGTGTCCTTTGCCAAGCTGTCTGGTACACTCTGCAGTTTGCACTCTGTGTCTGCTGGACTTTGTTTTTGTGTTTGTTAAGCTCTGAACTTCTGCACTGGCCTCAGTAAAAGTTATCTTCTGTTGGTAAATCTGACTCCTGAATTTGAGTCGTAACCATATAACCTGACAGCATGAAGTATATTAATTATTTTTAAAAACGTGTGTATTAATGCAGCATTTTACCAGCTCCAATTTCTTCCCCTTATGTCCTGGAAACTCATCAAGTTTCCAAACAATGACCAAAACAAAAGTTTCTCTTCTTGGCTGAGGTGAAGACGCTTCTGTGAGGATCAAATGGAAACAAGCTTGATGATTATTTGCTGTTTTTTGTTTTGTGCAGACTTCGTGGAGCAGAGATCATGATGACTCGGCATCGGTCAGGTCGCCTGGGACGCCGGGACCGGCCAGCGGAGGGCACGCGTCTCACAGCGGCGACAACAGCAGCGAGCAAGGTACAGACAAAGAAAACCATCAGCTCGAGTGGCATTTAGATTTAAAACAGTTCCAGCTCTCCACCTGCCCGTGGTTTAGAAAGGTTTCTGTGCTATTTGGGATGAAAACTGAGCATAGAGTTCAAACAGCTGCCAGTCCGCATCAGCTGACACCCTTCTGTACATCCTGTTGGCCACGCTCATACAGAAGGCCCTGTTTAAGCTGCTCCAGCCTGCAAAAAGCTGCTGCTGCCGCTGTAAGCCACTTTACAACCCACCTCTACTCCAGCTCCTCCTACTCATGTTGTCATATTGGTTGTCACTGAGGCTGTGAGGGGTCCTACTGCTGCTGCTGCTGCTCCCGCCTCTGGTTTCCACCTGCTCACAAGAGAAGAGCCATTCTGCCAAATATGAATGACTGCAGATGGAAGAACAATTAATTTTTGATTAGAGTGGTCCTCACAGAACACACTTTAGGGGGAAGTTTTACAAACCTTAAACATGATTAACAAATAATAATAAAATGCAAACCTCCTTTTTTGAAGTTGGAGGGTTTTTCTTCCTGTTTTTTTAATGTCTTATACTAGAATCTGATTTTTCAGCTGCTGTTTAATTCATTTAATGGATATTGATGTTAAAATATTTTCTGGTAAGTGAAACACGCTCGGGTCCAGCAGCTCTGGCTTCGAGCTGCTGGTCTCGGTCCAGCCGGCTCTGTTAGCGAGCCAGCTGAAGCAGGTCCTGTGGTTTCCGTCCAAGCCTACATTTACACGTTAACACCGCTGAACGTGGACCGCCAGAGTCCACCTGAGTCCGACCTTCAGTCCCGAAACACCTCTTTGTTAGGGTGGAATTTTTAAAAAATGCCTTAGCTTCCTGTTCCTCCAGTCTCAGTCAGGCTCCTCAGCTTCTCTCTCACGTCTCATTCTAGAAAACAAACTCATCTGTGAGGGTTTCTAAATGTGCATAACATCATTTTAACCTGAGCAGAGACCGATGTTTTAAGGGATTCAAGTTGGATTTATGATGGATGGGAGTCAGTTTCATTACTCAATGGGAAAAGACAAACACTGTTTTCTTTATTTGAAACCAAATGTTCGGCATTCTGCCGGCTTAAGGCTCTTTTTTATTCCACCCTGTCAGATCTGGTTGCTGATTGGTTGTAGCCTTATTTGCATGAGTTACAGTGGCAGAGCTTTCGGGAAACCTGGAACTCTGTATGCTGTTTGTACGACATGTTAAACATCTCCGACTCTGGGAGGAGCTGCCTTCAGAGACACACCTGTGAAGCAGGTGGTGCCGGCTGTGAAATGGAGCTGAAAATCACCTCCTTTGCAAATCAAAATATTTGCATTTTTGCATTTGTTCCTAAAGGAAAAACCCTGGGAACAGGATGGGGCAGGACTCATTCACCCCAAGACTGTAATAAGGCAGGAGAATTTATTTATTTAGTTTTTTTTTTTTGTGGAAGTAAAAATCCTTTCTAGTCTCGCTGCAAGTGCTCGAGAAGGAGGAAAACTGCCGCTGCTGTTCAGCGGTTATGCATCTGTGGTGGGAGGAGTCGTTGCTGTGGAACCCCCACAAATCCACAGGCTCCAACTGCAGCAAGTAAAATGTGCTGGGTTTTCTTTGACTTCTGCATCTCAAAACACGCACTGAACATGAACTACACACCATAACCTGCACATAAAAGATGGACATAATCACCATGCCATTGGTTTCTGGACCCCACATTTACTTAAATGTTGACATTTTAGCAGCCATTATGTTGGGTTTTTGGAGCCAGAAGTGACCACATCTGGGTGAGAGCATGAAGTTATCAGCTAATGTTAGCTAACTAGCTTAGTTAGCAAGCCGCTGACGTCTTGGACGTTCTGTTAGTCCAATGACGCACACAGCAGCCATATTATTGGTCAGATTATTGCATTAAAAATGCACAAACACGGTCCAGAGGTTGAATGCAGGAGTCTACGAGGATTGACTCAGTTTTGGAGCCTCAAGTGGACATTAGAGGAACTGCTATTTTTGGTGTTTCATTTTCAAGCCCTGAAGGTTGCTCCTTGATGGAAAGAGGCCTGTGGAATAATTTGTTCCAGTTTGCTTCTGTTTCTGCTCAGGGAGCTGCAGGGCCACAGTATCTGTATCATTAATACGTCCTCATTTCTCTAAATGCATATAAGCAGCGGCGCCAGCAGCACTACGTTTTATGATACACATGTTAATCTACTTCTTTGCTTACCAACACAAAGATAAGCGAACTATAATGTTGGTGATTAAGCACAATGACCTCCATGCAGTGACTTTAACACCAACTATTGGTCGTCATCATAACAGATACAGCCAGACACAAGAATCTGCTGCTGTTCCTGCATGCAGGGTTATAGCTGTCAGTGCAGAGTGCAGTGTTAGCATGAGCCACAGACACGCAACAGACACATTAACAGCAAGACTCAAATTTAGTGAAATGATCCTTTAATGCTGCCACACTTCTAACATAAATCTTCTTCCAGTTGGGCTTTTTTTCTTTGTCCTGTTTGCTTTTCCCAGTTTGAGGTGGAAGAACTTGACTTTAGCTGAGTTCAGCTGCTCTGAGCATCATCACCAACATCTGGTGGAAACGCTGGCAGCAGCAGAGCGGAGGCGTCTTCAGCAGGTTTCTGCAGCCTTCTAGTGTCCACACACTTTGGCCGCTTACGGCCTGTTTTGTTTTTTAAATGTCTTAGCGGGGTGTGTCCTGTTTTTATTTTTTTTATTTTTTAGTTATATATATTTTTTTATTTTTCAATATATAAGGGATGTTTCCTATTTATTTATTCCTTAGTCCTTCCTTTAGTCCTGTTTGGTCTCCTGTGCTAACCTCAGCAGTGAGGTCAACTTTGTTAGAGCTTTGGATTGGTTGTTAGTGATCAGGCCCCGCCCCTCATTGCCAGCTGAAGAGAAATGGTCCATATAGTGGAAAATAAAGACTCTCTGCTTGGCTGTCTCTGCAGCGAGCACTCCTCCAACAGACCACGGCTAATAAAATGTTGGACAAACAGTTCTTAAACGCACAGAGGCGGAGGAAGAGGAGGAGGAAGAGGAGGAGGAGCAGGGCTGTTTGTTTTAAAATGAAATGTTTCTATGATTTGTCTGATTTAATTTGCTGCCCTGAATGAAGCACTTTGTTCTGTGGGTTTTTGTTGCATTTTTGCAGACCAAAAACTCCAGCAGAAACACCGAGACTGAAGGGAGAGAGGAGCTGCCAGAGAACTTTAAAGATGTTTTAGTGGATTCGGTTTTTGTGAAGGAGTTTCAGAACATTTTGTCTGTTTTTGTGATGCTAAAATAGCAGCTCCAGATTTTCTGAGGATCCCCCTCCCCTCCTTCACTCTGCAGGTTGTTGTGAAGCCATGTTGTCACAAGCCATTAGCAGGTTGGGTTGGACCACTTCCTCCTCGGGGAGCTGAGGAGGGGGGGGGGGGGGGGGCAAATCAGCCTCGGGGAGCTCATGGTTCGGCCTAATGAGGCTGAGAGCTTGTTTATGGAGTTACGCATCATTTTTATGATTATTTCCACCTTTTCAGGCTCCGCCGCTCGTTCGCTCTGCCCTGCCTCTGCTGGTGCGGGGCGAGGCGAGGCCCCTGCCCCACCGCTGGCTGCGGCAGGGACCGGCGCCCTAACCTCAGCCCGGTGCTGTTAAAAACGCTGAGGAGAAAATGGGACTCATTAAACAGGCAGAGAAAGTGCAGTAAAAACAGCTTTTAGCTCTTTCCAGTTGAAATGCTGCATTATGTCCTGCAAAAACTGCAGGGGGCTCAGAGAGGGTCAGAGGCCGGCTTGTGACTGGAAGGTCACCAGTTTGAATCCACTCATCAGTAGAGGGTTTGTTAGGCACCTTTAATGGGCAGCAAAGTGCAGCGAGAGGGCGTCAGATGAGCGGCTGTGAGGCAGTGAGTGAAGAACACTTTAAAGGAGCCGGAGTGCAAACATTTAATAAATGCTCTCAGTGATGTCGCTGTAAGCAAAATGTGCATGCTCCGTGTTAAACGTCTCCTGTGAAGACATTTCATATGAGCAGCATTTTAAATGGTGCGTGAACAGCACGCCGCTTTCCTTCAGTCATTTTATGTCATACCATCGAGAGCCATCACAGCCACACCAAAAATGTGACAGATGTGGCAGCAGAGGGTTCATGTGAGCAATTACTGTGGTAAATAAAAGCAAACATGCTGGTGGTTGAGTGTGTGTGTGTGTGTGTGTGTGTGTGTGTGTGTGTGTGTGTGTGTGTGTGTGTGTGTGTGTGTGTGTGTG
>JAVDPK010003073.1:9146-28740 GCA_034780415.1 Cichlasoma orientale | reverse complement strand
GTATAATAATAATAATAATAATAATAATAATAATAATAATAATAATAATAATAATAATAATAATAATAATAATTTCAAAACTTTCATAAGAATTAAATGTAGTTTGTGAGATTTTAGGAATATCAGGAACGATTGATCTGCTGACGTCTCAAAGATAACTGCCATGTGAACATCTGTCTCAGCAGCTGGACGCAGACAGGCCGGACCACCGTCCAATCAGCAGAAAGCAGGATCAGAAAACATGGACGGTGAAATGTGTGCAGTCGGTCTTTCAAGGACCCGGAATATTAAACCCACACAGTGAAGAGACGTGTTGGGTGGATCTTCGTGTTTGATGTTTAATATGATCTGTTGTTGTGTCTGTTTGCCTCGCTTGGAGCTGTTTGTGTATCTGAGAGCCATCGACCTGCAGTGAAATCTGTCATGTTTCTGTGATGAAGTGCTCGCCTGTTTAAATTAAGGCATAAAGTTACCGCTTCCTTTAAGAAAGGCCGTTAAAATACAAAGTTTTGTTCTTCCTGTTTTTCAAAGTTTTCCCGCCTGTTTCTGTAAAAGTGGAATTTATTTAGCATTTTTTGTCCCATTTTCCAAGATGCTGGAGCAGAAGCTCATCAGGAACACACTCCATCCCTCTGCTGCGACCTTTGACCTGGAGCAAACGTCCCTCAGACTTCTGCTGCTTTTCGTTTCTCAGAAACACGAAGGTGGGACGCGTCAGCAGCTCCGTGGGTGACATCAAACGGATGTGACGGAGCCGCTTACCGCAGAGTTTACAGGCGGCAATGAAACAGTAACCGGAGTCGTTCGCAGGCATTAAAGTGTTTCAGTGGAAATGTGAGGGGAGACCGCCGTAAGCTGTGAGACTCCGGCCGCTCGGCCCCGGAGCCTGTCGATGGGAATTGTGAGGATGCAGGAAAGACCGCTGTCCTGCACGCAGCCCATGACGTCACTCTGCT
Organism: Cichlasoma orientale; assembly: GCA_034780415.1. Classification (NCBI taxonomy): domain Eukaryota; kingdom Metazoa; phylum Chordata; class Actinopteri; order Cichliformes; family Cichlidae; genus Cichlasoma; species Cichlasoma orientale. Next base: position 27,784 of record JAVDPK010003073.1, on the reverse strand, counting down.
TCATGTGTCTTTATTTTGTGCAGTTTTACACATGCATTAAAATGACCCCGGCCCACTGAGCCACATCCGCTCTGTTTTCTATTACTTTGATATTTTTAATGCCAGTTCTCAAAGGAAAATATGAAGAAATCAATGCCACAAAACATTCACTTTCCCATTAATGTGAAGTCCAAGAACAGAAAGTCCAGATGCCGTCCTCTGGATCGAGCCTTTCCTCTCAGACGTCCCGTCCCTGCTAAAATTTCATCTTTATGATCACCTTCTTCTGTTTGTGTGTTGGAAGAGCTTGATGTGAGCTTCTCGGGAAGTGCAGTTTTACGGAGATGAACACATCAGTCAGAAAATGCCATAATAATAAATCCACATCCACGACAGCCTGAGCCGGAGGATGACCGCTCAAACAAACCGACGCTCCAAAGTGAGGCTGAGTTTGAGGCTGCCGGCGACGACCCGTTTGAGCTTCAAATGTCCACCAACGCCTCGTGGGAGCAGTGAGACCCCAATAAATGAGTAACAGAGTTTATCTGCACCTCAAAGATCTGCTGCATGTCATAAAAGCGCAACAAGAAGCATCGGGTTCTAACAGGTAGCCTCTCTTTGCAGTGTGCGCCTTCGGAGAAGAACCCACGTTCAGCGAAACGCAACCTGCACGGTGCAGACAGCAGATACACCTGAAACATATTTTCATAGTGTGGCTGTTTCCTCCAGGAAAGCTTCTGGAAGCTTCCTCCATCTCTGCTCACTGTCAGCTGAATATGTTGGGGCCTTTCATCCATTTTTTACGTGCTGATCCAGTTCAGGGTCGCGGGCCTGGGCTTTCCCAGCTGCAGAGGTCACCGTCTCTAAGAAGGCACTGCCCGGATTTTAAGACGTTCCCTCTGTGCTGCACGTCTGAGATTCCACTTCAGATTCAGCTTTGATCCGGAACGATTCGGCATGATGAGGAGAGACTTTTTTCTCTGACTCCTTGGAATGAATGTAGCTTTGACTCTGCTCATCTTTCCCCGAAGGCTTCGTCCCTCAGTCAGCACCGCTCGATTCTATTTAAAGGAGCACGATGCTTCCTGGGTCAGGTTTCGTTATTTCACATCAGAGAGATCTTCCTTGTGTCATTTAGAGTGGTGTGGTCTGCATTGCAGATCCCATAAAAAGGGTTCAGCAGAGAGCGCTGAGGTGACTTTACACGTGATTTACAAACTCTTACCCCTCATCCCTCTGAGGCGTTTACCCACCCCAGCCCTGACTTTAATGTAGGCAATCAGAAGCTGTGGTTTTTATTAGATCGTCAAAGAAACAAAGAAAATAATCCTTCCAGCTGACACACATCACATCTCTTCCAGAAAAGTCTGGCTTGCCTTCCTCCAAAACACAGGGTGAGGTCACAGCGCGCACCCGGGGGGTGGGGGGCATCGGTGGCACGTCCAAGCAGACAGTGATGGATGGCTGAGATTAGAGAGCAGCATATCTGGCACTGCCCTCTGGAAGCGCTCGGGCCTTTTCTAACGAGCCTCCAGATCACGTTTCAAAGAGTCCGCTGAGGGGAGAGAGCCGTTTAGGCCGCAGTAATGTTAAAAGCAGGTAGATCGCTGCTTCCTGATTCCCGCCGCTCACGCTGAAAGGCGGTGTTTTCTTTAGAGCAGCAGGGTTTTCTAATCAGACACACGGCCCGGGAAATATGCTGTCTCTGAGTTTGGCTGCGAGCCAGGCGGAGGGCGAGCCAGGCGGAGGGCGAGCCAGGCGGAGGGCGATCCACCGCTCGGCTTTCACCGCCGTCCACAGCTGCTGAGCTGGAAACAGCTTCAGTGTGACGCGCAACTCTTTTTACACGTTTGGACGCTTCATCCAAAAATACTCTCTGAAAGGGGCGTTTTACAGCTTTGATGCACATTTAGGATTAAAGGCGACCTGCTCGGCTCCTTTCAGCTCCATATTTTTATTCCCGGACTCCACCAGACTCACTTTGCATGAGTCACCATCAAAATGAATCCTTATTAATGCCGTTTAACCTCCTCATACTGAGCAGGTTTTCCCAGCAGCAGCTGAGGAGCAGCTGAGTGTTTCAGATAATAACAAACTCATTTTAGTGGGGAACACTTAAATTCCTTAAAGTCGTGTTGTGTTCATCATCTCAGTCACGTTCATGTTCAGCTTTGTCCTTCGGGTGTTAATAAAACCGGTCTTCCTGTGAGTGTGCGACACACGAGGACACGCAAATGTGACAAAGTACTAAATACCCCTCTTGAAGCTGCCTTTTGCAGGAACTAAAGTTTTCACCACCAGAGGGCGGTGTTTTACTAGCTGCTGTATTGAAATTCTTTCAGGTTTCTTTATTATTATATCTCTTTAGTCTCACCCTCGTTTCCTCGGCAGCCTTTTCCGTGTCTCAGCAGTGTAAATAAAAGTGTCTCCTGAACTTTGACCTGTCTGGGTAAATGAGGCAAGCGGTGACTTGTTGCACCATCTTGTGGTAAAAAGTGGTATTACGTGAAAGTACAGCCCAGCCCTGGTTCGCCTTCAGCTGATATCTCCTCAACACAACACGCAGATGTTTCGCACACAGTCACAGTCTGCAGAGACTTTAGTTCATTGTGCAATATTGAAATGATTTTTAAACACAGGAATTTAAAAAGCATCCTTAAGTGGACCTTAATTAATTTCTTCTGTAAGTGAAGTTTACATGACTTCATTTGTTTTAATAAGTCCAATTAATAAACGTTACAGTGCATTTTTTAAAATGTTTTAATTTTTCATTTTTAATGAATGTTTATTTGTATCACCATGAAGTTTCTGTGCAGCTTTGGTCAGCCTCTGCTGTGTTAAATGTGCTATAAATACAACTTCACTGTCCAGTGCAGAACGCATCCTGCGACTTCAGCTCTCGACACATTTCACGCAAACTGCAGTCGCTGCTGCAGCTTAAACTGTGCACAAACAGAGCCAGAACCCGAGGATGGAGGTGGAGGATCCCGCTCATTTACCCATCAGTGCTGCTGGAACAAACCTCTGAGTCGCCTCCACCATCATCTGCTGTGACTCACTGCTCGCTGCTCCGTGTGTAGGTGTGTTTTATCCAGAGTTTGAATCAGAATCAGCACAGCAGGAGGTGATGCACTAATCCTTCCTTTGGGGGATCTGAGGAGGCGGAAGAGGAGGAGAGCAGCAGCCGACACAAACAACTCCTGCTGCTCGTGGACCTACAGCTGCAGCCTCGACACACACGAGTCCATTAGAATCTAAATTAATAGAGATTTACGGCTCCTCTGCATCTCTGATCTATCTGGCCCTGTGACCGGGGGCCCTTTGCACCTGATGAGATGAGTACTCGAGCCATCAGGTTTTATTAGAATAACAAAGACTTCTAAAAAATGTGCAGTGGTGTGGTGATTCATTTCTACTGCATCAGATTTTAGTGTTAGAACAGGTTCAGAAACATCAGTGTCTCTGACTCTTTGTAATAAAGTTGTGTTTTACTTGGTCTAAGTTTATTTTTTTACAATCCTGCTGATCTCTCTGTTTAATCTCACTCTGCCCAGAGCTCTTACGGAGTCTGAGGAGATCTCAGAGGCAGGAATGGAGAAAAACTGACTGACTGCACGTCTCCATCAAAGGTTTTTTCATGCTGATATTCTGAATGGTCCAGCAAACTTCACTTTTGTTTTCATGTATTTTTCTCAGATGCAGATTCGCATTCTAACACATTATTATACCACACACCAACTGTAGTTTTAGTTATGTTTTACAGCTGTGTCTTATGGCTGGAAATTTCCTAACAAACAAACTCAGCAAAAAGTCCTGTTCCTTTAATGTTTCTACTTTATTAATTAATTAATAAAATGTATTATTCTTATATATGTATGTGTATATATATATTTTTTTCATAAATTCATGTTTACACACTCTGTGTGTGTGTGTGTGTGTGTGTGTGTGTGTGTGTGTGTGTGTGTGTGTGTGTGTGTGTGTGTGTGTGTGTGTTATTCTGCTACTCAATTTAAAATTAGGTTATTTTGTACAAAATAAAATATTATTTAAGTTTATCTCTATAAAATTATAAAGACTCAAACATATAAATTCAAAATAAACGTTGCCGTGATCAGTTGCGCATTTTCCGCGCAGCTTTGTTGCTCTTGAACGCGCCACCGAAGTGAATTGTGGGACGGAAAGAACATGGCGGGACGTTCAAAAGCTCCTTTGACGGTCCGAGTTTACAGCTGAATGAATACAGAGGAAGCGCCGGTAACGGAGAGTCGCAGACTGCCCGCCGGCCTTGACCATGAGCGGAGGCCGGACGAAGCCCGATTCTGCGGTCAGTCTGATTCGCTCCCCGCTGGAGGAGAAACAGGCGGCTAAACCAAGAGCAAGCCGCCTGAGCAGGAGCTCCAGATGGAGGCCGGGGTCGGAGCTGGACTCCCCGAGGAGCCAGCAGACAGGTCAGCAGCATCTTTCTGGGCCTTTAGCGTCGCTTTAGCTCCCCGGAGCTGCTGTCTCTCATGTGACCGAAACAACTCCTGGCAACGTCCCGTTCTCCTGTTTGAGCTGCTCCACACACCAAACTGCATTCAAATATCTGCAAATTTTAGGTTTTCGGGTATAGCGCAATAAAAATCTGCTTCTCGTAACATGAACAAACACGTCTTTATAATCCGGAGGGCTCACACTTCGGTTCGGCTTAGAACAGGGGTGCGCAAATGTTTTGGCTCTGGGGCCATATTGACTTTTTGAAATTTGACAGACGGGCCGGGCCAGCACCAGATGCATACATATCAAACATAAACATAAAAAAGAAATTACAGTGTTAATACTTAAATTTACTTTTAGTGAGAACAGTGTTTGTTGTTGTAGCAATTATCAGAATCTTTGACTTCAGTCATACTTATGATTTGGTTTCAGCAATTCTGTACCAGTCTTTTTTATATTTATAATGCGGCTGCTGTTACACCCAAATTTCCCCTCTGTGGGACAATAAAGGCTGTTTCTTCTTCTTCTTTAGCGGGCTGGATTAAAAAGACCAACGGGCCGGGTCTGGCCCCCGGGCCGTAGTTTGCCCACCCCTAGCTCAGAAGAAATTCATCAGCTGTGCGGCTGAATATTAAACTAAGCAATACAGAACTAGTAAAGTGGTTTTCTCTGGTCTAAACATGATTATTTTTACCCATAGGGCATAATTGACTTTGTCTGTGCATTTTACGCATAGTGAACCTGTACTGTCAGACTGATAAACAGCTTGCAAACAGACAGCCAACAATGAGAGAGATTTATTTATTTTTTTTAATCCTTTGGTCCAGATTTTAAGACCCCCACCAGAATCCCCAGGTCCAGGCCAGCAGGTAGTTTCTGCGGAGAGTCTCCACATAACGACTCCGACTTCCAGCAGGATATCATCTGGGATGCCACCTCCCCTTCGCCAAACAGACGCGGTAAACTTGAGTTAAATTTGCTGTTTTTATCTTCCTTCTATGCCGGAGGTGTGTTTGCACCTCAGGGTGATTCTGTTGTTGTCTGCAGGTAAAAGAGGAAAGAGACACCCAGCCGGAGCCGTGAGCATCTCGGAGATCGTCAGCAGGATTGCTCCAAAGGTCAGAATCCTCAAAACAAACATGTCGCACCATAAAGCGGTTTCTGTTAAAGTTAATGATCTACTGCGCTGATTCTGCAGCACGGCAGGCCCGAGGATGCAGATCCGACTTTACAGCAGTGGATCGGAGACAGCGCCACCATCCCCTGCACTCCAGACGTTCGGCCTCCCAAACCCAAGAAGAAGTCCCCGAGGTGGGTTCAGCTCAGGATACTGATGGGAGCACAGCTGACGTGTGCTAAAGATTTTTTGATAAGGAATCAATCTATTTTTACACTTTACTAAAAGCAGGAAATCAAAAAACTCGCGGCAGATGGCTGCCCCTCCCTGAGCCTGGTTCTACCGACGGGTTCTTCCTGTTAAAAGGGAGTTTTTCCTTCCCACTGTCCCCAAATGCTTCCTCATAGGGGGTCATCTGATTGTTGGGTTTTCTCTGTGTTATTGTAGGGTCTTTACCTTACAATATAAAGCACAGTGAGGCCACTGTTTCATGTGATTTGGCTCTATAAAAATAAAGTTGAATTGAACTTGATTTTTCCCCAAGGTTGAAAAATTCCTGCAACAAAAGTGTGATGCATGGAGTTAAAAGCAATACAGAGTTTAATGTAAACATGATAGAAAAACGTCACAATGAAGGGCAGCATAAGAAAAAATGAGAAATGCACAAGTTTCTGATTTAAAGATGAAAATAAAGTATTTTATAGTTGATCTTTGCTCAGAGCCAGAACTAATGAAGTCAGATTCATATCATTATTATTATTTTTTTGTGCTGTTTTCTAATGTACAGACTGTACAGCTTTCAAGCAATGCATGCAGCTCCTCTGTAGGCTTAAAGAAGCTGGCCAATCAAACCACTAAAAATCACTGATATAAAACCTTAAAATACCCCAAAACTCAGCGCGAGGCACATGTTCAGATTGCTGTAAATGTAACAAATATAAAAATGTCACACGCTTTGTCTTATTGTGCTGAGTAAATGCCACAAATTCACGTTCCCACAGCTTGAGGAGGTGCTGTGATGCTGATCTCTGTACGAGAAGACTGAGACCGTATGAAACAGCTGCGCAGTCCAGTTATCGGTTACAGAAACGTGTCGAGCCTTGAGGACGAAATAACGTTGGTTATCTTTCTTATAGCACACCAGCGCCTCCTGCAGCATTACACAGTCCATTACAGTGCATTTACTGCACGTGTTTATATCTCAGACGTATCAACGTCTGGTGGATGGAAACTTAAATCCTGGCTCCAGCATCCACTCGCTGCACCAGAAGCCCCAAAGATCTACCCCTCGGTGACTGCTGATGGGTTTCCAGTCAGTTCAGGTTGTGACGCTGGGTGTTCTCTCAGTGAGCTGACATTTTGTTCTGTTGCAGAACGAACGCCGTCGACGACCTGCTGAAGCTCGCCAAGCAGTTTGACTTCAACATGTTCCGTCAGGATGAAGAAGAGGTGGAGGATATGCACCAGCAGAGCCTCGAGCTCCTGTCGGAGGACGTCCTGGATTTCGAGAACGGCGTTCAGAGTGAATTTTCACCTTCGCTTCCTGGAAGCTGTCAGCCAGCTGTGAGCGCAGGAGCAGGGAGTGATGTGCAGCTTCATCCGGATCGACACACGGAAGACGATTTGGATTTTCTGTTCGATGGGCCGACTCAGCACGTGAGCGGAAACCTGAGTCAGGCGTCCTCAGCTCAGTCACAGGTCAAACCTGCTTTCACATTACCTTCCAAAGAGGCTCCTGGGAAACCGTCCACTTCCTCGAGTTGTCCCGCTTCAGCTGTTTCTATGCCAGATGGAAACGGTGCGTCAGCGAATGACTTTGAGGATGACTGGGAAAAAGACGACCTGCTGAACAACTCTTTGGTGTTTGAGATGACGCAAAATCCTCTGAAGTTCACCGCTCCAAAGCTCTGCTCCACCCAGAAATCTGCCAGTAAGGAGAAATATCAAAGGGAAACTCCAGCTGCTGTTCGACTCGGCCAATCAGCTGGATCCAAAGTGGAAAAGGAGAACATTAGGCCGAGAGCGACTTTCAAACTGGAGTCTAATTCTGATTTCTCAGTGGAAAAGATCCAGAATCCAAACCGGCAGGTGGATTACAGTTCAAACTCTGCTTATAAAGACACTCAGCAGACCAGGTTCTCAACGGAAGTTGGATCTTGCCAAAGGATTTCTGCTGGAAGCTCCCGGTCTGCTGCGCCAGAGACCAAAAACACTCCAAACTTTCCAAAGAAACCTGAAGTTTCTTCCCACAGCGAGGCGCCTGCTGTCTCCGACTTCCTGGATGACGATCTGGACTCTTTCTTCCTGTCAGATCCGGTCTGGGACGACCCGGCTGACGATGAGCTGCTGTGTGAAGTGTGTGAGGACGTGGAGAACCAGATCGAGAGTGTGGTTCAAAAACAGGCTCCTCTTATTGGTCAGATTCCAAACCAGAGAGCAGTTCTGCAGCCGACCAGCAGAACCAGACATGACAACAGGATCCAGCAGCCGGTCCCCCAGAAACCAACTCCTCCCTCCCCAGGTGTAGGTAGACCAGCTGGCAGCTCATTGGCTGGTGGTTCTTTTTCCAGCATCACTGTAAAGGTGAACGAGTCTCTGAGGTTCACACAAACAAAAACAGTTTCAGGATCCACACTCGGGTCAGCGTATCTGCAGGGGAGCAGCCGGGTCCAGCCAGCTGCTGCACCGCCGCGGCAACCGCAGCCACAACAACCGCCGCCGCGGCAACCGCTGCAGAGACAACAACAACCGCTGTCACAGCAATCGCTGCAGAGACAACCGCTGCAGCAAGGGTCAACACAACCGAGACCGCCACAGCAGCACGCCACCAAAAACCAGTTCACCTTCAAGAGGCCAAACAACCCAGTTTACACAGCGATCAACAAAGGTAAGAGCACAGGTGATCCAAGCAATCAAACCTCAGTTGAACTGAGCTGGTTTGTTTATAAAAATGTGATCAATCGATTTGTTTGATTCTGTAAATTCAGTGAAATGTGGTTAAACCTCTAAAACAAATGAGTGAAAACTTCACATTAGGTTGTTGATCGTATTAAACACAATGAATTGGATCAAAGGAGCTGCAGAAGGTTCCTTCAGAGCCGGACGAACTTTTCTGTGAGCTCAGAGTCCCTAAAGAGGTGGTGTATCGGGGTTTGCTGGTTTACGTGCTGATTCGTTGTGTTTGTCTGATTCCTCGCCTCCTGCAGCTGCGGTGAAATGTTCGGCTGCAGAAATCGAGCTGAAGAAGCAGCAGGCGATGGAGCGGCGACGGCAGCGACTGCAGGCTGCCCAAAATCTCAGAGCGCCGACGTGACGGAGCCGGACCGACCCGGAAAGAACCGACCCCCAGGACCGAGCTCGGTAAACGGGGTCAATACAACAGCTCGGCTGCCCGAGGATCGAAGCAGGCGGACACCCAGACAGCAGCTGGTGCTCCCTGATTGGTCGGACGAGTGTCTGAACTTACAGAGCCAATCGTCTCCTCTGTGAATGTGTTCCTGTCAAATGTAACTGATGTGTGTGTCGCTCTGTGTGTTTTTAAATCGTTTTTATATTTTTGGTCTGCAGTAAAATATCCGATGAACTTCGGCCTCCGTGTCTCCAGCGTCACACTCTCCACCTGTAGAGCTTCAGCGAGCGGAAACACCACCTGTTTCCTGTCGTCTTTGGTCTGCCGTGTGTTCACGGCTGGTTTCGGGGATCTTATGTGAACCTTTTAAAACTGCTGGAATGAAAGTTATTTTATGTCATGCTTGAAAATAGCACACATGAGCTCCCTGAGCCATTTCAAGGATGCCAAGGGCAAGTGTTGGTCTAGAAGAGCTTCAGTAGTTTTCAGTGCCCAGCTTCAAGTGACTGAAAACGGTTTTCTGGGGTGGAAACGTTTGGAAACTGCTGCGATTTTTTTTACGAGGCGTCGGCCGTGTCGGTGCTTCTGAATGACCAGCGTGGCTTCAGAGTTCCAGGAAGTCAAGTTCACACATGATAACAAACCAGTGTGAGCAGATGAATCTACAGGTGACTCGGTAAACATCCCTCAGGTGGAGATCCTTTTATTCACATTGAAAACCAACATTTAAAGTGATTTATGTAAAAATGGTGCGAGTGCTCGTCCCCGATGGCGTTCGGTGTGGCTCCGTGTTTCCTCCAATGTCTCCAACAAAGGTGGAGCGCGTGAAGCTGGCCTGCTCCACAGAGAAGCAACAGGTGGAGTCATGAGACAGGCGAACGGGCTCCTCCTCCAAGTGTCACAGACTGTGGGTTTCAGTGGGCGTTACATGGTGCTGTGGAATCCATCAGCACAAATGCCTAAATGAACATTTTTACGGTTAATGTTTAAATACTGAAATGTTAAAATGTCTCCTGAGAATAAAATTAATCCGAGCAGTTTACTGGACGAATGAATCAGTGTGACAGCAGGAAGTGACACACAGATATTCAACATATTCCACACAAACTGGTGTTTGGATAACGAGGAGCAGAGAGCAGGACGGCTCTTAAAATTCCGGGAATTTAATCAGCTTTTAAGAATTCTCACATTTAATGTGAAAGCCTCTGTCTCCACAGACAGCAGAATCATTGTGTTTGCTGGTGGTGTTTGTGGTGCCGCGGGAGGCTGTTCGATCCTTCGTGGTGTTTCAGGATCAGCTGGCACCATCAGACCTGCAGGAGGCTAAAGAAGAAAATCTAAATTAGATATTGAACCAAACTAAGTGAAACAATGCTGTGCGTTTGCAGACAGAAAAAAGTGCAATAAAAATGATCAAGTTAATTTTTGTATGGTCACATTTTATTCAATTTTTTTACCTGTGTCCAGTTAACTAATTATAATTTTCTAATTCTAAATCATACATTTGTGGTGAATAAACAATTCACCAAGGAAAGGCTGATCAAAAAGCAATAAATGCCAATAAATCTATACACTTAATAGGTGATTTGTAGACCCTGTAAAGGGCCTGGAGGGTTTTTTCTGACCTGTACGACCAATAAAACTTTATTAATGTACTCTGTGAAGTCTTTAATCTGGTGAACAGTGCAGACGTCGGCACCGACTCCCCCTGAAACCAGAACCTGTGCTCACCTTTCTGCTTCACTGCAAATAAATGGCTTTTTTGAATTTAGCCTAAAGCTAAGCTAGGCCGAGAGACCTGAAATGTTGAACTGCTCCTTTAAAGTCACACTGGCTGGTTGTTAAAGTGCTTTTCTGAACATGTGAATTATGAGCAGAACTCTTGCATGAAGATTTCCATCAGCAACGTAAAATTCACCAAATCAGCTTCTGCACCAAACCTCAGTGGATCAGCTGACTGGTTTCCTGCAGGGAAGCGTTCAATTGAATTTTAAAATATCTTTCAGTCTTATTTTTTACATTTAAATGAAAATTCAAGATGCACTAACTGAGACGTATCCTGATACATGCATCACCCAAAGCAGTGATGCTACACCCACAGTCTGTCGTGTTGCTCTGCAGGTCACGTGTCCAGCAGCTGGGAGGACAACATACATCCTGTATACTGAGTCACTACAGCTGCTCCCTTTAGATCATCTCACCCTATCCCAGCATCCTCCTCTGTCACTCCGACCCTCTGCATGTCCTCCTTCCCTGCATCCATGAACCTTCTCTGAGGTCTTCCTCTTTTCCATCCTCTCTCCTCTGCGCATGTCCAAATCATCCCTCTGATGGACTCATGTATAATCCTGTCCATCCTGCTCACTCCCAGTGAAGATCTGAGCATCTTCAGCTCTGCCACCTCCAGCTCGGCCTCCTGTCTCCATCACAGCAGGCTTCACTACCATCCTGTAAACCTTCCCTTTCACTCTGGCTGCTCTCCTTCTGTCACAGATCACCCCTGACACTCGTCTCCACCTGCTCCACCCTGTCTACACTCTCTTCTTCACCTCTCCTGTGCACCGTCTGCTGCTTTGGATGGTTGACCTCAGGTATTTAAACTCATCCACCTTTACTCCCTCTGCTCATTGCATCTTTACCCTCATTCACACATGGATTCTGTCTTTCTCCCGATGCTCATTCTTCTTCCCTCCAGAGCATACCTCCGCCTCATGATGCTGCACGAATCTGCTGATGTTTGTAACATTAGCTGATAAAATAATTTAAAAATGGCTGGCTAAGTTGCCAGATCCGCCCTCGGAGTCTGCGTTGTGCTGGGTGCTGGGTGCTCGGTGATGGTCAGCTGGAGGCCACAGACTGCTGCTCTCTCCCCATCCTGCCTTGCTGATTTTTCTCTAGTTTTGCTTTTTGCTGATCTCCTTTTAACTGCTGGTAGCGTGAGCTGCACAGGTAGACCAGGTCCTCCAGGATGGAACATCATGCGTCTCCCAGCACAGTGAGGATCCAGGAGATGAGCCGAGAGCTGGACAGGGCTGAAGAAAGGCATCAACCTGGCAGCAGGACCGATCTCTGCTCCTCTGTTTGAGGAGGCTCATAGAGTGTTGGCATAATGTTTTGGAGCAGTGTACTTATTTCACAGACTCTTCATATATAAGAAATGTTGCACAAAGCAAGTTAAAAATGGGGAGAACCAGAATTAAAGTGACTGAAATCCAAAAATCAGAGATGCTGATGTTTGAGAAAACGTGGCATCAGTGGAGTCTTCTGTGTCTGCTGCTCTGATCTTTGTGCTCCGTTTATCACAACAAGAAACTTTTCTTTTAGTCACATTTTATTTCCCCATTTCTTCTCCATGAAGCACTTTATCAAAGTGGTTTCGTGGGGATTCACCAGTAGAATTAGAGATGATGTCATTCACGAGTCGCCGTGCCTGAGGATTGGCCGTCGGCAGCCACCTGTTCCTGATCGGGCGGCCCGTGCACTCGAGCTTGTCGGGCCTCTTCATTACCAGCGTGGCAGCTGTCTGATGGAGCAGATACTTTCCCAGCAGGTAAACTGAGCCCCGTTATCAGCAGACAGGTGTGTAACTGTAGTTGTGCAAATCACAGGCTCACAGATCTGTAATCTGCCTCGCTTCAATCACATGACCTTTGCTCTCACTTCACTCTGTCAGGGAAACTCACCGCAGGGTGTTTTGAGTTTAATTATGAAGGAGATCCTTTGGGAAGTTAAAGTCATGTCTGATTAAATATCTCGTCAGCTGTGTCAGTGTTTAAAAAGTATACTGTTAAATTATTCTCCAACATTTACACAAAGACAAACTCCTCTCCTGCAGCTTTACTCTTCTTTGGAGTAACTGTGCTGGGGTCAGTCTTGATGCTCAGACAGGAGACGGTTTTTGGAGCATCGTTCATTCAGGGGCCAGAAGAGAAAAGAGTTGCTGCGACTGTTCCTCTGTACTCACACACACTCTCTGTGTCACACTGCAAAGCTTCAAAACGAGTCGAACACACACACCAATCTCCATAACCAGCACAGCCAAACCTGACCAATCAGGTTTGAGCGCGCTTTAGGACTGCATTTGCTGAATAATCACAATTTAGCCCTTTATTAGTTTCTAAAGGCATCCGTGTTTGAGGCATGAACAGGAGGTCTTGGCCTAAATGTCGACCGGGTACACCTGAAGTCCTGCAGAACTGCCAGAGGATTGGCCAGTGGGTCATAACGAGTTAATGACGACCTAATTGACTACATAACGACTCCGTGAGACTCCGGCTCATGATGAAGTCAAAGCAGGGCAGCCTGAGGTCAGAGTTTATGACGGCAGCATCAAACCTGCCCTCTCTGAAGGCCGGCGTGTGGGAAAAAAGTGACATGAATAAAATGTGAAAAGCACCAAGCACCACATGTTCCGGCTGAAAAAATCTGAAATAAGAGGACAACGTGCCAGCGTGCAGTGCGAGAAATCAAAAGCCAGCCCGGACCACATCGAACTGAGGCGGCCAATCTGAAAGACGTGGGTCTGACAGGTCGCCCAGGACAGGCCCAGATGGAGACACATCATCAGTGCCTCATACCCCCCAGGGATGAAGAGGACTAACTGACTAATCCTGATCCGTTTGGATCCCTGAGCTGACTGAAAACAGCAAACAGTGAGAACTGGGACCTGAAACTGCACACATAGAATCAGCCGTCAGGGCTGATTAAACGTTTGCTTTGGCTTCAAAATAAAGTTGTTTTTAAAAGCTTCTTTTCTCCCCCGCAGTATGAAAGCTTCTGATTGGCTCAAGTACACTTCCCTCCATCTTTACAATGATAACCAGTAGGTATGTCTCCCACCACAGCTCAGACTATCCTGAGCTGCCTCTGTGCGTCCGAATAACACAACTGGCTCATCTGTTTCCTGGTTTTGGCTGTTGATTGGCTATTTGGGGAGAGGGGGGTGGGGCACCAGCTGTCCTTGGCGTTTCTGATGTCACATAGATTTCTATTCAGGATTTAAGTGCAGTGAACCTATATTGTTTTACAACTATTAAAGAAAGTGTTTTTTTCTGAAATGTTTGACCTGATTTGATGTCTTTAAAACCGTTTTTAAAGTTTTTATTACGACCGCCATGATTCCAAACTCGATTCCCTGCAGGAAAACTGGATTCCTCCTGGTTTGAAGTGACTTGGTTTTAGCTGCTCCTGTCTACTTGCCAAAGCATCCTTGGGCAAGAGCCCCAAATTGTTCTCTGATGCGTTCATCAGAGTGTGAATGTTAGATATAAAACACTCAGGCATGTATGAATGTGTGTAATTGCGTAAGCAGGTTTTACCTGGATCAGTCTGATTAGAAAGTTTTAGAAGTAGCATCTGCACATAAAGGACACCCAGAGCTCACTGCAGAGATATCTGGTCTGGGAACACATCAGATTCTCCAGGAGGAGCCGGAAAGCTGCTGATTACAGGGATATCTGGACTAACCCACTGAACACTTAAGGAACCGAACAGTTTGAATGATGCAAAGCTGAGTGCCGTTACAAAGATGCCGTGTGAGTTTCATGGACCCACCCGACTCCTACAACGGCATCAGGGTTTACAGCAGATCCTCTTCCCCGCTGCAGCCGACACTTACCTGCAAGTGAAATGAAGTTACCTGAGAATCACGCTGAACTCTGAATGACCTCTGTTTCCTCCCCCACCTGCCTCTCTCCATGAATTATTCCCATTCAGTCAGAGAGGATGAAGACAGGTGAGAGGACTGGCTGGTGTCCGTCCAGACGGCAGACACGCTGATAAAGAGCGGGACAGGTTTCACTTTAAAGACGCTTCCTGGTGTCACCAAACAAACAGCAGCTACACAAGAACTGGGTCACTAAAACCGGAGAAAACCTCACGCCACGGAGCAGCAGGCAGATCTCTGAAATCTGTTTCTAATTCAAACAAATGAGTCAGGAGGAATTCTTCTTATTTTTACTTTGGATTCAGCTCAAACTTCTCAGTTTATAAAGTGACCTGTTGAACTAATTTAGGCCTTGAATTTAAATTAGTTACATTTTATTTATACAGGTCTTCAAAACCAAAGTGTTTTACAATTAACAAGAGAAAACAGAAACTGCCCTCCATCTGCAGTTGCAGAGGTCAGCAGTGCACGAACGCTGAAAAAGGAGACGCTTCAGCTTAGATTTAAAACCAGCCTCAGCTGATGCATACCGAGAGGTCACTTGGAGGTCGTTCTAGAGTCTCAGTACAATAATAATAAAGCACCAGCCCCAGTCTCTGTGAGCTTCGACCGCAGGGTGGTCAGGAGTGACTGGGAAGCAGACCTTAAGGATCTTGAGGGAGGGGCACAGCAGGACCGGATTCTATCATTCACAGGGAGCCAGTGCAAGGCTGCTAATGCTGCAGTAATGTTTTTGTCCCGGTCGGTAACCTGGCTGCAGCATTTTGGACTGACTGCCAAAGAGGAAGAAATGAATCATTAACTCCAGCATACAGTGCATTGCAGGAGTCCAGTCTAGATGTAATAAAAGCATGCATAATTTTATTTGTTTGTCAGTTATGTCCAGGATTATCCCAGGATTTTTAACCTGTGCATTAAATAGAGCTGCTTGCAAAAAATGATGTTTTCAAGCTGTCTTTTAAAAAAATATAGATGTGGTGCTTTCTTTTTGTGTGTGAATTTTCACTGCTGAAATACAAGAGGCTGCGCTGCCCCCGGGAGGACAGATGGTGCATTAGCTGTTCCTCCTGGTCCTCGTCATGCTCATGTTGAAGAATGAAACCCGTTGAAGTCCTGATGTCAGAGAGTTTTTTTTCCTGAGCAGCAGCAAAAAGAGACGATTTTTTTTCTAAGTCTGTTAATTCATTAGAAAAGCCATCAGATCTTTAGACTGTTTCTGCTGCTGAGACTCCTTCAATGAACTCTGCAGAAGGAAAAACTGTGACAAGCTGTAAATGTAGAAGATATTAATCCTTTTCATAGGTTTATTGCTTCTCCTTCAGTATGTCTGTCTTTCTCTCTAGTTGAAGTTTTAACAATGCCGTTGTTTTCATTAAAAAAATATTCATTATTGTTCATTTTTATTAACGCGTCCTTCTGGATTTAAACCCAGTAGAAGCAGCTTCGGGTTGAGTGGAGCTTCTTTCCTCTCCTGTCGCTCTGAGCTCTTCAGAATATTTGAATCTTTGTGCCAAACTGAGTCAAACAGCTCCTTCAGCCTCTGAGCATCTCCTCCATGTGTCTGATGGATTTTTATTCTAATACTGAACCTGCAGGAGGTCCAAATAGAACTGCATCAAATGCAGGACTGATTAGTTATTATTTCTGACTTTATTTCTGAAGAGATTATCTCTAAAAAAACAAACACATTTTCACAACTTTAATCAAACCCAATGAAAGCTGCACAATTTAATCAATGGGAAGCAGTCTGAACTGTAGCTGCATCGTATCGTAATCTGGCAGTTCATGCAGCAAATTTACCCAATTACATAAAATATTTAATAATCAGAAAATCCATCCAAATGTGGCACCAAATTTGACCAAGCTGGGAAAAAAAGAGCTGATGGAGATAAAAAGCAGGTGAAGCTGCAGAGCCTGCCGATGAAGAGCAACATCAGAGCTGTTTGAGGGCTTCTCTGTTTGACATCTTCATGTGTAAGCCGCCTGCAGAGCAGCAGAGGTGTGATCACATGTCATACTCTGCTATTAGTCAGTCTTGTTTAACACCAGGAAACGTGTTTGTGAACTTCCTCTCTCTTCATGGGGTCTTTCACAGCTGCCCAGATCATCAACACTCTACAGAACCATCCTGTCAGTCATCAGTGGCCCGAGCGCTCCTGTTAGTGATGTTATGTCTTGCACTAAAGCCCCGAGGCCTGGGTCGAGCAAAGGGGGCGTTTACAAATGAAGCCCGTATCGTTTTTCAGAATATCTCGGAACAAAAGCCAAATGTGACTCATTGTGTGATTCGAGTTGCTGAAAAAGACGTGAGAAATAGAGGAAGTGATCTGAGGTGAGTCTGATCCACTGTTAGAGCAGCATAATCATTCACCTGGATCCTCACCTGTACAAATGAGCACTTCAGTTTCAGCTGCTTCAGTCCTTTGTGAGAGTGTTTTCTAAGGGTGGGGAAGTTATAGCAAAAAGAAGGAATCAACTGGGCCCCAACACTGCCAATTGTTTTTATTCTTTAATAAAAACACCCCCACCCCCACCCAAGCACCCCCTGTTTATCCACAAACACACCACACACTGTCTATAAACAGCCCTTTATTGACATACCACAGCTGATCTATTGATCCACAGATATACCACGATCAGGATAGATTTGTTTAATCTGGTTTTACAATACATCAAATGGAGATTTTGATGACATAATTGCATAATTATGCTAAAAGGTCAGTCAGTCAACATGTAACACAACAGTAGGAATGCTGAACATCAAACGTCCAGCAGGTGTGAGCACTCCTAATGGAGCCATTAAACAGGGCTTCCTGTGATCAGGCTTTTGATGAAGCAGCTGGCCGGAAAGATCCGACACATTCACGGGGCCTCATCCTACCATCACTAGCTCCTGTGTCTGTGGGTTATGTCTTTCTTTAGCACAGCCAGAAAAATGCCTGAACAATCATTGTCACTGTGTGGACTCATGCAGGACTCAGAGGCAGACCTAATAACTAAACGAGCCTTTATTGGCTGAAACTTAAACAAATACACAAACCAAGGTAGATAACTAAACTCAGAAAAACCTAAACTGGGAGGGGGGAACTAGGGAAACACTAGGGGCAAGGAGAGCACAGGGCAAAACACGACAAATACAACAACAGGACAAAGAGAAGACAGAAACAATATATACACAGAGGATGATCAGGGAATGTAATCACGGCAGACAAGACAAGGAAGTAAAACTGAAGAGTTTAAGAGACAAAGACTGACAAAGTAAAACACGAAACTACCGAACACAGAGACAGAAATGCAGACTTGACACAGTTAGGCAGACACATGAAGGAGGAACATAAACGTAAAGAATCAAGAAAAACAGAGGAAGAAATTAAACTAAGAACCAGAAACTGAAAACATTATTAAATATACTTAAATTTCACAAAAGGACAAAAACCAAAACCAGGGATCACAAAAGAAAACAAGTTCATTAAATTTAAAACACCAGGCTTCAGACCTAGGACCATGACAGTCATTAGTTCCTTCACTTATAACTTTTTATTGTTTTTTTAATGTGATGAAGGAAGTCCCCTTCAGCTGGGTGAATCGCAGAGCAGCACAATGAAAGGGACAAATCCTCTCGTCTATTTATTAATATATATTAGTCATATATACAGTTGGACATTAATATTTAGAGGCAGATATTATTATTATTATTATTATTATTATTATTATTATTATTATTATTGATACTTTATACACCAAAACATATTCAGCTTACAGTTAGAAAAAAGTCTAGAATACACACTATTTGACTATTTTTGTGTACTTAACCTTTATTTAACCAGGATGTCCCATGAGATTAAAATCTCCTTTTCAAGGAAAACTTGGCCAAGAAGCCTCACCAGAGGTGGCAAAAGTACTGACATTCTGTACTTAAGTAGAAATACAAGTACTTGTGTTAAAAACTATTCTGGTAAAAGTTGAAGTACTGGCTCAACTTCTTTACTCAAGTAAAAGTAAAGAAGTACAGGCTCTGAAATCTACTCAAAGTAAGAAAGTAAAAGTATTTC
>JAVDPK010003072.1:397955-408511 GCA_034780415.1 Cichlasoma orientale | reverse complement strand
TGTGTGTGTGTGTGTGTGTGTGTGTGTGTGTGTGTGTGTGTGTGTGTGTGTGTGTGTGTGAGAGAGAGAGAGAGATGAGTACTCAGAATTGTGGGTGTGCGTGATCTGAAAAGACTGTTCTGTTTCAGTGTTTGTAACTTTGTAAACCTTTGACATGCGCAAACAAGACTATAACACAATAAAGGAAGAGGAAAACCAAAAAGCAATGTTATAGTTATTAGAATTGTTAAACAAAAGCTGGCAGGCAGACATCGTTCTTGTCTTTATTTGAATGTTTGTAAACAGTTGTATATGAATAACTATTTCCATGTCTCCTATGGAAAATTTTGGTTTTGTCTGAAAATTGTCAGTTGAATTTGTTGTGGAAAGCAAGAACTATGAAGACCGAAATAAAGCCCATTACCAAAAGCTCCAGGAAATGAGACACACAAAAATGAATAATCTAAGTCAAGCATTTAATGCTCCTAAAATCACCACAAACCAGAGTGATGCGCTCCCAAACTCTCCATATGCAGTTTAACCTGCAGGACAGGAAGTTGTTTGAAGAGAGTGCTAGACTATGGAGTTCAGGCTATTTCCTGCTCTGATCAGCACTAAATTCAATTCAGTTCAACTCGATTCAATTTTATTTGCATAGTGCCAAATCACAACAAACAGTCGCTTCAAGGCGCTTTGTATTGTATGTAAAGACCCTACAATAATAAATTCAGGGTAAGTCATGCTAAAGATAAGATGAAAATAAGCCAAACAATAAAAATCACGTTATCAGAGTATACTTTGAAAGCTATGAAAAAATCAGACATATCAACCCTACAGCAATTTACAAACATACTAGAAATTGAAGATGCTTAGTTAATTTTAATGTAAAACATTCACAAGACAATCCTCCAGAAAATGCAAAAAATAAATAAATAATTAATTAATTAATAAAGCACAAGGCTGGAATTTCTGACCTGCAGTGAAGGAAGTTGTCAACAGGTATGAACTGGTTGAAGGAGCAAGGATCCAAACTGCGACTGATCTCAACATTGTCTCCGGCCAGCAGTCGCACCGCTGCTCGGTTCTCCTCCTCAAACACCTGCCACTGCAGAGACGAGCAGAGCAGCAGGAGGTAGTCATCTGCAGAGAGAAAAGAACATAGATGAGAGTAAAAAGAAGTTTTATGGACAAAAGGAATTACAAATGAGCACCGAAGGAAGATCAACTCACAGAATATGAATAAAGGATTGGGTCTCATGGCGAAGTCAGGCAGGTAAAACCACTTAATCACATTAGAAGACAAAGGCTGAACAGCTGTTCTCCAGGGGTAATCTACCAAGCAAACAGAATGTAGAGCAAAACAAAGATTGACATTTTTTTCATTTACATACTTTTAAATTAATACTTTTATCTTAGAAAATCTAACATTACACCCTCAGAAACGGTAATTTTGTTACTTCTAACATTAACATTTTTAAATAGATAATAAAATTATTATTTGCTGAATGTGAAAGTTCTTATCTGCAGTTAGTATTTTATGGATATTAAAAAAATATCAGTGGCCAAACTGAACACCAGAAGTTTATATTTTCTCTTTTTCAGGGTACGGATGTGAAAATGCTACAAATTGTGAAAAATTTACATACCAACACAGAAAGCAGGGGGGATGCCGATGCAGAGCAGGTACTGCAACACCATAAGGCCTGCTGTAAACACGCAGTATTTAGGCCACACTTCACCAATCGCCTTCCTGCGTCGCCGTGACAAGACAGCTAATAAGGCGCAGGAATGCAGCAGGGCGTAGAAATCCATCCTCTGACCAATCACATTGACTGCTACGATTAAACTGATCTAAGAAGCAATATGAACATAGTAAAATGTCAGATATGTTCAGATTAAATTAAATTAAATAGACAAAGAAACACACACTTTAGTCCTTAAAAAGTACCTCAAGTCCAAATTTGTAGAAGAAGAAGTTGATGAAATACTTGATGCATGGCAGGATGCCGTGATCAAGGTACTGCCTGGTGATGCCCTGGAAAATAATGCTGAAGGGTGGAGGCTTCAGGCTGTTATGGAGACGGAAGTAGAGCTGGTGACGGTGGACAGTGGCCTCAAACACCAGCAGCCCCAGGACCGTCAGATGGTTCTGCCACACAGTGAAAAAAAAAAAAAGTATATTAACACTATTTTAAGAGCAGGCATTTTTATTTAAATGTTGTCTACGTGTATGCTGCTCAAAAATTAAAGAAACACTTTTTAATCTGAGTGTAGCATTAAGTCAGTTAAATTCCTGGAATACTGATCTGGTCAGTTAAGTAGCAGAGGGGATTGTTAATGAGTTAATGAGTGCAAAAATGAGACAACCCCCAAAATAGGAATGGTTTTACAGGTGGAGGCCACTGACATTTTTTCCCTCCTCACCTTTTCTGAATGTTTTTTCACTAGTTTTGCATTTGGCTAGGGTCAATGTCACTACTGGTAGCATGAGTTGATACCTGGATCCTACAGAGGTTACACTGATAGTCCAGCTCCTCCAGGATGGCACATCAATACATGCCACTGCCAACGGTTTGCTGTGTCTCCCAGCACAGTTTCAAGAGCATGGAGGAGATTCCAGGAGACTGTGCTAGAAGGGCTGGACAGGACTATACAAGGTCCGTAACCCATCAGCAGGACCGGTATCTGCTCCGTCGTGCAAGGAGGAACAGGCTAAGCGCTGCCAGAACCCTACCTACAACATGACCAACAGGTCACTGGTGTGAATGTCTCTGACCAAACAATCAGAAACAGACTTCACAAGGGTGGCCTCAGGGCCCTGTGCTCAATTCACGGCACCATGGAGCCTGATTGGCATGTCCACCCCTGGAGCCCTGTGCTTTTCAACGATGACAGTAGGTTCACCCTGAGCATGTGACAGATGTGAAAGGGTCTGGAGAAGCCGCAGAGAACGTTATACTGCCTGTAACATTGTTCAGCACGGTTTGGTGGTGGGTCAGTGATGGTCTGGGGAGGCATATCCATGGAGGGATGCACAGACCTCTACAGGCTAGGCAACAGCACCCTGACTGCCATTAGGTATCAGGATGAAATCCTTGGACAGACCCTACGCTAGTGCAGTAGGTCCTGGATTCCTCATTGACTTACTGCACCTCCTGGTACTGCACCTCCTGGTACTGCACCTCCTGGTGCACAACAATTCCCAGCCTCATGTGGCGAGAGTATGCAGGCAGTTCCTGAAGGATGAAGGAACTGATACCACTGACTGGCCCCCATGCTTGCCTGAATCAAATCCAATAAAACACCTCTGGGACATTATGCCCCTGATGTTAGGCATGCATACCAGCACATGGGGGCCACATAAACTACTAGTACCATTTTGAGCTGCTACAGTGAAATTTCTACAAAATGGACTAGCCTGCTGCATAATTTTTTGTCTTTGAATTCAGCACTCTGTAGGTTGATCATTTTCATTTCCGTCAGATTATGTGGCATTGTTTAATTCCAAACACATTACCCAGTCCATATCAGTATAGATGTCCAGCATGATTTTTTCCCCATTGAGATCTGATGTGTTTTCAAAGTTTTCCTTTAATTTATTTGAGCAGTGTACTTGTTAGGATGCAAAAAGACAGCAAAGACATGTAACAGTTTTTCCAGACACCAAACTTTGGTATGTATCATCTCACCCTTAGGCAGGGGAGGATCCTGCATTCACACTTGCGCAGTGCTCCACACCAGTAGATGGGGTCAACAGGCTCGATGTAGAGAACAGACCTTCTCAGCAGCTCCACCATGTTTCCCTTCAGCTCTGCTCCATCATCCAGCCCCGAACTGTTGGAGGGAAGCAAGCCCTGGACAGAGGAGTCAGAATCACTATCAATGCCTGTTTGTGTCTCAGTATGAAAGATGATACATGGACCCTGTGACAGAAGTTTGTAATGTGCATACTAAAAGAAATAGCACCACATATGAGTATAGCCCTGCCTTGGGTTTGTGGTGCTATGCTGCTGGATACTGATTAGACATCCACTTTTTTTAAAAAACACTTATACAACTAGGGTCACAAATGCACCTCAACTCAACATGCACCAGCAGGTTTGAACCCTGAACCTTCCTGCTGTGAGCTGACTAACCACTGCACGACCACAGAATACAAAACAAACAAACAACAACAACAACAAAAAAACAGAAAATAACATAGAAAAGACTCACTTAAGCCCACCTGCATAACAATGTAAATACAGAAAACTCACAGCAGTGCAGTTGGAGGAATAATCAAGAGGTTTGATGACTTTGAGCTGGTAAAACATCTTGCACACCACCATGACGCATGCCCACACAGCAGAGATGCTGGATGCCAAAGGTCGTAACCTTGGGAACGGGAGTGCAAACGCCCACAAAACCAGGAAAAGCAAGTTCATCAGCGAAACCTGTGCAAATGGAAGTCACAATTTTTGTTTCTAAAATATATTAACACATGATTTAGTCATGTACAATTGCTGTACTTGAATTAGAATTGAAGTTAGTCTCATATTGGGTGATTACAAAAAGAGGAAGGAAAGGTGCAGATAATGGCACTAACTTTTTTTATGAGTAAATCAATATTTTTGGCTTTTTTTTTTTTGACAATTTGTATGAACACAGCTATAGATTTTATGGATACATGATCAGAGCCAACATCCCACCTCTTGCAGTGACACCCAAATGATACCAGAGGACACAATTTTGAGGCTGTGGAGCTCCATCAGCCTCCAGCCCAGCTCCTGCAGCCTTCGAAGCCCCGACAGACCCTGGATGAGCAGCAGGCTCGCCCGATCCACAATCACCATCCACTTGTCCTCACTACTGCTTTGCACCGTTTCTAAGAAGAGATGGCAGCAAGAGTAGGAAAGGGTATCAGACATTGGATAATATGACTGCTGCAGCCCCAGACAGTAACAGTGTTAAAAAAAGGAAAATTCTACCTAAAAGTCATGATTGTCACCTACACACACACACACAAAAAAGACCCCAACCAGCATGTGAGCATTAATGAAAAACATTGCTGTTAGAGATTCTGTAGTTCCATGTTATCATATTGATTAATTTTCCCAGTTACCGTCTCCAGTCGCGTCCTCCTGCTCGTCCGTCCCTTTCTCTGAGGAGCTCTGCTGTCCGATGCTGGCCAGAGTCTCCTGACTTTTACCAGTCCCCATCTGCTCCTTCACAAGCCTGACAACCACAGTGAGAGTGTTTCATTTAAAGAAAATCAGACTGAGAGAAACTTCAAGGGTTCAGTAACCAATTCAAGGGCAGTTTAACAAGTTGGCATATATCCCAGTATGGGTATATATTTATCATCCAAACAAATCACATTCCAAATAAATACAATACAGTATGAAAACACTAATACTGATCCAATAAATTTAAAAACTACAATGACGAGTCTTACCTTTTCTGTAACTTTTGAATGCTTTCTTTAATGCTAGAAAGAAATGTGAATATTGTGAACATTTGTAATATTATTTACCTCAATGAACATCCAATGACTTTTTTTTTTATTATAGCCTGACTTTTACTACTGTCATATAACAGAGCCATAATCTATTCTCACACAGAAGGAAAGTTCATTTTCACAGGTAATAAATGAGCCATGAGATACAGCTCACGGTGGTGGGTCTTTATACAAATTATCAAAGCATTTGAACTGTGAGTGCAACGAAACATTCATAAAAGAATAAATGTTGCGCTTACGTGTCAGCTATCTCACTGATTGAACTCCTGAGCTCTTCCTCGCTGTATGAAGGAAAGGACAGATGAGACACATACAGAGATACCATATACAGTATAGTCAGCACTCAACCAGAACTTAAAAATTGCATGAGTTACTATCAAAATTTCTCTCAACTTCAGCCTAAAAAAAAACAAACTGCCCTTCAAGTTTGTGTTATTGTGCATCTTTTCACTGCACATACACTCTAACAACATGAACCTCAAAATCTTGCAGAGAGCAGCTATTAGTGACTATGCCAAACTGACCTGGCTTTATATCAAGGATCATTAGTGCTAATGAGAGCTGCTGTAATCTTATTTTTTTTTTATAATTTCTTTTTATATTCTGTAATTATATGTATATCCTGTTTTGACCATAATACTGAATTAGCATTCCTTTTTGTAATAACATAATTGCCTCGCTGCCTGTTTAATAATGACCAGATGTATCTACAGTGTGTCTTTATCTGCTACTCAGTGTGGTCTTTTTCAATTTTATTCTTGAGTTTCTTTTAATATAACACATCACAGCTCCTTGTTCAAATCAATGTCAGATGACAGAATCTTTTTTTTTTTAATAGGATCTCTCCCTGCACACATTCCTGCTGTCTCACCTAGAAGTCTCTCTGACAGGTACGTTGTCCAGATCAGTGAGAGCCAGAAAGTCAGAGTTGAAATAATGCAGCTGGAGGATACAAGCCAAAAGGAATGTAGCAGGAAGCAGAATACGTGCAAACAGCTCCACTGTGTCGTACCGTTCCAGACCCAGGTCACGGAGACTGGAGGATCACACGGAAGAAAACACATTTGCATGCACACATTTATGTAAAAGAGCCAAGGCTGCTACAAAGTTCTGATAAATTTAACAGACACAAAGAATCTTCTTGCTTCATATCAAAAAAGGCTCTTAAAACTAACAAAATATAATTAAATGAGTATGAATTTCTAATCTTATGTCATTATGCAGTACAACGCAAACGTCTCGAGCCATCCCTCATTTCTTTTGTTTTGCTCCCAAGGAGCCAGACTTTGTAGTGATTTCTTAAAGTGGTCTTGAGCAATAGTTCTTTAAATTTTCTGAAGTTATTTCAAAGTTGGGGTTTTTTGGACCATTGGCTGCTTTTTCACTTATTGTCAGTTTGATCATTTTCAGAGGAATGTTTTTTGTTTGTTAAGCCTCTTAACATTGCCTTCTGAATCATTCAGGCATCAAAAGACACCTAACCAAAGGGATGAACTAGTGTTGTGTCTACACATAACTTAGAAAAGAACCCATTTAAAATTGTATCATTAGACACTTTATAACTAGGAGCCTGTCACATAAACACATAATTTGTTACCATTTTTTTTTGTATGTGCAAAAATGGCAACAATAACATATTTTGACAGGCATAGCATTTTATCACCAACAAGGTGATTCCCAAAGCGCTATTAGCCAAAACTGTCAAGAAGCCATTGTTAAGGAAAGGAAAAAAGGGAGAAAAGGGTGAGATATGCCAAACTACACAAGAACTGGACAAAATTTTGTGGTTAACATGTACAGAGGAGGTCAGGAGACAGGTACAACAGCTAAACAGTGTCTTCAGACATCTGTAAAACACACCTCTCTCATATCCCAAACACACTGCCAGTGCAGTAAAAGCACAAATGAATAGAAGAACACACAGTGGAACACTATAAGTCATGGATTACCTGGACCTCAACATTACTAAAGCAGTGTGGGATCATCTTGACAGACAACGGAACAAAAGGCAGCTAACATCCAAAGAAGAGCTTTGAATGTCCTTCAAGAAGCCTGGAGAACTATTCCTGAAGAACTGCTTAAAGAAATGACAAGAAAACTGCCTCGCAGAGTTCAGGCTGTGTTGAAGAATAAAGGTCATCACACCAAATATCAACTTTCAAGCTTGTTAGAATTTTACAAACTCTGCTTTTGTCTTATTTTCATGTATGTTTGCACATATTTCAAGAAATCGCTGCACCCATTTCCCGTTTTCCTAGCAAAATGTAAAGAATCAAGGAGTGGTGAAAGACTTTTGCACAGTACTGTATGAGACTCACCCTTCCTCTGACATGCCCATGATTTGTCTGAACAGCCCAGACACACTTCTGAACTGGTACATGTAGATGGCTATCAACACCACCATGGAGTAACCAACAACCACTGCCCAGAACGTCTTCAGGAGTCGGCGCCACACGTCATAACGAATCTAAGAGGGGGAAAAAAGTATAACTTCTTCTATAAGTTTTGGAAATAACAAATATTATATATAAAAAAAACATAAGTACACAGTTAAGAACAGAGCAGCCTAATTACATTTTGAGCTTCATGAATGACAGTGTTGTATTTGTCCCTCTAACTGCATGGGATGTAAAACACCAGGGCATTGCTGATGTTGTCTAAATAGACATGTTATCTCCGCAGCCATTAGGCCTTCCTGTAAGTGCCTACTGTCTTTCTAAAAGGTCAGCAGAAACATAATATGGGGAAGAATAAAGAGAAAATCTGGAGTAAAAAATGGCTGTGTATGTGCTTATTAGTCATAATCAATCCTTTTAACTGGAAACGAGTATTGATGAAGAGTACACAGTCTGTTTCTGTGAGCGTTTCCAGATTTTATGTAAGAACTACACCCACTGCAAAGATTTTATGCACACACAACAGCTGAATGGTTCACTGATGTTAGTTTAGGAGTCAACACATTACAGTGTAAGGTGAACCTTAAATATATTGGCTTTATGTGTTCTGCAGCAACATTTTACCTATAAAAGTGGATTTCCTTTCCACTTAGGGACACATTTCAAAATCCCATTTCCCTCTTTCATCTACTTTACTATATGTATGATACTGTATACTGTTAAGAATATACAACACACAATCGATAAATGTATACATTATAGTCAACTTTTACACATAAGTGTACCAGATGTAGGGCGTCCTGTGAGCTGTGAACTACAGTCTGACATCAGTCTACTTCACGTCAGAGGACAGAGTACTAAGTTACTAACCTGGTAGAGAACAACACAGAAGAGGAAGAGGACAATGTAGAGGATTTTGTAGACGACCACCTGAATAAGTGAAACATGATTACATGAATGACACAATAGTATTTAATTATTGTTTGCATGAAATGGTAAAAATTCTGCCAAAGATTATAGAAATAACAGGATCCACTGACTTGTAGGACTGTACAAAGGACTTATTTTACTAGCAGCCAACAAAACATGCACTGATATTCAACATTAATAAGGAAGAAGGAAATATATGTTAAAACAACAACAACAATTTTTTTGACAATTAGGAGGCTCCCAAAGATCATGTTGAGAAATTTGAGGGAAAATTACTTTTGCCTTACAATTATGTTTGCATTATATCCAACTTATAGTGCTGGTTTAGCTCTCCCTCTGACCACAGACAGACTATCTGTAACTATGACTGCAGATTAAGATTGTGCAGCCTTTACTGTAAGTGGATATAGCAACACGTTTGTTTTTAATGGGTGTAAGTATGACTTCATGCATTGGCTGTGTTGGATGAGCATTATTGAAGCTGCTGCACGTTGGTAACATGTCACTGAAGCACTACAGGTTCAAATAGGCTTACTACCACAGACTGAACCACAGCAGCAGGAAGAGTTCTAACAGTTACCATACCCGCCACAGCTCCACCTGTCACAGCAGGAAGAGGAGCACCATCCGTGCTCACAACCAGCATCTGGTGAGTAATGGGCACTAGACATAATGAGAATGGAAAATGAATACCTTCTCCCGATGATATTTAGGGCCTCTGTAAGTAAAAATCTGACTTATCCCATGCTACATTTTTAAGTCTGTCATTAGATACCTTTCCAGAGAAGCTGACCACAAAGAACATGGAGCAGCAGAAGAGGATCCAGTACTTCACCAGCAACCCCTTTACACCTGAGATCACCTTAGCTACCAGAGGTGATGGCTGATTTTCCTCTGCTGGCATTGAGAAAAGAAGCAAAATGATAAGAAAATATGAAAATATGGCGACAGAAAGATTAAACTTGTCTTGTTGATGTCAGGATGATTTTCATTAGAGCCCAGTAGGAACAGAAAGACATCTTCTGACATATGATCTCTGGAAAATCAGTGTGAAAATAAATTACGTGGCACGACTTTGACTTCATCCAGAGATTCCGCCTTCATGCTCTGCCCCTCCTGTCGCTCTTTCAGCTGCTGACGAAACATCAACCAAAAGCTGAAGGTGTAGAAGACCTGCAGAGAACACGCTTTATCATGAGCACAAAGTAGATATGAACAATTTTAATCTTAGAACACTAACGTCAGGTAAACTATGCGATTTTAGTCATGTGATTTTCATTGTGTTGCTCCTGTTCCAGTTGCATGCAGAATTCATATGATCAAAAACTTTTATAGTCAGCTGGTAATTTTTCTCACAAAAGGCAGTTTGTTTGTTTTTTTGTTTATCTCTCCCACAGTTGTCAGTACTGCAGGGAGACTGTACCTTCACTCGACAAGGCGTCCCCTTAGAATTATAAGGTTCAATCTGCATTCTGTAAAATGGCCAAAGTTGTATATAATTGAAAAAAATCTCTTACATATTGCTGATTAGCGGTCAACGAATAAGAATATGACAATAAGTCAATTTTGTCAAAAATGTCAGATAGAACCTTATAATTCTAAAGGGACGTAGGTCCGTATGTCCCAGGAAAGGATGGACTGAAGAACAAGTTCCCAGTTCTGTTATTATTATTTTTTAGCAATAACACACACACACACACACACACACACACACACACACACACACACACACACACACACACACACACACACAC
>JAVDPK010003072.1:378420-391867 GCA_034780415.1 Cichlasoma orientale | reverse complement strand
ATGCTGCCATACCTTACAATTCCGAAATGGTAGAGAAATCCATCCCAGAACCCACTAACTGTTAAAAAAAAAAACAGGTCAAGCTAAAAACAGAGCTTTTGGCGCATGACAGCAATCAGTTATTGCAGCTTTAATTGTGTATTTCTTTGTTCTACTTCACAGTCAAACAGTTTTTCTAGCTGTGTTTGAGGTGCGGTAGCGGTGACATTTTACTATACAAAACACTGTTTTATTCTGATAAGAGTTTTGTTTTTACCTTGTGGAGGAATATATGCAAAGGGGATCTGCATGAAACACTGCAGGGTCAGGAAGATCGCACTCGTATAGATGATCAGCCGCAGGAACTGCCCAGTTTTACCTAAGGACATCCGCAAATAGGAATCAAAAGTGAGCGCAAATACACTCATTTACAGTAGTGCATACAGTTAGGCCCATAATTTGTTGGACAGTCACATTTTTTTGTAGTTTTGCCTCTGTACACCACCACAGTGGATTTTAAATTGGACAATCAAGATGTGACTGAAGTCCAGAGTTTCAGCTTTAATTTAAGGTGTCAATCAAAAAATTTTACATTAAGTGTTTAGGAGTTACAGCCATTTTTATACATAGTGCTCCATTTTCAGACACTCAAAATTAATTGGACAAACTAATATAATTTTAAATATAAGGATTGCTTTTAATACTTTGATGAAAACCCTGAAGTCTGGA
This sequence comes from Cichlasoma orientale, assembly GCA_034780415.1. Taxonomy (NCBI): domain Eukaryota; kingdom Metazoa; phylum Chordata; class Actinopteri; order Cichliformes; family Cichlidae; genus Cichlasoma; species Cichlasoma orientale. The sequence goes on along the minus strand of JAVDPK010003072.1, from coordinate 391,159 downwards.
ACCCATGGACATCACCAAATGCTGTGTTTCCACCGTTGCTATGGTTTTACTGCAGCCAGATTCAATTGCGGCTTGTTTGTGGGTCTTCTTCTGTAACTGAAAAGCTGCTCTGTTAGGTTGAGAAAAGGTGACTGATTTGGCCACTGAAGAATATTCATTTGTTTTGCCTTGAGGAACTTGAAATGTTCTGCAGTATGCTTTGGGTTATGACCCGGTTCCTCTGCTCATGCCATAACACTGCGTTTACCATGTTTTGACAGATAATGTGGTATCATGCTGTTTCTCTCCTTCTCCATACTTTTATCTTCTCATCATTCGTTCATCTTGGTTTCATCTGTCCAAAGATTTTCTTTCCAGAACTGTGCAGGCTCTTTTAGATGTTTTCTGACAAACTTTAATCTTCTTGTTCTTGAATGTAACCAGTTGAGTGCACCTGGTTGTAAACCCTCTGTATTTAAATTCATGAAGGCATCTCATGAAAGTTAATTCTGTCATTATCCACTTTAATTGTTTTCTGTGGTCTTTCAGGCCTTTTGGTTTTGCTGAGCTGCCAGTGCAGTCCTTTTTAATTATGTACCAGATTGCTGATTTAGCCACTCCTGTTTTTGCTCTCTCTCTGATAGTTTTGTTTGTTTATTTATTTATTCATTCATTCAGCCTAACAATGACCTCCCTCACTTGTACTGACATCACTTTGGGCCTCATACTTAAAATTACAATGAAAAACTATGAAAAACAAATTCAACATTTTGACATTATGCCTGCTATTATGTCTAATAAGTTGGTGATAAACTGTTCAACACTTGTGTCTCTGTGTCTCTGTCCAACAAATTATGAAACTCACTGTATATGGCAATGAAACAGCTTCTGAGGCGTGAATTTGAGGTTTTAATCTTTAATATTTAGCTACGTTTCTACTTTATTTAAGTAGATTTCCTTGCCTTTCCAAATGGAAAAATTAAATATAATGAAAGGCAAAACAAGCAAATTGTTGCAAAACAAAATGCTATGCAACAGCCATTTTATCTCTCTTATCTTATCTTGTTTTAATAATTGCTGGAAGCCAAGCTTGTAAGTGAAATTAAATTTGATGAATTCCACTGTCGTAGTTACAGATATAAGTTGGATTGATTGACTTTTTAGAAGTTAGTTTTAACTTTGCTGAACACTACATGTTGTCTCCCATTCAACTCAATAATCATTTTTATTAAGCTGAAATGCTTAAATAGGTGCGCATCCTGCTGTTTGATCTCTGGGACACAGATACACATGAACACAGTAATTGATGCATCCTGTGGTTCTTTTCAGACATTGTTCAGCAGAATATTGTCTCCTAGATATTTGGCAGTAAATTGCACTGATTCTGTTTATACTCCTGCTTCTTATCAAAGAAAGGCAAGCATTTTTTTTTGATAAAGTCAAGGATCGAAGTCAGTGATGACTGGTCCAGTATGACTGTTTATCTATAATTAATGAAATCTCTTCAAGGCATTATTTTTGAAATCATCCTCACTTCATGACATTATTTTTCACAAGCTCCCATAACCTTTGTAAACTATTTGAATTCATTGCCTACTCATTAAAGACATTAATGACAGTCTTAAAGTGGATAGCCGTGCAGTGATTTTGGTTGTACAGTCAAATATATAAAACAGTTCATAGTCTAACTCTAGAGTTAGGCTCTGGTAATCAAAAGGTCGGAGATGCAAAGCATTAATAGCTGACGTGGCTTAACATTAGCTGAGCCAGCAAATGTGTTGTCGATGTTCACGGTTTTTACTAAAAGCATTGTTTCATTTAAACCTCCCTGCCTGCCAGTAAGGAAGTTACATAAACACACACATACACACTCTCCCGAGCATAGGTGGGCGCACAAAAACACATGAGCCGTACACACAAGATGTACACAGGCTTCACCACTTAGTCCAAGCACAGTAAGATTATAGTAGGGGAGTGAAGGTAGCTGGGATTTATGAAGCTGAAGGCCAAACAGTTTCTATATGGAGGGATGGAAAGAGACCCAAAGAAGAAATGCTGTCAAAATGCTGACATCACATCTTTTAATTCCTTGCTGTAATTACCAGGCTATGTATAATTGATTTGACTATTCAAACCGCTTCCCCTTTACAAAGTACTTTGAGGGAGGGATACATATACGTTAATTCATCAGAATGCAGTGATCAATACAGAGAAAGCACACACACACACACACACATGCTGTAGACATATACACACATACACATCTTACACAGTATGATTTATCTGTTTACCTTTGGTTTACTTTACATCAGAACACAGGCAATAGTGCTGATAGTAAGTATTCCTTCTCCTCCTGATTTCTCCTGTTTTTGCACTTACCTCACGCTAAACTGTGTCGAGCCCTTAAATTAAATTATAAAAAGGAAAGGCAACCAGCGTGAACACAAAATACAAGTTTGAAATTATGTAGTGAAGCACAACGATCAACTTATACCAACCTGACCTTGTTAAAACAAAAAAACAAAAAAACTAAAATGCATTGATAACTTTTTGGAGTATGACTAGTCACACACAGACCGTATAACTGTAAATGCCCTGTTCCATCAGATCGTCACCCAAATTGAACAAAAGCATGAATTGGCTAAAAGGTCTCAACAGTGGCCATGCCAAAATCAAAAGAAGAGATGAGGAAGAAGGTAATTATATGATGTCAGCCTAGGAAGAGTCATGAAGGCATTTCTAAACCTCTGATCCACGTCTGCTTGTTTTAAAATCTTTGCTTTGGAGCCGTTTTAACCATAGAGTTTAATAATTAAAATAAATAGCCAAATCAGCATTAGGTTTGAATGCCACAGAGCACTGGTGTACAGATGCCGAAGACAGTGGCTTACAAATATATTGTGACCACAAATTTTACACAAAACACCACATGGAAATCTTTTAAGAACTTCACAAGATGAAAGCGTTTTCTCTAACCTGTGATGTAAGAAATTAGCATTGTTCTGGACAACAATTACCTGGTACATGCTGGAATAATCTTATAAGCTTAAAGTGCAGACAAATGACTGAATCATCGCCGTCATTTAGATTTGAATCAAATTTGCATCGAGACCTTTACATGTCAGATAGTAAAATGTGATATCATTAGGCCCAGGAGCCCCTCTCACCTTTCATGGTGACCAGACTTGGGTTCGGCAGCAGCGGTAAGATGAGCAAAAACAGGAAATATACCACTGACAGACCATTGTAGCGGAAACAAGAAGCTGAGAAGCAGAGGGAAAGAACACAGTGTGCTAGACAGAAATTCACAGAAATCAACATCTTTATATGGAATAACATGTTTCTTTTGAATGTTCATTATCTTTTAAACTCTAAAATACTCCTAACATTTAATCTAAAGTAACGTTAAAATGCACATAATAATTAAACAAAGGACAAGAGAGCAATCTGGGTTGTACATTATTCTTTGTGTTGTACATTATTTTGTGGGGTGCCTATCCACATAAGTATGATTGCTCCACTTACAGTAACAGCTTTCATTTTCCTGTTATTTCTGGCCAGTTGATAAACAAAAGTGCATTTTATGCATACGTAAATTAACCCACACTTAAAAACTTGTATTTTTTTTTTTTTTTATCACACCTCCTGGTGCCATTTTTCAGGTCCAGGAAAAACCCCGATAAGTCATTATTGCAGTTTCAATTCACATATTATAGTTTTCTATTTGAGTAAATATAACACAAAGCCGGTTAAAGAGTAGAAGGCTTGTGGTTTTTTGATTGGCTTGCTCTGTGCCGGAAGACCCGTGGGTTAAACAAGTGGAGATAAAAGAATTTGTAACAAGAGCAAATATTAATTAAATTAACTAATTTTCATGCAGTTTTTGTGAATGGGGGGGGGGGGCGGCAATAATTCAGCTAATATTTTTTCACTTGTAAAATCTAAGGATGGTTTGTTAAAATCTCAAAGAAAACTGTGATACTGAAAAATGTTTGGCTGAAGGAAGCCTTATACCTATCTGCAAATATGGTATATTCATTTATTTAACAAAAACAACAGTGTGTAAATATTTATGCCACTAGAAATGCCAACTAATAATCATCAAATGATTAAAAGGCTCCTAAGAAGGAAACTGGTGACAGCAAACAGATGTTAATCATTAACCACTGTTTATTTCACAGTAGGGACAGAAATGCCTCTCAGATAAGTGTAATTGTCCTCAGCACAGTCTACCTGAGATCTGATCTTGCAGCACAAAATACTGGTCTCATGTTAAAACAAATAAGTCTACCAAATGAGTGTGAATTATTATTTTTGTTTCTCAATAATCTGCTGCAAAATCCCTGATATCTGCAACAGAAGGTCACCAATAGCTTTTCCACAGCTTATGTTGTATTAATTATGTGCAACATTTAATAATTACCTAAAAATTACTCTTACATCAACTTTTAAACCCAAAAATCTGAAACCGCATTTATAACATGAACCTATAACCACAATAGCACTGGACAACACCACAAACTCCTGATATAATGTCAATTATATCAGTAAAAATGATTAAGAATGAAATAATTATACAGACATCAACTCACCAGTCAGCAGGAGCAGCGGTAGTAATAAGTTATAGAGCATCCCAACCACGAGGTCCCCCGCCATGTCCTCCTCTGTGTGTCAGAGACTCCCGAACAGCTCCTTCAGATGCTCTCACCCCCTGGATGTCCGCATAGATAAGTAAATGTCTTACTTATATGGGGGGAAATTCCAACCTGCTCACATATTTCTCAGAAGAAATTTTATGTCGACTCAATCAAAACATCTTCCAGTACAGCAAAGAAAAAAAAACACAAGGACGAGCAGAAGCGTGATTAAAAAATACAGCAGACAAATATTGCGTGCGAATAATGACTCCCTTTGCTCTTCGCTTGTGTGTCTGTCACACCCTCCTTTCATCCTCCTCCTCACCTCTCTCTCTCTCCCTCTCTCTGTCTATCTCTTTCCCAGACATAATGGGTTGTAACCCAGCATCTCTGTTACTATGCTCATATTGAAGCTAATCTCACTCAGGAGAATATCCACTATCACTGCTTCACTTTAAAACACGCTTCCAGAATTACACAAAAGCAGACAAACAGTAAGGACTGTAAGTTTCATGCATGTGCAAGTTGCAGCTTTGCCTTCATTCTTGCATTATTTTCAAACTAGTGTATCACAGAAACTTCTCTGATATATCTGAAACCCAGACAGATTCTCACGCATCTCTTTGTTTGTTTCCTTAAAGCCGCGTCAGGCTGGCTCATCATATTTGCACTGAGGGGTGAAGGGAAGTGTATCTAATATTCATGGCTGCGAGGCCATTAAAGCGCTGGTGTGACTACAGAGTGAGGATCAGTGCAAGGACCTATAATGCAATAACATTAACTTTGTTCTAAATATACGAGAAAGATTTGAAAAAAATAATCCAGTGTGATCTTTTTGTGTATCAAATGACAGTTTTGGCAACATAAATAACAAAAATGTGCTTAAATAGCTTCTTCCAGGGCTATTAGTAACATGAGACTAGAAAAGAATTTTATTACTATGTAATTAACAGTAGCACACATTAGTTTATGCATTAGATGTAACGTAAAAACCTGTTCAGCTAATTTAAATATGAATTGCAATATTGTAGAGTTTAAGGTTACTGTTGTTCTAAGGATTTGGAGGAACACTGGGATGTTGGTGTGTATAAGAACAGGAAAACAAGAACCTTCTTAAGATGAAACATTAAATAATTTTAAACTACAAGGGCACTCAGTAGAGCGTATACCTCGCCCACCCCAGATTTTCTATGTGCCAATACTACGCTGCAGTAGATACCACCCAGTGTTGTCATACTCCATCAGGTTCAGCTATTTTGTTATTAGTTGCATGTCACTGGCTTTATTTCTTACTCTACAGGACTGAATTATTTTTGACCCTATTTTGACAACACAACAAGGCACAAGGAAAGATAAATACACACGGGATAATGAGGGAACAGGCAAACAGGTGGGCACACAGCTGAAAAGTATCACAGATGACAAGACAGGGGAACAGGAAGAGAATACAAGAGGGAGCAAACTAACCTATAATCAACAAAGGTACAGGACTAGAGAACCCCTAAAGCTCCCACAAAGTCAAAAGTCAAAAACTGGGTCCAAGACTGAGACAAGACCAACATCACCGAAAACATAACCTCCTCACCTATCGTGTGGGCGAGGTAATAAATGTTGGTTATATAATGTATACCAATCTCCAAATTTTCTGCCTGTTAATATATTGGTAGTTAGCAAAAAATAAATAACTTTAAGTATAAAACTTTATATAGCTAATTATTCTCTATGTGAGTTTTTAATCACATTCAGTTTTAGTGGAGGTGAATATTATTTTTACTACCTAAAACACAGCGACATTTCTCTGCAGAAATTGCACTTGTGTCTAGAGGTCAGATTTTGGTATTTTATTAATTACTCAAGTTATTTTTCAAGCTAATTTCAAGGTTTCCCTTGTGGATGAGCTACTTTTCTTAATTTTACATGATAGTTATTCAAATAAGGATTTTTGAGTGTTCAAACAAAACAAGAAAAGAGATGCCAACTCTCAGGGAAATTTTACTGGACATTTTTCTCTAATGGTTTTATAGACTAAGCAATAACAAATAATAAAAAATATTGGTTGCATAATAGAAAGTGTTTTGTTAACAGTGTGGCAGTGGAACCGACTTTGGGTTTACACACCTCAAAATAACCACTGCACCCAGACAAGAGAGGTTATGCTTAGGAGAGTATAACATCTAAAGTTACAACGCCACAAAAAAGTCAAGCTGTATTATCCCGAGCTATACTAATCCCTTTGTATATGTTTGCAGATATTCAGATGATGTTTCTCTGCGGGCAGATAAGCACCCGGAGTGTAAAAAAAAAAGGAAAAAAGCAGCAAATCTAAATTGATCATAATGACAATGAGTGCTGAGTGTGCAGCTAACATTTCATGACAGTGCAGTTAAAAAGAGATGCCATCGGACATACCCTACAAGGTTCCTGTATGGGGATGTGAGTGCATGTGTGTGCGTGTGTGTTTGGCTATTTAACAGACAAGCGATGACAAAGGCGAGGAAGACTCTTTCAGATGTTGTCTCAGGTTTAGTTTTAAGATCAGAATTATAATTTGTGCTGAACGTGTGTGCAAGAGGACATGCACAGAAATCGGCAAAACGACTAACTGGCACTCTGACTCGAAGTGAGGTTTACTTACTGAGTTTAGCACCCTGGTTTTGATGGGTGTTGAGCCAATATTGATCTGTTGCCGGGAACAGTCTCACTTCAGTTCCTCTAACATTTAGAGATCATTTGCCAGCATCCATCACTGATGCACTTCACTCTACCTCCTTAAAAATACAAATAAACTCACACCCGTATTGATAGTAAAGCTGCATTATGCAGACGCAGGTTTTTGGACAGTGACGCATTATGTGTAATTTTGCCTCCGTGTACCACGACAGTGCTTATATCAAACAATCAAGATGTGATTGGAGTGCAGACTTTCAGCTTTAACTCAAGGGAGTTTAAAATAAATATTGTATTAACTGTTTAGGAATTACAATCCTTTTTATACATAGCCCCGTATTTTCAGAGGCTCAAAAGTAAGTAGACATACAAATCATTTTAAATATAAGGACTGATTTTAATACTTGAGTGAAAATCAATGAATGCCTGAAGTTTAAAAACTATGGACATCACCAAATGCTGTGTTTGAGATGACAGGCCTTTACTGCAGCCACCTTTAGCCGCTGCTTGTTTGTGGGTCTTTCTCCCTTTAGTTTTGTCTTCACTAAGTGAAAAGCTGCTCTGTTGAGTTAAGATCAGGTGACTGCCTTGGCCACTGAAGAATATCGCATTTCTTTGCCTTGAAAACTCCTGGGTTGCTTTTGCAGTATGCTTTGAGTCATTATCCATTTGCTCTGTCTGATCAGTTTTGCAGTATTTGGCTGAATCTGAGCATGTCAGATTATAGGCCTGCACACTTCACAATTCAACCTGCTACTTCTATCAGCGAGATGCCTCTTGATTGTGAATGTTTACAATGACATACCTACCTCCTTGAGAGCTTGTCTAGATGTTGTGGGGGTAGGGGGTTTTCTTCAACAAAAAAAATGAAATCCACTTTAGTTGTCTTCTGTGGGTTTTGAGGCAATTTGGTGTTGCTGAGCTGGCCAGTGCGCTCCTTCTTTTTTAGAATGAACCAGATTGTTGTTTGGCCACTCCTGAAGTTTTTGCGGTTTCACACAGTTAACAGGAGATTGTGATTTAAAGCGTGAAGTCACAGCTTGACTTCAGGTTTAATACTGGACTTTTAATATGTGCAAAGAGGAGTTATCCTTTTTAATTTTACGTTCATCTTTTCATAATTACTTTTGTGGTGGCTGTAGCTCAGGAGGTAGGGTCACCTACTAATCAGAAGGTTGGCAGTTTGATCCCTGGCTGCTCCAGTCTGCATCCCAAAGTATCCTTGGGCTAGACACTGAACCCCAAGTTCCTCTCCGATGCAACCGTCGGAGTATGAATGTGTGTGAATGGGTGAATGAGACATGCTCTGTAAAGCGCTTTAAGTGCTCAACATAGAGTAGAAAAGCGCTATATAAGAACCAGTCCATTTACCATTTACTTTGTGCAGCTTATACACAAACAGATTTAAATGATGTATTATCAAAACAAAAGGATGTGGTGGGACTTTTTTCCTGTTACTGTAACAGATGGTAGACTTCACCTCAGGAACTTTTACTGATTCGTTTTAAAGAACACCAGGTCTGCAGTAGACTCTGTTCATAGTCTGTTCACATGCTAGGCCAGTCCTCTGTCCTGTTTTTTGCACTGGTTATACTATATGTCTTGGTGGAGTTTGAAAGTTATAGTTTTAAATCAGTAGCAGAAAGAAAAGTCAAAAAGTCATATTTTTCAGTATATGGAATTTGAATGACTTACTCAAAAAAACAGCAGATGTCTTGATGTATTTTTAATGTGTAAAATAACAATGAAAACATACTTATACAATCCACATGCACATTTATTTGATTATTGTCAAGAAAGTGCAAATTATAGACTCAAATGCAGACTTCTGAGACCAACTTCTTAAACAAAAAAGCAAACCTTTATTGAGGCAAAGCAGGCCATCCAAAAGGCAACAATAACAAAAATTCCACAGATAATACACAAGGGAGGGCAGACAGGTACACAATAATCAGGGATATTGGAAACAGCAGGGTAACAAGACACAGCTGAAACTAATCAAAATATTAACAAAGGAATTTAAAACTAACGGCAACGCACAAGAAACAGGGGACTAACAAAATAAAACAGGAAGTAACTAAAAAGGAATCACAGAACAGCAGCAAACACTTGACAACAAGGTACAAGATGATACCAGGGGTGCCAAAACTAAAATAAAGTATTGAGTATAAATAACTCAAAACACCAAGAGAAACCAGAGTGCAAAGTAACAGAGGTAAAGAAAACCTGAAGTGTAGACAAAGGATTCTAAACAGCAAAACTCAAAGAACAAAACCAAACAGAGAATACAATTTTTTATTTATTTATTTTTTTGTATAATGCAGATATTGGAATAACTAAGCAAATAAATGAACCTCAAACCTGCCTCACCAATTTAGAAAACTGCTGCCACCCAGTGTCTAAAAAACCTAACTGCACTGATAACCTGCCCCTTTGAAAGAGTGTTCTGTCAGCGTCCTTTTAAAAGAAAGTCTGGCCACCCATTAGCCATCCTGATAACAAACCATTTATTTTCAAGCATGTAAATTAACTTTTCAAAGGTCACCAGGACATGGAAGTTCATAGCCCTGCCTTAAGCAAGTCATGTAGTCTTTTGATTAGCTGGTTGTGACTTGTGATATTTTAACATTGTTTTTAATATCAGTAAAGGAGAGCTGTGTGGGTCTAATGGTAGTGAACTGATAGATTACCTTCAAAATCACAGGCTATAGTTAGCAAAATGCTGCAGTTTCATTTGATATCTCCAGATCTAGATGGAGAGGAAAAACAAAGACTCCACCCCGGACTGTCAGGATATTACAAGAAGTGAATATATCCATGTGTGTAGGTTTGTTTACAGGTTATACTATAGATGATGGATATCTAAAGGAAGCTGAGCACTTTGGTACGTATCAGTCAGGCCTTAGAGAGTGCTAATGTCAGCACAGTTATCTCTGCACAACTGTGTTTGAAAACACAGCTACTGCCATAGGTTACTTATATCTGTGGCTTTAATATCTTTGTTTTCTAAATAAAAATTTCTGGGGTGAAGCAGACAACACTTGTTCTCCAGACAGGGTAGAAGCCAGTGTAAGTTTTTGAATATTACTCTCAAAAATCATAACAAAGCACATATCTGACATTAAAATCATGAAATGAATGCACATTCTATGCCTCAATGACTAAGCTATGAGTGAGATGACTAAGCTAAAACAACCTATAAAGTCCACATCAAACTCTGAATATTTCAGATAAGACTGGATATTTTTTTCCTCTGGAGGACACCCCCCCCCCCCCTAAGATTTTAATTTTATGGCACTTATAGGAAAAATGTCGCACACCACTGCATTTATTTGAAAGCTTTATTATTTTTTTTCTCATTACTTCATGGATTCACACTAAGTAGCCAAAAGCAGGTCCACCACCTGCATTATTAGAGGGGACCCTTTATTTTCACTCAGTTTCTAATAATGAGGTCAGTGTGTGTGTGCAAAGCCAAAAGCTCTGGCTCAGTGTCAGACAGAGAGAGCAGAAATCATTAATATGGTCATCTCAGGCAGACAATGAGCCCACCTGGCCCACACCTACCATTTGTAAGAGAAAGCCAGTCAGAATCAGCTAAAAGTGAGGGCAGCTAACTGCTTGTTTCAGACAAGGATGAAGATGAACTCAATGGCAGCACCAAGGTAAACATAAAGATAGGTACAAGATAAAAAATTATTATTTGCAGGGCCTGTAACAGAGAATTTCTAGCGGTCTTCTAAGACCTGAGTACCCCTTGCAGCACTGGCTGTGTAGAAGGGTCTTGTGCCCCTGACCCCAGCTGCTATCACTGCATGCAAACCATCTCAGATCCTTTTCCTTGAAGAGGGCGCCTTTTTCCTCCACACAGCCGCGACGCTGACGCAGCTCCGCACTCAGGCCACGTGACGAGGCGAAGCGGCCTCTCCTCCTCCTCTCTCGGTCCTTCCTTCCCAGGGTTCAATGAGCGCTGTGTGGCCCCACCCCGTCTCTCTAAAAGCGCTGTCTTTCTCTTCAATGTAGGCTACTATTCTCGGAGAGAGAAAGCAAGAGCGAAAGGGAGAAAATAATAACCTCCAAGAATTGGGTATTCCTGTCTTTCACCTTCCTCGACCAGCGGCCAGGAGGGGAGCGGCCTTCACGGTGGGAATGTGCTGCTACAACAACCCCGCGTCCTACTTTTTGTGAATGTAAATGCACATGTAGTCTCAAGCCTGTAAGCCTGTTTACCCACCTAGGATTCAAGAGGAATCTACATTTATAAATGTATGTTGTATGACAGTGTGTATGTGTACACATATAGGCCGTTTAAAAAAAAAGCTGAGCCTGACAGCGGGGGTTGCTTTTTCACCTGCAAGAAACGTGGATACATTTCGAGGGATTTTCACGTCTTGGTCACGTTTTCTTTTTCTGTTATTTTGTCCCCCCTTTTTTAATGACTTTTTTTTTTCTCTTCAAGGGATTCATCGGAGCCGAGCCAGGAATTTAAAAAAAGTCTATCGGTGCGCAGTTTTGGAGACTTGGTGGTGATGTGAGGGGCTGATAACACATTTCAGCAACAAAAGCGAGGGGCAGAGAGAGAGAAGGCCCTTTGGAGGAGAAAACAGCAAGGAACAGCCATCACATATAAGGAGGACAAATCGGGGGGATACTGGATCGTTTCGGATTTGGAGGTGGTGAGGGGTTCAAGACGAAAAGGCAACCGCAGTGAGTTTGGGGCTGTCTTGGGCTGATTTGATGCAGAGAATGAAAAAGAGCCGGATGACGACGGAAGCAGTGAGAATACCACACATGTAGCTCGTTTGGGTGTAAATATTATTTGCCTTACAGCTGTCCTGCTAGGTCCCCGACGAAGACAGCCGTCGGGGCAGACAGAAAAATAGATATAGAGTATAAGTATACACCCGTGGAAATGTTTGTCATGAAAAGCGACTTGGAAAGGAGCCGCGCTACAGCACGGGCGAGCTTTTCGGACACGCCGAGTTCGGCTCCTTGTCACGGGCAGCTGTGAGACGCAAGACCCGGGCTTTTGGAGATGCAAATTAGGGTGTTTTTTCTGCCTCCGTTTGAGGTGAACCGCCGTTTTTTGGTATTATAACAGACATTGTGGATTACAGTTCTTTATCTTGCACGGCTGAAGGGGGAGCGCTTGGAAAAACGAAACAAACTACTGCATATAAAAGGGGGGGAAAAAAATCCCGAGCCGGATTCAGCAAACTGAGAAGGCGGCCTCCGTGTCGTCAGCAACAGTATCCTGCCCTTTCTCTGACAGCAAAATACGCGTTACAGACTCAAATTTTCTACAGAGGGGCGCCACGGACCTTAAACGGTGTAAATGTGGGTAACGTTGTTGCCAAATCCGCGGGTCAAACGAGGGATCTAGACTAGTGGAGCTTATTTATTTTTCTTTCTACATTGGGGGGGGGGGGGGGGGGGGGGGGGGGGGGGGGGGGGGG
>JAVDPK010003072.1:360620-376528 GCA_034780415.1 Cichlasoma orientale | reverse complement strand
GTTAAACAGATATTTCTTTATTGTTCAGGGCAGGCATATTTTATAGGCTATATAATGCAATATAACAATATATAATATAAAATTATATAATACGAAATACCTTAGGCTAAACACATTGCCTACGATTTCAACAAATTAAAGAGGAAAAAAGTACAACTGTGTAATACCTCTATTAAAACGCTTGAGATGAAGGCTGAAGCCAGCCTTAAACGGAGGCTGAATGTGCCTGAAATGAAGAGTAATGCTTTTCGCATTAAACGATCCCTTCTCTCAATATTTCCTTAAATTTAACATTCTGAAGCGACTTTTTTCCCGATTTCCCGTCTTAACGTTTCCCGGGAAACGGGAAATGATTCTGATCGCATTTCCTGGGAATCCCGGGTCCCGGGATTAAACCCTAGCGTACACCTATTTTACATACAAGGAATGATTTTAGCCTAACCATAACTGACAATGCATGGATGGATGGTGAACAACTTAAATGTACATCAAAAAATTGGCTTCAACCCAACAGACAGAAAACACCCTTCTGTTTTCTCTCATTTTGCTAATGTGGGCATGAAAACACCTTGGCGAGTGCGATCATATGTGAAAATGCCGGCATGAAACTGTTGTGAGGAAGATAAGAATTAATGATGATACAGATTCAATGCATTAATGGGAAAACCAGCTAGAAATCTCGACTGGCGACAATTCTGTTCCTCATCAATCCCCAAGATCATTGTCCAACTCAAAAGCTAAGCTAGTCAGTATGTAGGGAAACTATTCACTTGCTGAATTAAGACAGATTCCAGTGCATCTTGACATTCATCTGTATAATTAATCACTTCAAATAGTGTTTCTAAACATAGCTTTCATGTCCTGGTGAACACTGAAATTAAACTTAATGGGTCTTTTTGTGGGGAAGCATTATCTAAATTAAGTAGCAGCAGGCTTTTAAAAATTGCTGTCGATTTGCGAGACTTGCTTCTCAAAGCACTTTGCTGTTTTTTTTTTTTTGTTTTTTTTTTTTTATTTGCAGTAAATGCTTGTAAGTTTATATGAGTTGTCATGTTTGTGTGTTTGCTTTTTTCTGTTGTGGGTGGGTGGTGTGGTGTCCTACTAACAAAGGTGGTCCCTTTATATATAATGAGCTGAGAACAGTCACTAGTTGCAATCTTAAAATTTGGAGATGCATTTAATGATATTTTTCTCATAGGTGAGAGTCCATTAGAGTTGTGTCCAGTTAATATTTTCCAACTAAGAGCAGGTAAAACCACAAGGAAATTTTATAGTCAAGGAGTCATGTAACAGCAGCAGTTTGGGAGCAAACATGGCGGAGGCTGAGTCATCTACAGATCAGAGAATGTTTAGAGGAGGGGGGTGGGGGTATTTGAAGAGCATACCTCAGCTCTGGACTATGAGCCCGTAGTCTCGACTGTTTTTACTAAAAATCCATCCTAGTGAGTAGTCCAGTCATTCATTGAGAACTTTAGATTGGTTTGATCTTTAAAAAGTTTACAAGAGGAAAGCTTTCTCCCCTAATTTCTCCTTAAGGTGGTACAGTCCAGTCTGATCACTCCTCCTCCTCCTCACTCACAAGACAAACTCATCCTGCTCTTTCTTTCTCTTCCTTTTTTTCCCTTTTCTCCATCTGTCTGTCTTCTTTCTGGAGCTACTCCAGCTGCACGAGATTGGGTGCTGATAGACTATTAATAGCGCCTGTGGTTGGGTCTCCATGGTAACCGTGCTGCAGGCCAGGGCGCTGGGGAGCTATTTTTGAAATCTGCTCTGTAATGTCCCCCCCCCCTTCTTTCTTTCATTCCCATGTGCGCTCTCATCTGGACATTCTGGACACTTTTTTTTTTCTCTTTCCCTCTGGGTGGGGCTGGGGGTTGCTCTGTATTCGTCTGATGGGTGAAGGATCCCAGTGATTCTCTCACTGTCCATTTCCTCTTCCTGTTTCCTAGTTCATCCATGACAGAGTGCTGACCAGCTGCCCCCCCCCCCCCAAAAAAAAATCTGAAAGTAATTCTTTGCTCTTTTAATGAGGTTTAAAATAATTGCAAATGTTGCAGGAGGCCTGCCTTCTGTTTTAAAATGAGGAAATACTGCTGCATTAAATATAAACATTAAAACTACTGAATGCACTGTGCACTCTTCTCCATAAGATCTTCGTTTCCTTGGGCTGGAATCTTGTGTAACCTGAATCTATCATCTTCTGCCCTTTGAGTTGTCATGATCACTTGTAGCGATGTTCACTCCCTGCTCTCACATTGATGCATTTTGGCATACTGGACAAGAGCTTTACTGTTTTTCCTGCATATTGAGTAAGCAGTGAGGATGCCTCTGCCTTCAAGGTCACCTGCTGTGGAAAAATGCAATTAAATTCAAAGGCTGGTTTTAATGGAGACTGTCAGTATTTTGGCTAAAATATTACATGGACAGCCTATGAGCGGAAACCGGTTTTGTATTTCTCATATCACAGCTGTGGTGTTGAGCATGAAAGATGATACTTAAATGTTGCTGTAGAAAAAGTGCACAGTCATGTCTGGTGTTCTATCCCTTATTACCCTGCCCCCAGAGGGGGGAACGGGGTATTGTTTTTGGTATGCTTTCTGTTTTTGTTGTTACAGCAAAACTACCAATCCAATTCATACTAAATTTGCAGGAAAGATGGCCAGTGACAGATAATTGAATGTATGAACTTTTGACTGTCCGATCACTCAATTCCTCCATCGCCCGCCTGACAAATCACACATTTTCTTGGAAGAGAACTTTTATAAAAATGAGTTCAACTTTTTAAACCTTGGAAAAATTAATGGCATGGACAATAGGGCCTATATGTTATCTTGGTAATTCAGTGTTTAGAGTGATGTGTTTGAGGCGGACAACGTTCAAATCAGCTAAAATGTCTGTGGTGGGCGGGGTTTGTTGTGCCCGGCACAGTTATTTTTATATTTAATTGCTTGAGCACCCCTCTACAAGTTCTCAACAATATGAAGTCACTATGTGGTCTCTAATGTTACCTCGGTAACTGTTTTTTTTTTTTCTTCTTCTTCATTTCTCCTCTTTTCAGCTTTCTAGACAAGATTGACATTGTGAAACAGAGTGACTACACTCCAACAGATCAGGTCAGTGAACTTCTTTGACCACAAACTGAATGTTAACCTGCATTTCACTATACAGCACAGCTATTTGCCCTTGGTAGTATTTCACGAGGAAGTGAGTTTGACATTTTGGTTTGTATCAGATATTAAAATCCATCTTCTGCTGCTTAGCATCCAATATGGCAGCCATGTTCACGCATTAAAGTAGCCAACTTTGTGTTTTATAGCCTGTTATCTTTTACTTTAAAATCAGTATATTGTCCAAACCATCAAAGATGACAATTTCAGTTGTAATCACAACATATAGGAAACATTTTAGAGTGGGGGGCAATAATTATTTGATCCTGTATGTTTGCTCAGTTTTTGGATATTATCTCTATTTAAATTAAACTAGTGTAAAAATTAGACTTTTGTTTGGGTTGGGGTTTTTTTTTGTTTGTGAGAGACCAAACCAGAAATTCAGCAGGGGATCATATAATTATTTCACTCACTGTGTTTCTTCAGGACTGTCACTCTATTTGGAGCATAGAAGGCTTTTTGTTACATTTTCTCTCCATTCACCAGGATTTGCTGAGGTGCAGAGTACTGACTTCAGGGATCTTTGAGACAAGATTCCAAGTGGATAAAGTTAATTTCCAGTAAGTAAAAGGATGAAGGGCAATTGTTAAAGTAATTCAGTGTAAGAAGTTCAAGATAAAACACAAATCAACTGTACATATAAACTTTCTCCACATGATGGCAGCATTTCCCATGTTTTTACTATTATCTCTACAGTATGTTTGATGTTGGCGGTCAAAGAGATGAGCGCAGGAAATGGATTCAGTGCTTTAATGGTAAGTAATGTTTATTTCCTCTCACTTCCCTCGACTCCTATTGTTTTCTCTTTTTTTTTCTTTTTTTTTTTTTAAATCTCCGTTTCTCCCTTGTTGTCAGATGTAACAGCCATCATCTTCGTGGTGGCCAGTAGCAGTTACAACATGGTGATCCGAGAGGACAATCAGACCAACCGTTTACAGGAGGCCCTCAACCTCTTCAAGAACATCTGGAACAACAGGTGAGGAGAGTCCATACCTGTCAGCCTGTGGATTTCTGTTGCACGACAGTGGGGAGAAGTGTTTTTGGGTTTTTTTTTTTGTTTTGTTTACATGGATTCCCATGATTAAGATAACATGCACATTCAGAAAGCTTTCACAGAACTTGAAGTGCAGATGGGTAACTGTTATTGATCAAATGTGGTTTCAAGGCTAGGACACTTTTTATGAGCAAGACTATTTTATTTTAATTTTTTCCTGAATGATTTTATAACTGTGGGGGTTTCTCTAGCAACAACCAAACCAAGGGTGGAACATGTGCTTTTATTTAAGAATTTGAGTTGGTTTTAAGCAAATAAAGACAAGTACAAAGATCTTTGGGCCTTAACATCACATTAGACTGGAAACTTCTGGTGCAAAACTTTTTTCTTTTTTTTTAATGTTGGGTTTATGGAGACAAATCACTGGGATAGTTCTTTAGAAATTTACTGTCTTTCTAGTGGAACTGTTACCTGCTGACCCTTGTTATTTTATTTTGGCTTTCTCTTTTCACCTTAAACAGCTTAATCAGTATGTGATCTTAAGTGAGTCTTTTGTCATCCTCAGGTGGCTGCGGACCATTTCTGTCATCTTGTTCCTAAATAAACAGGACCTGCTTGCAGAGAAAGTGTTAGCAGGGAAGTCCAAAATCGAGGAATACTTTCCGGAATTTGCTCGCTACACCACACCTGATGATGGTGAGCAGGCTTGCTGCAGTTGTATCTGTTTACACACACTTGGACCACAAAAATAGATTTGCAGAATTTGAGTTCACATTTACATCTGAGTCAAAATTTGAACTGCAACTTTTTTTAAAGACTGTAAAATATTTTATAAGGATGTGAAAAGACCTCTTTGCATGAAGATGCATTCTGTTTTCATAAATGAAGTTCTTCATTAAAAGTTATCCCATGCACTAACTCATCCACTAGACATTTAGGAGTGCATTTAATGTAATTTACAAGTGGTCATCCTAGATGCAAACCTGGGAGGTTTTTTCTAGTCATAAACTTGCTTGCAGTGAGGTGGGAAGTTACATTTAAAACTTACTACATTGCTACATCATAGTGTTTATCACCTTACTGGTTGTTTGTATGGTCATGGTTAAATTATCAACTTGAGAAACTGCATGTTGTGAGACGTTTTGTCTACTTTCAGCGACACCAGAGCCTGGAGAAGATCCACGTGTTACAAGGGCAAAGTACTTCATAAGAGATGAATTCCTGGTAAGTGCACAGGATTTGTTATTTAATACGTGCATCTTTTATGCTCGGAGTAGCAGAAATGTTTCCAAATTCAATCATTTAGCAGCTGTTAGTTTGTAATGTGTAAACTCTCCCTCTTTGTTCTACAGAGGATCAGCACAGCAAGCGGGGATGGAAGGCACTACTGTTACCCCCATTTCACCTGCGCCGTTGACACAGAAAACATCCGCCGCGTCTTTAACGACTGTCGAGACATCATCCAGCGGATGCACCTGCGGCAGTATGAGCTGTTGTGATGGGAGAGGAAAGGTGTTAGGCCAAAAAGATAAAACCAGACTGGACTATGAAAAACAAAAAAAAAATTAACAAAAAAATACCCTGAGGCTCTGAACTCTTCTGCAGAGGTTTGAGAGCTCTTGTGACAGAATGGGGGGCCAAAACACAAACGCACTTCTAGTAAACGGACCGTGAACCCAGAACTTCCCCTGACGCAAACTCTCTACCTGATGCAGAATTTTTGATGGAAGGGTTTGAGGGGCTTACACACAAACACTCTGATCTTCACTTTCAGCCATACTCCCAGCTCCTCACCGTTGAACATCACGTATCATCACGTTACCTTCACCTTTCTAAAAACTGAGTGGCCCAGTCTGGACTGAGTGTCCTGCGGCAAAGAGCTGCAGTTGAGATTTTTTTTTTTTTTTTTTTCCTCATCCCCCCCCAATTGGGCTGAAAACTAAGAGCTACTACTTCAGTGCAATTGGAAAGAGAACTGTTGAATTACTGCAAATAGAGAATATGTCACAGCAGATCAACTGAACACTGTATTTAAGAAAGACAGGGAAAAAAAAAAACACAAGCACTGTGCTCAGGACTTTGACTCGAACCGTGTACACCAAACCTTCCTTTCACTTAGAGACATCTTTAAATCCAGCGGCTCTGCTTGCACACACAAAACGTATCACCTGCTTTTTACTGGACTGCACAACAGAGGGTCAATCTAGCGACGCACTTATCTGTCGATGTTTCGTTGAGATGCCTGCTAATTTATCCGGATCAGTTCTTTGAGATTAAACGGGCGGAGTGAGTGGCTGCTCAGCCGAGTCCCAGAGGAGCAGCACAGACTGACCGGACCACGGGTGTGTTGGTGAGACTTCACTTGGGCAGGGGTTCACAAAAACAGGATAGAGCCGACTGCGATATGAATTTCTCTGATGGGAGCGTTGGCCGTGTTTGACAGGGGCGCCAACGACTTCTCAACAGAACTGTTTTTGCCACCTGACTTTGCCTTGTTGGTATTGGAGCATCATGTGAGGAGGATATATTGTGTTTAAAAACAAAAAAGAAACAAATGCCAACTTCTCTGGAACTTTAAATGGAGGGCGAAAGGCATCCTTTGACAGTACAGTACCATATAAGTTAAAGAGAACTCTCACCCTGTTATACTGTCTCCACAGCTGTTTTTGTCTGTGTAGACCTTTGTGCCATTGTGCCCTGTGCGCTCTTTCTTTATCTCTGCTCTGTCCTTCTTTTGTCACCCGTTCTCTACACGTTCTCCATCTTCCACCCACCCTCTTCACCACTACCACATCACCTTTCCATTTGCACTTTTACCTTCCTAGCAGTGCTCTTTTGTTTTAAAGAGAAAATAAGATGTATTAATCCTGGAATATTAAAAAAAGACAACAAACGGGACTCCCCCCCCCCCCCACTTGTGTGGTCACAACCTGCTCGCACCTCCCCGCCATTCCTCCCTCCACCATTCCTCCTTCCTCCCCAATTTCTTGCTCCTTTGTATGTCTGTCTTTACTTTACTGCTGAACTATTATTCTTGTACAGACTGTAAAATGTATTATTTTGTACAACTTTATTGAAAAAAATAACTTTTAGAAGATCCCTGTGCCTTGATCACGACTGTACGTGTGTAATGAGCTAAAGTGGGTGTCATACTGCGCTGTATAGCTTGGCCAATCCCCTCCTAACTCCCTGCCTCCCTCTCTCTTACCTTCTCCCTCCACCCCCACCCCCGTTTTCTCTCCTCGGAGATGGACGACCATTCGTAGCTTTTTGTAGTGGGTTCCCTTTCCACCCTTTAACTCTTCCCTTATTCTGCCATCCTCTTTATGATTTAAATGTCTATTTTTGGATCCATATACCCCCAAAAAGATAAATATATGAAATGTATATGGGTTCTTTAAAAAAAAAAAAAGTATTTTATTAGAATCTAATGAACCTTGACAAATTGTACACTTGATAGTGTGCTTGTTGCTATAACTTAAATCCTTTCAACTGAAGTTGTGTTCAGGATTCTGTTTTGGTTTTCTTTTGTTTTGTTTTTTTTGTTTTTTTTCCTCCACATATTGAAGGGTTATAAACGGGAGGTGACAGATGCAAGACATTGCTTGTTTCTACACAAATTGTATTCTTTTTGCAAAAAATGGCCAAAAAAAGGACAAAAAAATTGTTTCTTTTCTGCTGAGGGGGGAGGGGGTCCTCCTGCCTAGCCTTGCACAGCAGAGGCAGCCTGTACAGTATTAGCATCTCTCATTTCAGTGCCCTAGTCTCATTTAATGTGTACATCAAATATGGGTCTACTTTCTGAACAGGAGCTCAATGAAATAAAGATTTTTTTTCTTTTTTTTTTCTTTTTTTTTTTTTTGGTGCAAACAGCAACAGCTTTGTCATTATGCTTTGTCATCACACTTCCAACTCTAGGGATGGGAATTGACAAATCAATTAGGTACCAGTGCATCTAAGCTTATTGGTTCTTTTAATCAGTGTTGCACTCTGCAAAACAATAACAAAGCTCATGGCAGTGGCCATTTTGCAGTTATGCCTTTCCTTTTTTTGCGGTTCAGACTGAGAACTGTTGGTGCTGAAAACATGTATGGAGAGAAAATTGATCTCTTCACTCAGTGTGAAAATCAGTTATGAATTGGACCAAAAGCTGAATCTCTAATGGCACTGATATTGAAAACCTTATCTGTTCCCATCCCTAGGCAACGCTGCTCTCTTCTTTCTCACAAGCTGCATTTTTGCAATGTTGTCTGTAAATTTTCATCAGCCAAAAGCTTTGTAAATCCATGCCAGAGGAAGTAAAGTATTCTGTTCATCAGCCAGCCATTTCCTCTGCAGATACACAAGGGCTATATTTACTGGGATGACTTTAAAGGTTTCTGACAGGAGAGCCTCTAGTTTTGAAGCTGGATAATGTGGAAATTAAGGTTGCAAGTTAATGAAACTTTACATTAATAGTGTTAATGAGGGATTAATGAGGGATGTAAAACAAATTTGACATCATGGAACACATATAGCCCACTTTGATCTGAAGTGGGCTGGACTGGTAAAAATACCCCTTTGTCAGTGTAAATTAGGAATTAAACGTGCAATTAAACTGAGATGCAATATAAAGTGTTATTTCAACAATACGTCTGTCTACAGCTAAAGAAATGTCTGCACAACTCTTCGGGCTTAAATGGAAGAAACGTGTAAAATTACAGAACAGGCTCTGGTAGCTCATTCACAGACTCCTGTAATTATAAAGCAGAAAATTTTTGTTTATTTTTACTGTGGATACACAGTTAAACACATTTCTATAGTAGATGATGAAAAAAACAGGAACTTTATTACTGTAATATGAATGACTGTGGGAGAGGTCTTTATCAGTTGCACAAGCTATAAAATTTATGCCTGCCTTCATATTTTCCAAAGACATTCAGTGGGCCAGATTGGAATTTTTGCCCACCCAATTCTGGCCCCTGGTCCTAAGGTTTGACACCCCTGGTGCCATTTTCCTGCATTTCACCTTAGTATCTAAAGATAAAAATGTTCTGAATGGAGAAATGTGAATACCCACTTTTATTCTGGATAATGTAACTCCTAAACATTTTCAGCTCAGTTTCCATGACCAGTCAAATGAAGTATTGCAGCCCCTTCAGTGCCCCAATATCAACATAAAGCACCTAAACTTAAAAACTTGATGTGTAGATCCCACATTTACCAAAGTTACTGGGTGTGTTTTGAAGCAG
Organism: Cichlasoma orientale; assembly: GCA_034780415.1. NCBI lineage: Eukaryota > Metazoa > Chordata > Actinopteri > Cichliformes > Cichlidae > Cichlasoma > Cichlasoma orientale. Next base: position 367,136 of record JAVDPK010003072.1, on the reverse strand, counting down.
TGTATATGAAAATGATGCACAAGACTATGTTAAAGGAAGAGACAATCTTGATTAAAGTAGGCCTCCTAAACTCGGCAGGACTCAGACTATAAACCTGAAAGATGGTTTGCCATCATGCTGCTGTGGCCATTTATATAAATTTTATTTCTTTATTTTTGAGATCTCTATCTCCATCCCCCTGTGGGTCACTAAGAATCTGGCTGAGATTATTGGTTTGACTCAATTTAAAATGTACATATGGGAGGCTGGTATACGGGTCTGCTCCTATGTATGAATAATTTTAAGGTTTGCAAGATGGTAGTGAGACCTGCTATGGTGTCTGATTTGGCAATGGTGGCACTGACAAAAAAAAAGGTTGTGGCAGAGGTGAAGATGCTAAGATTTTTATTGGGAGTCAGCAGGATGGAGAGGAAAGCTGAGATGGTTTGGACATGTTCAGAGGAGGGCAGGAGGAAAAGCGGAAGCCCACAGACAATTCATGGATGTGGTGAAGGACATGCAGAGGGCTGGTGTGACATACAGTAAGAGGATCCAAGGGATGGAGTGAGATGGAAGCAGATGATCCGCGGAGGTGACCCCTAAGGGGAGCAGCCAGAAGAAGGCACTTTAATATTTTATGCCAAAAATTATCTTAGATTTCTTCCATATAATTTGACAGTATTTTTTGCCACCATTAAAATTACAAATTAAACATTTTAGGGACTATTTAGCATGTGTAGGGGGCGCTTTTAGGGACTTTTGGACTCAGGAAGCCTTTAACTAAGATCCTCATGTAGCTTAGTGTTCAAAGTGCTGTCTTACCAGCACACGTAACCTGCTAGCCCCGCCCACAGCGTGACGTCGCCTTTTCCCTCTTCGTCTCCGCTGCTAGCAGAGTTAGCAATAGCACCTTTTAGCCTCCAGCAGCTGTCGGTGGCAGTCAGTCAGCTAGCCTGTCAGTCCGAGTGGCGGTGTCCGTGTATGCGTTTGTAAATCCCCCCACTTTTTTTGCCTCTTCCCCTCCTCCCGTAGAAAAACCGAAGGCGGTCGGGTTGTTTCTTCGGGAGCCAGCTTTTGCTTCACCTCTGCGGGCCACCTGCGATAAAATATTGTTGTCCTCGCCGTCACGACAGGAAGAAGCCCTGGGACATGGCCAGACCAGAACAAGTCCTGCTGCTGGAGCCACAACACGAACTGAAATTCAGAGGTAACTGGAGAAGCGGAGGGCAGGGCCCAGCTTAGGTAGCTAACATTAGGAGGCGTTATAACGAGAGCCAGTATTTCGATTTCTGCTGTACCCAGTTCGCAGATGTATCGTTAGCTGTACATGCTGTTGTTAAATGAGAGAGATATAGCTGTAGTCTGCGCTGTGTGTGCGACGGTTGTGGCGGTGACAGGTGAAACGATACTGTGCGACGGTGCTAACTAGCTCGCTGGATAGCATCCAGCTAATCTCACTAGCAACAAGGCAGACTGCTAGCTGTCATTGCACCGTCAGGACAGGCCCGCCGGACCGTTTGTCTGATTCTGTCATTTTGCTTCACATACTTCTCCTTTCATACGTGTGAAACACCTTGGTCTGATTTATAACAGCTGACTTAAGCGTCCCCTCAATGTTGTTTCTAACACCCCACTGCAAAGAATTCACTACTGTAGCATTTTCTACGATCGGGGTGTCATTGCTTATCCCTATTACCGTGCTGTTTCACAATATTATAAGCTAGCCGGCTCTGATTGAGAGATTTGTCCGTTTTTCTCCCACTGTGCAACCAAAATTCCTGTCCAGCTTTTTCTATATCCAGGCACAATGATTACGAAATTACGGGCTGACCTGCAGCGCCAGAGGTAATGATTATTTTCTTGGATAATTACCTTGGTGTGTCATTTTGCTGCAGAAATGGGTCAAGTGAGGCCTAGGGTGGTGGTATGAGTTTGTAGTGGGCTGTTCACTGATTGATCATTGCAGGTGAACCAGGAGAAGATGCATACACCCACTCAGTTACTGATGTAGTTACATCAAAAAGCACAGTGAGGCTGTTTCAGTTTCCAAAAACCAGGCTTCAGCTGTTAAGAAAAGTGCAAGAGACACGTAAATGCTACACAGACACTTAGACAACCATCTAATAATTTTTCTACAGCATCTTGTATTTGCCTGAGGGTGGGGCATGAATTATAAACGTGTGCACACTTCGCTGCTCTTACCACTGTTTTAATGTTTAATTTGCTCTGTTTGTGGCAGGCTCTGTGGAGCCCCTCATAAAATCTGCTCACATATTCATTCTTGCAGACATGCTGTGTGTATGTATGCGCTTTTTACCAACAAGTCCTGGGAGAATCTATGTGCACCCACTCTGTTTTCTTAACATGGGGCCTGAGTGACAAACAAATGCTGCATCTGTGCCCGAACTACTAGGCAAATGTGTAAATTGGCGCACATGTCTACACCCTCAAGTCACTGTCTGTTTCTTTGTCGTCCTGTCCTCAGGCCCGTTTACAGATGTTGTCACCGCCACTCTGAAGCTGACCAATCCCACAGATAGAAATGTGTGTTTTAAAGTCAAGACGACCGCACCTCGCAGATACTGTGTGCGCCCAAACAGTGGCGTCATTGATGCTGGAACCTCCATAAATGTTTCTGGTAAGGTTTTTTGCATCTTCTTGTAGCCCAGATTGGTTTGGGGGCTGGGGGTGAGCATGATTGAGTTTTCTCATCTCATTTACTATTACTGATGCTGTTGGATAGCCTTTTTTTTTTTTTTTTTTTTTTTTAAAATTCTATCTGGTGCGTTAGAAAATGTCTCTTATTTAGAGCTGAGGGTTTGCTGTGTGAAGAAAAAAGTTATTACAGCTATAAACTTCATATAGAAGAAGATTGATGCTTATATTGATGATTTTTAGGTTAACTCCATAACTAACATCACCTAATTGGACTTGATGGATATAATAATCTAAATGCTGGACAAAATCTTGTGTAATATAACTGCATTTAACAGCTTCCAATATGGAACAGTAGTGCTGAACTAGCAGCCACTAGGTATTGTGTTGCAGCACTAAAGTAAAGTCTCAAATCTCACTTCTACTCTACCTGTAATGGATACTGCAGTTGACACCTGAGTTAATTACATCATGCTTGCAGACATTTTATAGATATGCCTCCTCATGATTTTCCTAATAACTTGTCTAATCAGCACAAAACTATTGGATTTTAAAATGGAAACAAAAATTACTTTTTCCTGCCTCCCGCCAAAGGACAATCACCAGGACTGTAAGTTAAATAAAAAATAATAATAATTTAGGTGGGGTTTAATTTAATCAAGCATAACATTTAAATCCCATAAACCCATATTTTATTCACAACAAAACATAGAAACATATCAAGAGTTTAAACGTGACACATTTTATTTTATGAAAAACGTAACTTCATTTTGAATTTGATGGCAGCAACATGTCTCAAAGTTTGGGCAGGTGCAACAAAAGGCTGGAACAGTAAGTGGTACTTAAAAGAAACAGATGAAGCAACATTTTGCAACTATTTAGAGTCATTGGGAACAGGTCAGTAACATGATTGGGTTTAAAAAGGGTATCTTAGTGTTTCTCAGAAGTAAAGATAGGCAGAGGTTCACCAAACTGCAAAAAAAAAAAAAACCCTGCATCTACAACAATTTCAGAATGATGTTGCTCAATGTAAATTTGTGAAGACTTTGACTATCTCATCATTTACAGTACATAATATCAAAACAACAAATCTGTACATAAAGCTGAATCACCGCACAGGCTCAGGAACACTTCCAGAAATCACTGTCTGTGAACACAGTTCACCGTGCCATTCACACTACGCGCTATCAAACAAAGAAGAAGCCATCTATTACAACAGCAGCGGCTTCGTAGCAGAAGAGTCCAGGTGATGAACTGACCTGTCTGCAGTCCAGAGTTTTCCCCAGCTAAAAACATCTGAAGCATCGTGAAATGGAAAAATACGACAAGAAGACCCAGGACTGTTGAGCAGCTAAAATCCACATCAGACAAGGTTCGGACAACATTCCCCTCCCAGAAATCCAGCAGATTACAGGGAATCAGTTTCCAAATGTTTATGGACTGCTGTTAAAAGAAAAGGGAATGCTACACCGTAATAAAAACGACCCTGTCCCAACTTTGTGAGATGTGTTGCTGCCATCAAATTCAAAATGAGCTGCTATTTTTCTTGACATGATACATTTTCTCAGTTTTCTATGATTTCTGTGTTCTTTTGTGAATAAGATATGGGTTTATGAGATGTGTGAATTATTGCTTTCTGTTTTAATTTGTATTTTACACAGCATCCTGACTCCTCGGAATTGGGGTTTATATTTATAGTCTACATTGCCTGGTAGTCCAAGGTTGAACATTCATGCCTGTTTGAAGGCTTCATAATGCTGAGGCAAGCACTGGATGAGATCTCCTCTATTTAAAAAAAATAATAATAATAATTTAAATTTGCTTTCATGCATTATTGTTTGAATTGAAATGGGCTCATGCCTCTATAGTAGTCACTGCTATCATGGAAATAAACTTTGCTATAAATTATGACCACAATCTTCATACTGTTAATAGTTGTCATGAAGAAATACTAATATCCTGGCTTCTTCATTCTGTCATTGTTTTTGTCCACAGTTATGCTGCAGCCTTTTGACTATGACCCCAATGAAAAGAGTAAACACAAATTCATGGTGCAGTCCATGCTGGCTCCGTACGACATGACTGACATGGAAGGAGTTGTGAGTGTCTGAGCATAATTTATTTAGGATATTTCATTGCTGGAGAATTACTAGAATTTTTCGCCCATTATTAAATTAGTAAATTTTAAAGTATGTTTTTGTTGGCCTATCGGCCCTGAGTTTTTATTCATGTTAATCCACGTTGGAGGCATCTATGTCTTACAGAAGTCTACCTTTAGCTGAACTCTTGAATATTGTAGCTTGCATGCTAAAAGCTATTTCAAAACAGTTAGACAAACATGCATTTTTAATGCACCTCCCGAAGCCTGAAACTGTAATGTGGATCATTTCTGTCGAGGGTTTTCTTTGAAGTATGGATATTTGTGAAAGACTACCTGATATACTTTAAAATAAAAAAAGTCTAAAATATCTAAATCTCCCTTTGCTCCTTAATTTTCTTGTTAACAGTGGAAGGAGGCAAAGCCCGAAGAGCTGATGGATTCAAAGTTGAGATGTGCATTTGAGATGCCTCTAGAAAATGGGGAAACTGTAAGTCTTTCTTTTCACTTATGCATTTGCTGTCACTTTAAACATTCACAATCAAATTTTTTTTCACATCCCCAATGAGTTACAGAAACTGTTGTTCCACTGTGTACTTCTCTGATTTAAATGCATAATAATAGCTGTCTATATTAACATATTAGATGCTGACTGAGTATTTAGTGGGACCTGCGTTTCCTGACAGAAAAGCAGGAAAAGTTGTAAGCATGTTTGAAGCATGTTTCAGATAATGAGGCCATGGATAAATAATTTGGCCGAAAGCACAGGCACCCCACCTAGCTGTTTGCCAAACCTTCTGATTAAGAAGGGACAGCCAATCAGAAGAAGGTTGGCTAAAACAGACAGCACCCTTAATGGGAGAGGAGCTAAAATGGCTCCTTTCAGAAAGTGGATGAACTGCTTGGCTGTACTGAGGCCAAGTATAAGATGAATAAGGAATATTTTGAACTGTAAATTATGTCACGCTCTAGAAGAGACCTAGCATAACTTTGGAGCTGAAAACGAACCCAATAGATCCCCTTCAAAGAAGAAAATCAGATCAAAGCATTTAATTACTGTTTTAATGCAGTATTTTATCAGTCTCATATCCATCAGTTACACATCACTGTATCACCCATCACGTGATTTATTTTATTTCAGATTTGTTTCCACTTTAATCTCCATGCTGTCTGTGCACGTCTTTCCATCCCCTTGTTCCTTCCTTTTTTTTTTCTTTTTTTTTTTCTTCCACTCTCATCCCACCAACCACTCCCCACCCTCACCCTCTCTCCACAGCATGAGAGTGAAAGCATCAAACCTGTGTCTTCCTCTGCCTCTGTTAAGACTGAGCACTCTGTCCTGCCCAAGTCAGCCAGCGCCTCGCTGGATGATGGAGAGGTGAAGAAGATCATGGAGGAATGCAAGCGACTGCAGATGGAAGTGCAGAGGCTACGGGAAGAAAACAAACAGATTAGGGTGAGACGTGCTAAAACAAATAAGAGACTGTGTCAGTGTCATATTCCAGTCAGACTTGTATTTTCTGCCCTAGCTCTTCTAGCTCTGTTTCTACATTAAGTTCTTTAAAATGGCAAATTTAAAAAAAAAAAAAAGGAAATTGTTAATGTCATTCAGAACTATAACACTTTCAGCACCAGTGCAAGGAACACTGTTCTGAGTTTAAAGGGCACATATCATGCTTTTAAATCCTTCCTTTTCATATATAAAGTATTCACTTGTGGTCTATATAAAGTAGAAGTGCAATGCTTTGGTCTGAATTCCTCGTTATTGTAGCTCCACAGACCCC
>JAVDPK010003072.1:341144-360520 GCA_034780415.1 Cichlasoma orientale | reverse complement strand
TTTCCTGTGAAAGGTAATCCCATGTGATCCCGTTTTGACCGTAAATTGGTTCGAAAAACTCAGAGTGCAGCATCTCTTTCATGTTATGGTGGCCGCTTTTGCCCCCTCCAATATGGCGGTGACGTAGGCATACGAGTCAGCGATCAAAGCGGTATCTATGCATATATATCTATGGTCGCCAAGCGAGCGCGTCAGGATTTGGCGACCTCACGCTTGCGCACTGTGGTTTTACGCTGATGCAAGAAATTTTGGGCGCAGCGGTGTGGGACTGATCGAGGAAGAAACAGAAGGCACATTTTTGTCACTCTTTAGCCCGCAAACATGTCAGGAGACGAGGTAAGGCGCTCCGAGCCGGGCGCGGTTTGACCCGTGTCGGTGTGTAGAGTGGTTGGACGGAGTTCGCTGAGTTTTAGCCGCACATCGGTGCTGGGGATGACTTTGGGCCTCCACTCCCTTTCTGTCCGCAGCAGCTCTCACATGGCTGCTGCAGTCGGGCTAACAGCGGCCCGACTCACCAGAATGACAAGAAAACATCCAGTATAGTGATGTACAGTTATTTATCACTCAATATAAAGTATTCATCCTCAGCGCGGTTCCTCAATCCGAGCTGTCGCAATTGCTGTGGCGGACACGAAGGGATGAGTGGAAGTTAGCTGTGTAGCTTTAGCCCCCCGTTAACTGACCCGCGGAGCTAACTGCAAAGGCTAACTAGGTAGCAAAGGCTCTCTGTGGCTCGGTTTATCCTGAAGGACGGCTGCTCTGGGTGTAGGAAAACAACAGCAAACAAACCATCAGAATTGCGGATGCTTAATTGTTAATATCACATTTTTTTTATTAATTTTTTTTTTTTTAGCTGAATAGAGACCCACTGTCAGTATAATATGTAATCCTTGAAGCTTCCTTTATCTCAAACTACAGCAGTGGCAGCATATCAATACATTACATCAGCTAAGTGAGATATCAAGAGTCCAGGGTCTTTTACTGAGACTGAGTGAATTACTTACGTATTTTCTTATTTATATATTTTTACTATTTACTATTGGCTGCAGGGACAAAATACGTTTAACTGTACATTGTACTGTGTATACTTTAATATGACAAATAAACCTTATCTTTTATAGACATGCTGGGCTTTGCTCCCCAATATGACAAACAGTGGGAATTAATAGCTAATATTTGTCCCTTTGAGCCACTAGAAGCACAGGCATACTATGAATAAACCGTTTTGATGTGTGAAAATTACAAAATAAGTAGTGGAGATGTCTAGTTGGTATTGGGGTTTTTTTTTTTCACCTGAAGCGCTGTTGCATTAGACGAAGGTAGCTGTAAACTGTCAAGTGTTGAACCATGTTGGACAGCATTTCATGATTTATTTATTTAATTTTTTTCCCCCCACTCTTCTTCAGATGATTTTTGATCCCAACATGACCAAGAAGAAAAAGAAGAAGAAGAAGCCCTTCATGCTGGATGAGGATGGAGGAGAAGGGATGGGAGGAGAAGAAGCTAAGGAGGTGGAGACCAAGGAGGCAGAACCTGAGGCTGGAGATGACAAGGAGCTGGATATAGATGAAGATGAAGGCAGGAAGAGAGGTTAGATATTAGATCTTTTTAAAGTGCCGTGTTAATGTTGTTTAGGGATGTTTTACCATACATTACATGCAAAACTGTTATGTAGAGTTAAGAGCTAGAGGGGGTTACTTTATTTTCTAGAGCCATCTGATGACTTGAACGACCTAAACTTCTTCAATCAGAAGAAAAAGAAGAAGAAACCCAAGAAAGTGTTTGATAATGATGTTGAGGAGGGATTAAAGGTCAGTTATTGATATTCATTTGCTGATGTCTCATTACTGTGTTTACATTTGGCTGCTTCTTCCAGTGTCTGTTCTTAAGTTCAGATTTTTCTTGTCTTAAAAATGAATTTCACATGCACTCTTTGCTGAGTCTAACGTCTCACCTTGTCTAAACCAGGAGCTGAAAATCGAAGGAGATCAGACGGAGGCGCTGGAGGAGGACAACCTGGATCTGATGCTCCTTACCAAAAAGAAGAAATCAAAGAAAGTAGACTTTGATGAGGGAGAGCTCGCTGAGAAAGATGACGGTGAGATTAAATGGCATCTTCTTGAAACTTAAGAACTGAAACAAGGGGCCATGGGTGATAATGTTTACATAATGTTTTTCCAGCACTTGAGGACGATGATGGGAAGAACAACGATGGAATCTCTTTCAGCTCCTCCACAGGACCGGCCTGGGCTGGTACGGAAAGAGACTACACTTACGATGAGGTAGGATGACACTTGAAATGAGGAAGAGAGTTGCTTAAAAGAATCTGGAAGGGCGGAAAAAGAGGTTTCACAGCCATTTGTGAAGTTATTTCCAGTAAAGTGGGACAAATATAAGGCTGTCTTTTAGTTGTTTTGTTCACGTAGACATAATAGATTTTTTTAAAGATGGGGACCATTTTTAGTAATGCCCTGAACTCAAGACCTCAGACCTCAGTCGTCTGGGAATCAGCCCATTATTGTGTTTGATTTTGTGACCCCATGCATTTGTTACATTTGCAAACAGTTCCTTTCTTTGTAGAATGAGGAATGGAACACTTTGCCTTTGATGGCATCCACTAAATTGGTGCTTCTGTCTACATTTATGGGTAAATTTATATTGGATTTTGCACTGAATATTTTATAGCATTAAATATACCTTTTGGAATAGATACATTAGCACATGCAGCTGTTAAAGTCCTCCACTTGTTCTGTGAAGAAAATAGTGAAATAGTTTATGAAACTATAGAGGCAGAATTCTAGTCTGAGAGCAGGGTTTATAAACTAAGAGTACAGATTTACACACCAGGGGTTTTTTTTGGGGGGGGGGGGGTCCCCTCACAGCTGATTCCACAGGGCTCTGTACTTCTGTCCTTTTACATTCTACATTGAAAACTTGTTCGCATAGACAAAAAAAAAGTGTCACCGTATCGTGTCTGTCTCAGCTCCTGAACAGAGTCTTCAACATCATGAGGGAGAAGAACCCTGACATGGTGGCCGGAGAGAAGAGGAAGTTTGTGATGAAGCCTCCTCAGGTGGTCCGAGTGGGAACCAAGAAAACCTCCTTTGTCAACTTCACAGACATCTGCAAACTGTGAGCCTCTCATCACTTTTTGTATTTACTGATAGGTTCGGTTCAGCTTGATACTATTATTATGTGTTAACCACAAACTGACCTTTCCTGCAATTCATCACAGGTTGCATCGTCAGCCTAAACATCTCCTCGCTTTTCTGCTGGCTGAGCTGGGAACGAGGTATGTTTTTGCATTTACAGTGATGTCAGTTAAGAATTTATGATTGCATGAAAGGACGCGTTTTTTGTGTGCACTTTAAAAGTTTAATTTGTGTTTTTGCTTTGTAAATTTTCTCTGTTAACAGTGGCTCCATAGATGGAAATAACCAGCTTGTGATCAAAGGCAGATTTCAACAGAAACAGATAGAAAATGTGTTGAGAAGATATATCAGTAAGTAATAATTACACGTGTTCTTTATAGTGAAGCTAAACTGGTGGGGGTAAACTTTTATTACTCCTCCTTTTGTACAGTAATGTTCAGTGAACTGTACTCTCACCCCTGCAGAGGAATATGTGACGTGTCACACCTGCCGCTCTCCAGAGACCATCCTGCAGAAGGACACTCGTCTCTATTTCCTGCAGTGTGAGACGTGCCACTCCCGCTGCTCCGTCGCCAGCATCAAGACCGGGTTCCAGGCCGTGACGGGAAAGAGGGCGCAGCTCCGCGCCAAAGCCAACTAAAGGCCATTAAAACTGGGCTCCCCCTCTTCTCTCGGTCCGATCTTTCCCCCTCAGAAGGACCGAATTGGGTCGGGCGCCTGCTTGATTCGCTCAAAGGACTCTCTGAATCGAACTGCGGGAGGGTTTGGCTGTTGTTTGGTTGTGTCATGGCCTGACCTGACAGGGAGTGAGAGAGTATCTAAAGATGACAGATAGGGTTCAGGCACCTGATAAGCAACAGATGTTTGACATACACACCACTGGATTTGATTTGTTGTTTGGTTGATGAACCCTCCAACTGTTAGGCTTTTTTTTTTCTGTTTCCCATTTGCTGTGATTCTTGATTCCTCCAAGAAACCCTTGATTTAACACAGCTTGAAGGTTGTTTTTTGTTTTCTCCCACTTTACATAAACCAGACATTGATATTTCTTCAGAATAGCCAAATTGTAGATAAGCTAAGTTCATCTACGGTAACAGAGCCTAGGAATTGTTGACTTGGTCGCTTCTTTATTCTTGAGCTCAGTTTGCTTCAACTAAAGGTTGTGTTCATGTTTCTGGTCTGGCTGTAAATCACAAAAAAACTCAGTCCAGAATTTTTTACTCAAGCTTATTATAAAGAAAAATCAGTAATCAGGTGGGCGTACATACAGGAACAGAAGTCTGTGAGGCTCCTGACACGGACCTGCTTTTGATTAGCAGGAGATGACACGAAACCAGAAGACTTGGGGCTGATTAAGGCGAGAGCAACATTAAAGAGTACTTTAATAAAGGAGGCTGTTTATCAGATGACTTTGTGAGTGCTTATCTGGCACCGGTGAGCAGTTTGTGTACTTATTTGATTAGACCGGCAAATTTTAAAAACCAGTGGAGGTTCGATCAGAGCAATTTGAAAATAAAGATTTTTTTTTTCCCTCTGGTGAGCAGGTTTCATGACCTAATGCCAGTTTGCTAAAAAAACAAAACAAGAAAAAAAGAATAAAAAAGTATAAATTACAACTTCTGAGCAGGCACCTCAGATTGGTCTCCTTTCAGGTTCCTATTTTGCAGTGTGGTTAAAGAAATCTACGCTGTAATCTATCAAAGGAGGATCAATCTTTTCTTGTTTGGGACGGATGTGAATAAGAAGGTCTGGCCAGAATCATTTTAAAAACCTGGTTTTTACAAAAATAAAATATTCTTCTCTCTCTCTCCACTACTTTCTCTGTGCTTTCATTAATGTTGCAGTATATCTGGTTAGTAAGTATCAGCTGCAATAATGAACCTTGTTTTCACTGTGTGTTGTAATGGAAACCCTAACCTAAAAACTAATGGTGGCGTTCAGAGGACTTAAACATTTCAAACATTAGAACAGCTTTGGCCCTCATGCTTAAGACACTTCCACTCAGTACCCATGGGTCTCACCAAACATGGTCATCATTTCCAGTCCCATCAAAACACATATTTTGTTCCTGTGTCTTGCTCACGTGTGACGCTATTACACTGATAAAATCTGTACTTCAGACCGCGCTTGCTAGAACCACAATTTGCCGTAATGACACGCATGGACAAACTCTCGTGGTGAAAACATCACAAGCAGCTGATAACCGTAGTGACTGTGGAGACAATGTCCTTGAGACCAGTGATTACATGACCAGTTGGGAGGTTGACTTTTTTTTTTTCACCTGACAGCAGGATGGTGTCTAAACTGGGCGCCATTGAGTTTCCTCTGCAGGCCCAAATTTATGTGACAGTTTGCCTTCAAAGAAATAATCTTAGTCTTAAATGATCAAATGTCAGTATATTATTATATAATATTTAGCGCAGTTTTGTTAGCTGCCCTCAGAACAGCATGCCGGTGAACACATTGATCTCTGTAATTATAAGTAGTCTAAATTTGTTAACTTAAAATTTATAACGGCCTTGACCCTCAAACTTGTGTCACCTTTTACTCAGTACCCAAAGGTCTCACCTCACCCATCTTTTTTCACCCACTTCAGCACATGACTTATCAGATGGGTACCCATTCATCTCTACCACTTGGCATGCTCTAAATGTGTTTGACTTTAAACTATTTTAAATATTGTTACTGAACCACAAGTGTTTATGCCAATTTAACAATTTTGCATATGTACTTTTTGGAGGCAGAATCTGGATATTTCAGACATACATTTAGTTAATTGTTTAACTGTTTTAGATTAATACCCAATGGATCCATTAGTTATCTAACCATTTGAACTTTTTTTTTTAATCACTCATTGTTATTGAGCCAGTACTGATAGGCAGTGCTCGGTGGTTTGATTCCTGGCTGCTCCAGACTGCATGCCAAACTATCCTTGGGCAAGACACTGAACCCCAAGTTGCTCTCCGATGTCTCTATTGGAATATGAATGTCAGAAAGCAATTAGGTGTAGATGGGTGAATGTATAAAGCACTTTGAGTGCTTGAGTAGAACATTGATATATAAGAACCAGTCCATTTACCATGTTTAAGAGCACTTGTGGAGTAGTCAGTATTTGCTCCTGAATGTGAATAAGACCAGAGATTTGGTGATCAACTTCAGGACACAATCCATGTTTATGTGTCGATGTGGTGGAGGACTATAAGTACATGGGCGTCATGGACAACAGGTGGACAACAGGCTGGACTGGAAGACCAAGACAGAGGCTGTATACAAGAAGACAAGATCCTTCAATGTATGCAGCAAAATGATGGAGATATTCTACCAGTAAGCTGTGGCGAATGCAGTGTACATTGCAGCACTGGCATCAAAGCTCTGTGATTGGCTGCAAATTGGACACTTTTCAAAGTCAGCATTATTGTCAGTTCTGTAATATGTATAGGACATACACAGGGTTGAAATGTTGTTTCCCTGTGACACAAGATGTGAAACTTGAATGAATCAAAAATAAAATAAAACAGAGAGCTATAACAGAGTGAGATACAGGTTCTGATAGCTTATTAGAAATTCAGATGTGCATCTATTAATGATGAAATGTGTACAATACATACATAGAGTTTTTAAGCAGAATTTTAAGAGGTTGTGCTGTAGAAGAGGCCACTGAAACCTCTCCACTATTTACTGGACAGGTAGTGGAGCTCCCGTAATAGAAGAAATTTATGACAGAGAATGATCTGCGAGATAATTGTGTTTATATCATCATCATCATCATTATTATTCATTATTTCAGCTGCTGTAACAGAAGACCTCTCATCATCTCATTTTACATTACTTTGAGTTTAGCTGTTACATTTAATCCATTACTTTCAGTTCACTTTTCCAATAATTTACTAACTGTTTAGATTTATGTGCTTTTTTTTTTTGCTAATTTTTATAACTGCATATATTTTGGTTTTAACAAAATGGCATCTTGAGTTTTTTTTCTGAATGAGTAAAGCTTATCCTTCTATATACTCACTGGAAACTGCAGATACTAAGTACCTCTGGTTGGGAATAATTGGGCCAGATTTCCCACATATGATTTATCCTCTTGTGTGCATACTGTCTGCTTTTTACGTGAAAAAAAAAAGACAATCGGAAGCTTTTAATTTGAAATTCCATTTCGGAAATGGGTAACCATTAGCTTCATGCTGATTGGCTGATTCGGCGAGATCGCCTACTGGTTGCTGGCTGAGAACTAGCGGCAGCACCATTCGGCGGTTTCGGAGCTGAGGTGAAGAACAATGCCTCGAGTCTATATTGGACGATTGAGTTATCATGTCCGCGAAAAAGACATTCAGCGGTTTTTCAGCGGATACGGAAAGCTAATGGAGATCGATTTAAAAAACGGGTAAGTTTTCGGTGATATTTGTAAATGAGAGTGAACTAGTATTTCGTATTTCGTTCATGCGAACGACGTCACAGACCCAGGAACATTTGCCTCTTTTACGCACATTTGTTTTGTTTGAGTAGTTAAGTTTGATTTTAAAGCCCAGTCTGTTGACGCCTCGTGTTTAGCGCTGTTCTCGTAAAAGTAAAACGTTTTGTTTATCCAACTTTATTCACGTCCGTTAAGCAAATGTCGCGTGGCCAACATGGCGTCGCTATACTTTGCACAGCGCGGAGCTAACGTGGGCTAATGCTAATTAGCTCATGAGTTCGGTGGGAGTAAACGGAGACTTAACGCACGTCTTGACCTCGTTTTGATGTTTTAACGTTTTACGCTTGAGTAATTAAACACTTTCTTTTTGCAGGTATGGATTCGTGGAGTTCGAGGATAATCGGGATGCCGACGATGCTGTTTACGAGCTGAACGGGAAGGAGCTGTGCGGGGAGCGGGTGATCGTCGAGCATGCCCGGGGGCCGCGACGAGATCGAGATGGCTACGGTGGGGGTTACTGGGGTGGTGGGCGCAGTAAGTGCAGTCTATTACAAGATACCCTCTCTTCCCCTTCCCCTTGGGGTGAGGTGTCGATGTGGACTGCACAGACAGCTGGAGGTTTCATGGTTACGCTAATTTTAACAGACTCGCTGCATAGAGTTACAGATACTCAGCTGGGCCTTGATCAGGTTTTCAGGTACCCCCTCACGGTATATAGCCAGAAGCCATGAATTTCATGGCGCAGGTTGCATGCGAAAGTTGTAGAATTGTAAGTAGTACTATTGTTCATGTTGACTATTATATTATTAAGTAGCTTCATCACATGCAACCAGGATTTAGCTCCATCCTTATCAGTCAGGGAATACAGTTTGGATTGATATCACCCAGCTGAACAGCTGTTGTCAGTCTCAACCACCCAAGGGGTAGTGACCTGCAGGTTTTTGCTCCTCCATAGTGATCATGGACTACATGCTATTTGTTTGTGCTTCATTTGATTGCAAGGGGCAACAATCTGTAAGCTTTTAAATAGCAGACTTCTGATTCTAGAGTTTAGAGTTGGTTAGATAAGCTAGCTTTCTTATTAAAAATTCCAAAGTTCTCTTCAAACATAACTTTCATTTGGGTGAGCCATGTGAAGGTGTGAATTTTTGTTTGCTCCAGTGGGGGGAGAAAGCGGAACACAAATCACCACATACCTAGCTACTTAGCTAGTGTAGTTTGATTTGAATCATTAGGAGTAGACTAACCTTTTCATGTGAAATGTGTTTTATCTTTGGTTTATATATATATATTTTTTATATTCAACATTAACAAAAGTCCTTGATGTTTCAATTTGAAAGAGTCCAGTTGCGGGCTGAGGCTGAGAGTCCATTGAGGCTAAAGATGACTGGCTAAGATGACTGCCTGTCCCGTTTGGCCTTGGCTTTCACCTTACAATGTGTGTGTGACCTTTGCCCCCCCTTGATCCTTGGCTGACCTAACCGGAAGCCATGATGACAGCAGCCTTTTGCCAATAGACCAGGGGTGATGGTGAGGATTGCCATTGGTTTTTATGTTGACAGCAAACATAAGTGGATCGGCTCCTTTACAGACCTTACAATCTAAAGAAATGTTGTAAGTTCAAAACTGGAAAAAAGAATTTCATACTCACATCTGGCTAAATAACAATTGCCAAAAGATTGGTGTGTTCTTAACACCATTATCAATTTGAACAGAGTCCTTGACCGCAGCCTTTGTGGATGCCTCCTTTCTGTTTGTGTTACAGGATACAGAGGTCTTGAAAGAACATCACTGTCCATTTGTTTATGCAGCTATAGCATCACAGAGTGATGTGCTGGAGTAAGACAGTTGCTGATTATTTTATTTTATTTTATTTTTTGTGTATTGCCAGAAACAGATGCAGTGGTGTTCTTTGCAGCAGAGAACAACTTCCAAATGCTGAACAATACAAACTTTAAAGAGCCCATGCAGTGGCCTGTAGACAACTTATCTGAAGCTGTTTGAAAATGGGATAAAAGAAACCCCTTTTACTATTAGTTCAAATTTATACCCCATGGACAATGATCTGGAAAGTCACTGCCTTGAGTGCATTTGATAACCCAGACCAGTAATACTTTGAGTCCTATTCATTTGAGTGGTTTCTAACTTTTTTTTGTGTGCTGTTGTTTTTAAAGGTGGTGGTGGTGGTGGTGGTAGTGGTGGCGGTGGTGGCGGCGGCGGCGGCGGTGGTGGTTACAGCAGCCGAAGCCGCTCTGGAAGGGACAAATATGGCCCTCCAGTCCGTACAGAGTACCGCCTCATTGTGGAGAACTTGTCTAGCCGCTGTAGTTGGCAGGACCTAAAGGTAAAAATTTGAAAATAAACCTGCCTTTAAGTGAGGGTATTCATAAGATCAAGAATTTATGCTGCATAATTGCACAGATAGAAATCAATACTCAGCACTTCATCCTCCCCCTCCCCATCTGCCAGGACTTCATGCGTCAGGCAGGAGAGGTGACCTATGCAGACGCCCACAAGGAACGTACCAACGAGGGAGTGATTGAGTTCCGGACCTATTCTGACATGAAGAGGGCTCTGGACAAGCTGGATGGCACCGACATCAATGGACGGAAGATTCGTCTGGTGGAGGATCGGCCTCGCAGGCGTCGGTCCTACTCTGGCAGCCGCTCCAGGTGAGCCACTGTTTGCTGAATCCGTTATTTGATCGTGGAGTCAATTGGTGTTGCTAAAAAGTTTTTTATTTAACAAGGAATTGCTGTAATTTATTTCTGACTTGTGTGCTGTCATTCTCAGATCTCGCAGTCGCCGCCGCTCCCGCAGCAGGAGGAGCAGGAGCAGGAGCAGGAGCTCAAAGAGTCACTCCAGATCCCACTCGAGGTTAGGATATATATATTCTTGGAAATGGGAACAATAGAATAGAGAGTTGATTCCTAGTTGGAGTACTGTAAAGATATTTAAGTACGACATTAATTTACTAATGATTTTTCATTACAAGCTGGACCTGTACTGAGCTTTACTTCTGTTACTTCCTGCAGGTCTCGTTCCCGCAGCAATAAGAGACGCAATCATTCCCGCTCCAGGTCTGAGAGGAAGTCTCGCTCCAAGTCAGGAGAACGCAAATCACGTTCTCGCACTGGCAGGTCTCGTTCTCGATCCCACAAATCCAAATCTCGTTCACGCTCTCGCAAATCTCGATCCCGTTCAGCCGACCACAAGTCCAAGTCTCGTTCAAAGAGCCGTTCTAAGGTGAAGTCGGAGCGGGATTCTCGTAGCCGATCAAAGGAGCGGTCTGCCGACAAGAAGTCTCGCAGTCGCTCAGCCTCCCCAGTAGAGAATGGAAAAGAAGAGCATGCAGCCAAATCGGCCTCCCGCTCTCCGTCTCCACAGGAGGATGAGCGCCGATCCCAGTCCAGAGAGAAGCGCTCAGCGTCCCGCTCAAAGTCCCGCTCCAGATCTCGCTCACGGTCTAGATCAGCCTCTCAGGAGTAGTGGAGGTGGAGAAGGGAGCGGTTTTCTTATTATTGGGCTTGATCCTTATGCTGTACATAGTGAGCAGTGTTGTAATAACTGGCTTATGCTTCTGATTTTTTTTTTTTCTCTTCAAATGTGCATTTGTCTTTTAACTTGTTTAAGCAGGAGTTTATTAGGCCATCAATCACAATACAGTGACTGTTTTTTGGAATTGTTTCAGACGATCTGCCCCCTAAAATTACAAATTGACATCAATTATTATTGAAAAAAACATGGATGCTAAACATTGAGGCTTAAAACCTTAAGATTGATAAAGTTTGTTTCTTACTGTTCTGCTTTCATTAAAAGTTTTTGTAATGCAGTGAATGTTAAGTTGTCTCACATGTATTTTTATTTAGTTTGCAGCAGTTTGTTTTGGTTGGTAGTCTGACAGTGCTGCCCTCGTCTCCAGTCCTGTTGTCTGAAGCATCCAGCATTGCTTAGCCTTTAATTTTTTTACTCATTCAGCTCGCACAATTGTTCGACAAAAGTAGCATTTGGCTGCAGTTTAATTTTTGATCTGCACACAGTCACATTCTCCAGGAATCAGCCGGTCTCGGTGTTTAAACAATACATATTTAGGATGCGAGACCTTGTACTGCAGAACTGCATATTTTCAATAAAATGATGGTTTGTACTTCATGTTTGAACAACTTGTGTTGTAGGTGGATTATTTTGATCCTTTTTAACCTCTTGTACATAGAGTAATCAGCACAAAGCGATTTGTTCCTTTTCATCTATTTGTGGCTAGGATTTTTTTTTGTTTGTTTTGTTTTTTAATGGAAAGTGGAGGGGGTCTTAAACCATAAGCAGGTTATCTATTGAGGGCCTTGATTTAAATTTTTGGATTTAAGTTTTACTAGGGCTTCCTGTGTGGTGTCCCCCTTTTTTTTTTTTTTTTTCTTTCTTGGGTCACATTTCCTCCATTGTTCTGATTGCATCCCTCGTAATAGTTCCTTTCCCCAGTCCCACAGACTGAATGGTTTTGGAATGTCTTTGCTTATTTAAGGTGTGCAGCTAACGCTGCTGCTGTTCTGGAAGGTTTAAAGCATTTAGGCCTTGTGTGGATCTGTCAACATCGTACTTACTGGATGCAGCCACACTCCATCTTGTGTAACTGACTTGGTTTTTGTTTTGTGCCCCACCACCACCACCAGACATGTATGAGACCTAATGGAAAGTCCTCTTTTTTTAAAAAAAAAATAAATAAATAATAATAATGGTATCTTCAATAAAAGATCTTAACAAAAAATCCTGCCGCCTGACGTTTTGTGTCTGGATTATAAAAATCTTGACTGCAGTATTGACATGACCTATATCCTGCTAATTATATAATAAACGCTCCCTCATTACAGGATGCATCTCTGGAGAAAATGAGCAGAATGTGTATTTGTGGCTGTAAGCGCAAACAGTTCACTTTTATGTCAAAAATCGTTAGAGCAGCTATTTTTACGGTCTTGAAGCTAATCGAAGGAGCACTGCATTATTTTCACCTATCGACCATTACTGAAAGTGGAGCGACGCGCTGGAAGTCTTTCTTTTGGCGTTAGATTATAGCCAACGAGCGCAGACTGTACTGTGGACCCGCGCATGCGCAGTCAGAGCCCCGGAGCCGCAGGAGATCAGAGCTGGTAAGCCAAATTTCAGTTCCTGAAATCTGAAAACACGAATTAAAATCATTTTTATAACTTTACTTTAATTATAGAAGACAGAAGCATGTTTTGGTTACACTGGTTTTAAATGGAAAACCGCCAGTCTGATGGGTTTTTTTTCCCACCCCGAGATAAAGCGTTTTGGCGTTAGAGATGTAATCAACCACAAAGCTTTTCATCTTTAATAGATAAATTTGATAATGGCATGCAGATCTTTGACGTAGCAGGCTTAAATACAATTTTGAATCCAGGAGCAGTTGCGCCAAGGTTTTTTAAAAAAATCCAACACACTTAACGCTGTTATGAGGTGAAAATGTTGCTCATTCATTAAAGATATTACCGGGATGGATGATAAGGTTGTTTTTTTCCCCCATTAAACGGGATTTTCACAGGAACTGAGCCACTGCTTTAATAAATTTTTTTTGTTTTTTTTTTTTTGTTTTTTTTTTTTGCTACAAGGATTTCAGATCCTCCGCCATTTTAACTGAAATGCTGTATTTTAGTCTGTCGGTGTGTGTGAGTGTGTGTAGACTTGGGAGCTTGCTCGTAAATATTGGTGTGTCACCATTATTCTTTTATTATCGGAAGTAATGCATGGCTTTTAAAAGTTCCGCATGGTCATGGCTGTTTTGCGTTAGTGGAAATATTTATAAAAGAAAATAACATATAGAATTTTTTTGTTAGATTAGGTGAAATATTCAGTAAAATTGAAAAGTCTGTCCTGTAGTTTGAATGAATAGCCTTTTATTGAAGGATCAGAGCAGCACAATTCTATTCTGGTTAGTTAGACAATTGAGTCAAAGAAATAAAAAGAACATCTGTAGTAACTTAATCAAGCCAGTTTTATATGCCCCTAAATCAAGCAAATTCATTAATGCACATTTGATTTGAATAAAGAAATACTAACCAAAAAAAAAAAGGAAAAAAAAAGAAGAAGCTTAAACTTGTGGGATCCCTCTTCTGTCCATACTGTGACACACTCTCCTCGGGTTTCAGGCGCAGTGTCCCCTGTGAATCTTTAACACATAATGTTAAAGCTGTTACCCTGTAACCAGACAGCATTGCTTTGTGCTCTTCCTCATGCTGTGTTTTCCAGTGCTCCAGCACAACAGACTCCAGCACAACATTATGAGTGCCAAAGTGAACATGGAGGCTTCATCCAAAGAACCGGACTGCACCCCTATGGATCCGTCGTCTTCGTCTCCCACCGAGACCATCCTCATCTGTGGGAGTGATGGCATGGCCAAGAAGACTCGGCCTCAGCCCCACACCACCACGGCTCTCCTGCTGCCAGGTGAACTCATATGTAAGGATGGCACCTCAGCTATACGTGTTGACAGAGACTATCTTTTACCAGGATGCTTCTCCACAAATACCCTGCTTAAGTGCTGTTATGGAAAGCATTGATCCTGTCTTCTGGCATCGTTAAACTAAGAAACAAATTGAGAAGAAAGCCTTTAAGTAACCAACAGTATAATAATTTACTAGATAAATTTGTAAAGACATAGTTCAGAAATCACACCTACAATATTTAACCTCATTCACAGGCATCATATCCCAAAGCAAGGGGTCATTATAATGGTTGACTCAATAACATCACATACAAATAAATGCACAGGAGATACAACTCATCTTACCAGGGCCTTGTTCTTCGAAGCATGTTCAAAAAACTCTGAGTTTAAAAATAAACCACTAGTTGTTAAACTCTGAGATCGGCAGCTCTGAGCTCTCAGTTCCAGAAAGGCTGATCAGAGTGAGTTCAATTCACTCTGAGCGTGTATGAGTTAAGTGCATGCATGAGTAGGGAAGGAAAGCCATCATCAGCGGAGCTCCGATACCACGATTCACCATGGCAACGGGTAAATAAAGAGCAGAGTCGCGTTTTAGTGGGCCGAGGAATATGAACACATGTTGGTATGGACCGTGATCTCTAGCTTAAAACACAGGAGTGGAGAAAAGAGTCATTTTAACCAGCTTGGGTCACTCCGTCATCATCATACACAATATAAAAGTTTGATATAAAATATCAGATTTATTTATACTGTCTGTGGTGATTATTTACCCAACTTTTTATTGGATAAAGCTGGAATTCAAAATTTCCATCTGTAACCTGACAGGGACAGAATGGGTTTGAGATGTTTCAGTATAATTCTGGGAGGATGAGCATTTTTAAATAAGGAATACAGTTCATGTCGGGACAAATTAAGCCACGATCAACTGGAGCTGAACTGATCTGGTCTGAACCATGATGCTTATCCGAGCAGATCCAGTTCTGGGAAGACCCACTGTGGCTGATTTTAGGTGATTTTCAGTGGAAAATATGTCGTGGTTCAGATGCTAAATATTCAGACACTTTACCTTTCAAAATTTAATGACAGAATCTTAGTCTGTGAACAAATTTCAACATGAAATCAAACTGCCCGGAGCATGCCTTTAAAAAATCACATTGAAAAACATTTAGCTCAGTTTCAGTCATTTCAGCCTCATCTTCACTTAAATGTTCACAACATCTCCAAGATGTGACAGTCATTTTTCCATTAGTGTGACCGATCACAACACAACAAATGATTGATTGCTTAAACAGTGATTGTTGCAGTAAATGTTTCCAGTGCAGGGAAAATGTCTGACAGGCTGACAGCTGCATCACTGTCCACAGAGTCTCAGTGTTAGAAAGAGGGACACTATAGATTTTTATTCTGAGCTGATAATAAATCTGCGATGTAATCTCTGTCTCCATCCTTACATTGACTACTGATTCATTATAAAAATGATCAAGTTCCACACACAAAACAAAACAAAACAAAACAAAACAGTGAACTGTAATAATTTTTCACACAAAAATAGTGAAAGAAAATGCGACAGATTCTCAGATTCCAGCCGTTAAGGTGCCAGGATTTACCGCTTCTTTTTATCATGTTTAGCAGTAAACTGAATACCTTTGAGTTTCCATCTTTTGGCCACACAAAGCAGCACTTTTGAAGATGTTAGCTCCAGCTCACTAAAGCTGCAGCAGGTTTCACTTCTTAACTCAAGAGTTCAAAATAGCAACAAAAACAGTTGAGTGCTTCCATTTCTCTGCTCTGTGAAGGAGAACGCAAAGTTATTAAATGATCTAAAACTAAAATAAAAATTAAAACTAGGTTGGGAAACAAATGACCTGAGATAAAAAATAAAAACAAGACTGTAAAAAACTGAAAAATTAACTGAGAAGCTATGATGTGCCTACAAAACTAAAATACAATGAAAATGAACAGCAAACGTCTTTAGTCGGGATGGTTATATTTGTGAACCCAAAAAGCACCGGGAGGTGTTGATGCATAGGTTCATTAGGATTGTGAAACTAATAACATGATAATCTGATGTCAAACATTGCACTGAAACTAAACCGAACTGAAAATTAAAATTTGAAAAATTTAAATTGAAATGAAAAATAATAAAGGTGCTTTCGGCTGCTCGCTTATTTCCCAAAGGGTCACCACAGCAGATGGATCCTCATATTTGATTTGACACAGATTTTTTTTTTTTTAAACTTGACACCGGGCTTGGGACAGGCACTAAGGCTGGGTTTGTGTCCCCTCCCGGTCTGGAATTGGGGATCTTTCACATGTTAGGCGAATGCGTTGAGCACTAATAACAATAATATATAACACTAATAACTGGTAGATACTGTACAGGACATTTCCAATGTCATGCCAGATGATGATGATGATGATAATGCTGATGATGTTAATGAGATTGGTAGCTACCTAACAGTTTTGTCTGTCTGCAAATCTACAGAAACTAATTCTTAACACAAATAGTATTTGCCTGGTTATCATAACAAAGTGCTGTTCTTTTACCATTTATAGTGAGTAACACAAAGGGGGAAAAAAAAAGGAAAATACACAATATTACATTATGCTTAAAGTTTATTAATTTAAATGCATCTCTATCCGCAGCTCCTGGCCATCAGAAAGTGGAGGTGACTCCAGCTGTTGCAGTGGGAAACCCAGGTAAAGGCAGCAGGGCCAATGAGATGACCACGCCTGCTCTGACAGCACAGGTGGGCGGAGCTTGTAGCATTGTCCATGTCCTAGAGTTGAAGGAGGGGATGGCCATTCTGCCCAGTAGCAACCTGAAGGTAAAGGGATATTAGGCTTTAATGTGCTTTAAAAATATATTAGATTCTTTTAAGTGTAGCGGCCAAACTCGTTTTAGCAGTGATCGCAGGCAGAGTTGTTTTTATTTTTATTTCAACTGGCAACTGAATTATGAAGTCAAAAATAACTTCTCACATGTATAAAATCAGCGTAGATGCCTTTATATTTTATATTTCTTCATTCAAGCATTTTTCTTCACATTGTCAGTGAGCAGACATTTAACATTTGTGTCAGGAAGAACTGGATCTCCCCTGATTCGAGTAGTTTAAAGGAGACCACAGAGACAGAGCTGCACTACCAAAACAAAATGTGATGCAAATTATTGCAGATTACAAGATGATGTGCTAATCAAAATAATATCTGAAATCTTTAAAATGATCACATTAATTTTCCCGAACTCCCAAAGAATCTGAAATCGAACAATGAAGCAGCCTCTAGATTGTGATGCTGTTATAAATTGTTTTTGAGCAGCATACCGTTTGTATAGACAGAGATGCATTTTGACAGATGGTGCATTGATGCACGCGCGCGTGTGTGTGTGTGTCTGTGTGTTTGCATGCATTTGTGCATTCCTTGTAGTTCTGTGTGAGTGACTTAGGAACTCTGAGCACACTGATCACCCCGAGCACCGCCAGCAGCACCACTGAACCTGCAGCAGGGACTTCTGGGAGATCCACTGATGCAGAAAGTGCTCCAGACAAGCCAGGTAGAGTCATGGTTACATAAGGTCATAGTAATATCAGGCACAGACGCAAAAATACTGCATTCTGGTGAATCATTTACATTTTGCACACACAGTGTAGAAAACCGGAACCAGTCGCTGCCAGTTTAAATATATTTTCGTACTACTTAGCTGCATACTATATTATATAACACATAAAGTATTTGATCACTAAATCAGTTTTTGTATGGTATATGTTATTTCAAATCTAAGAGTGTCTCTGCTTGTGTTGCACATGTTAAAACTGCCTGCACCTTTATTTGAAGTATCAAACAGCATGCCCTCAGTGATCAGTGATCAGTGTGTGTGTGTGTGTGTGTGTGTGTGTGTGTGTGGGTGGGTGTGTATTAAGCATAAATGAGTGGTAATTACAACAGCTGCAGCAGAGCTCCTCTTTACAAGTGAAGAGGGCGCAGCTGCAGATTTCTTTTAAAACATCAAAATCCAGCTGTGAAACGTAGAAAAGTAAAAGAATATTCAATAACTGAAATGGAAAAAAGAAAGTCGTAGATGCAGACCAGCATATCGCCGCTTTTCACCTGCAGGCCTGTCAGTGTCAGATGTGTTGGCTCCTGCCAGCTCTGGGAGAGGTGCAGCTGTGGAGCCGGAGCGGTTGGTGACGGTCAAACCTGAAGTCCAGGTTGAACCAGGACAACAGAACCACGATCCCAGAGCTCAAAGGAGCTACACAGAAGAGCTCCGGAGAGACCCCATCACTGACAAGTAAGTCTGCAGCTGCTCTGTCTCTATGTTTACACGCATCTCTCCACATACATAAACACATCATTTCTCCCTGCACCTCAGGAGGAGTGTCGGCATAGAAAAGGTGCCAGCAGGTGGGAGAGTCTCCTCCCTCAACCCCGATCACCTGAAACCCATGAGGAAGAGGAAAAGGAAGGAGTACCTGAGTCCATCTGAGGAAGATTCTGACATCGAGGGCACGGTGGAACAACGTTGTTATTTCCATTTGACGTCATTTTTACATGCGTGATTACCATCTGACCATCTCCTACTGTATGCTCTCGTATTTTATTTTTAAGGATGAGAAAATGGATGATTCTAAAGCAGAAGGCCGACACATCAGAGGAGGTTGGACCATTCATTTCTTACATTTGTGTTTTTGTTGGACTCATCTTTCAGATTTTTCTTTTGTTTCACCTTTTTTGTGTGTTTATTTTGTTTACCTTCAAATCTTAAGTCAAAATAACAAATCCAAGTATGCAGTCTTATTTAAAACACTGCGTATTTACTATTACTGTCAAGCAATACATCACATAATACCATCTTGTTACTTCATCCAGCAGCTGTATGTCCTTCTCTGTCCTTTCATTACATATCCTTTCTTTCTTCAGTTAATTTCCTAAAAAACATGCAAGGTAGAAGGTTAGAAGTACATATAATATATAGTAGACATAAAGTTGCAGTTGCATCAGAAATTGAACATTTGCAGTAATATTTAACTTGAGATTAAACTTACACAGCATGGATCTTTTAATTCCTCTACGTCCCACGTGCCATTAAATTCTCTTCATTTCACTATTTCCATTAACTGGAAGTTTTACTAATTTCTGGTGTAAATTTAATAAATGATTGTGTCTTTTTGGTGAAGGTGGAGACAGTAAGACAGAGCAGTGGACGTGGACTCAGTATCTGGAGGAAACCAAAGCTGTTGCTGCTCCTAACAAGCTTTTCCAAGAGGTACGTTTTTTTCATCAACACACACACACACACACACACACACACACACACACACACACACACACACACACACACACACACACACAC
>JAVDPK010003072.1:308468-341044 GCA_034780415.1 Cichlasoma orientale | reverse complement strand
ACACACACACACACACACACACACACACACACACACACACACACACACACACACACACACACACACACACAATTTTAAAACTTGTTTTACTACCACTGCAGCCGTTCCTGTAACCGAGGTCAAATCTATTGCTCAGAGCAAAGTGGAGTGCAGCACTCTCAAGAGAGGGAATAAGAAAAGTGAATTTACCTGGGACAAAGTAATGTATGCAGCCAAAGCCATATATTCATATTTTAAATGTTTTTAATAGAATATAAATGTTGGGGTTTCATTTTAAAGTAATCAAAAGGTTTTTATAACCATGATGAAAAAGCTGAAAAAGTATTAAAAGCATTAAAAGAAAATGTGAAAATGAAAGGAAAAAAAAAGTCCCCTATTTTACTTGCAGTGCTCGTATCTTTTCTCTGTTCTTTGCTGTCACTCAGTTTCCCCACAAAAATAATTTATGCTGACTTTATTTCGCTCTCCGTGTTGGATTGAGACATTTGCTCTTTTATCACGCGTTCCAGTCCCAGAGAGTGCCGACAGTAAAGAACGGCTTCAAACAGGGGATGAAGCTGGAAGGCATCGACCCGCAGCATCCGTCAATGTACTTCGTCCTCACTGTGGCCGAGGTGAGCCGGACGTTCATTAACACAGCCAGTGGATCCTTATTTAGGATCATTTACTCACAGAATGCTGTGGGTGAGCAGCTCAGTCAGGTGTCTCCTTGTGATGTTATCACACAGGTCTGTGGTTACCGGCTGCGGCTTCATTTTGATGGCTACTCTGACTGTCATGACTTCTGGGTGAATGCCAACTCCCCTGACATCCACCCTGCGGGCTGGTGTGAAAGCACAGGGCACAAACTGCACACCCCCAAAGGTCAGAGGTCATGCTTGTTCTTCTATTAAATAAATACTTCCAGAACTGAACTTTAGAGTGGACTATTTATTTTGGTACAGATTAAATAGAGATTTAAATAAGGAGACGAGGAGTGTTAATTAGTTTTGGGTTTTAGACCCAGTGAAGCTTATGCTCCCCAATTTCTAATCTTTTACTGAGCTCAGCTAACTCTCTTCTGGCATTTTCATATTTATAACATACATATGTGAAAGTATTATCAATCTTCCTGCCTTCCTCTTGCTGTGAAAAGTGAATTAAAATGCGAAACTGTTCTTCTAAATGCTGCCCTTCCAACATGTGACTCCTCTCTGTATTTCTGTGCTTCCTGCAGGCTGTAAAGAGGAGGAGTTTACTTGGACTAACTATCTGAGGATGACTAAAGCACAAGTGGCTCCCAAAGACCTTTTTGCCAGTCCTGGAAGGGTAACTGTCACTGTATATTATAATATATGGTAGCTGTATTAACCACACACATATTGAATGAGGTGATTGATTTAGGGCAGGGAAAACTCCAACTTCAATGTGAAGTCATTTCAAATTTATTTTAAAAAATGAATTGCTGGAGCCCATCCCAGCTGCTGCAAGGAAATCGTAAAGTATTAAATATTAGTATAAAGATAGTATAAATACTGGTGTTTTCAGTATTATTTAACAATCAACAAGTGACTCAACAGCATATTTCTCTGCCGCCTGAAGTGATCTTACCAAGTATATAAGTAAGTATTTTTTCTGTTTCAGATCGATGTGAAGTGTGGTTTTGAGATAGGAATGAAGCTGGAGGCTGTGGATCGTATGAACCCCTCTCTAATCTGTGTAGCAACCATCACCGATGTGGTGGACAGCCGCTTCCTGGTTCATTTTGACAACTGGGATGACACGTATGACTACTGGTGAGCCAGAGCATCTTTCTGAATGCGTGCGCATTGCCAAATGATTTAAATAATTTCTAGAATTAATATTACGATCGGGCTTATAATATGCTAAAAAATCTTAAGTCGTGTAGGGTGAGAATAGAGTTGATCAAATATTTCCTGCTGTCATAAAAAGAGTAATCAGGATAAAATTGTTCATGCTGCTGGCGTTGTTGGAAGTTTGACTTTTATCAAGAGGAGAGCAGTAAGCATTGTTAGTGCAGATTAATGATGGCTGCTGGAGTTTGCAAAAAGTTTTGAATCCTGTAGAATGAAATTCATAACTTTGTTAGGGCTGGTTGAACCGTAGTCAGGAGTGAACAACTGCTTGATGTTCTTTCATAGGCGATGTGCGACTGTAGCATGATTTCAAATTCTAAAAATGTTCGAGTACTGAGTTTACTGTGATCTGTATTAGCAAGTTCCAAAAATGTTGGGATGCCGTGTAAAATATAAAACAGAATGCAATGATTTGCAGATCTCACAAACCCATATTTTATTCACGATGGAACACAGAAATGTTTAAATTGAGATATTTTAGTATTTCATGAAAAATATTAGGCTCATTTTGAATTGGATGGCAGCAACATTGGGATTGGGGACAAATACAGGCTGGAGCAGCAAATGGTACTAAAAAGAAACAGCTGGAGGAACATTCAGGCTATAATTGGGCAGAGGTTCACCAATCATACAAACAAACAAAAAAACTGCTTCTACAAATTGTGGAACAATTTTATAATAATGTTCCAGAAATCACTGTCTGTGAACACAGTGCTGCACGCCATTCACAAATGCAGGTTAAAGCTCTATCATGCAAAGAATTTAAATTTGAAATTCTTTCTGGAAAACATGGAGGCCGAATCTTCTGAGCTAAAGAGGAGAGAGACCATCTGGCTTGTTATCAGCACTCAGTTCAAAAGCCTGCATCTCTGATGGTATGGGGGTGCATTAGTGCCTATGGAATTGACAGCTTGCACCATCAATAATGAAAGGTATATGCAGATTTTAGAGCAGCATATGCTCCCATCCAGACAACGTCTTCTACAGGGAAGGAATTACATATTTCAGCAAGACAATGCTAAACCGCATCAGACAAGAGTGGGACCACATTCCTCACCCAAAGGTTCAGCAGCTGCTCTCCTCAGTTTGCTGGAGTTTACAGACTGTTGTTAAAAGAAGAGGGGATGCTACACAGTGTTAACACGACCCTGTCCTAACTTTTTTGAGATGTGTGCCTGCCATCAAATTCAAAATGAGATACTATTGTTCTTAAAATAGTACTTTCCCTCAGTTTAAACACTGAATATATTTTCTATCTTCTATTACAAATAAAATTTGGGTTTATAAGACTTGACTTCCTTTATATCCATCCATCTATTTTCTTCTGCTTATCCTTTCCAAATGGTAAAAGGCGGGGTACAGGTCGCCAGCCTGTCGCAGGGCTAACACAGAGAGACAGACAATTCACACTCACATTCACACCTATGGGCAATTTAGAATCACCAGTTAACCTAACCCCGCTGACTTCATGTCTTTGGACTGTGGAAGGAAGCCGGAGTACCTAGAAAAACCCCACACAGACATGGGGAGTACATGCAAACTCCTTAACAGTGCTACCCACGATGCAATCATGCTGCCCCTACGTCCTTTTTACTACTGCTTATTTGTAATGTATAAATAATGATGATAATGCGATGTTTCTTTGTGAGCACTGTGACACAAGAGAACATAATAATATTAACATTCCCAGAAATGTAGCTACATGTTGCAGCAATGCAGACTACAGCAACTCTGATAGTTCAGCGTTGTTGTTATATGCTGCGTAAGCACAGTATATTGATTAGCATAAGCATAATGCTTCCATTAAACAAAATGTAACGGGCTGAACTTCTAGCTCACTCACTATGTCAACGGATTTGCCAGGATTCTGCCAGTATAGAGCAGACGCATGCTGCTTTTTTGTTTTCTAGCTCTAGCTTTCTCGCTGTTGTTCAGCATTTATTAGCTCCAAGTTAAACATAACCAGCCTGGTTTTACCGCTGATTAAAGGGCAATGCAGGGGAAAGAAATGCAGTGCAAAGTGCAGTCCAAACACTGGCATTACCCACTATAGCGCAGGCTTCACAGGGATTCAAAGCAGAACAACAAATCCAGCTTCACACCCATGTTACAGTCTTACCTTATAAAGTTACTGTAGCTAAAATATTATCAACCAGTTGCCTTCAGATCAAACCAACACAGAGGAACACAGGATTCAATGTGCAGTTTGATGCCGATTCATTTCTTGCAGAGGCTCACTGTTAAAACTGCAGCATCAGCTCTCATCAGTTCTGTCTCAATTTTGCTGTAAGTTCACAGAAATTTCTATTGTACCTCAATTCTGCATATTGTGTGTTACAATATGCAGGTGTGATGCCAGCAGTCCGTACATTCATCCTATTGGTTGGTGCCAGGAGAGGAACCTCCCTCTAACACCACCCCAAGGTGAGGAATGTGTTCCCTGTGAATCAATGGTTTATTCATATTCATAGTCATACCATGGGTCACAAACCTCCACATGAGTTCTGCCTAGTTAATTTTTTTTATGTCCTTGTCCTTTCATTACCATTAAACTGAATGTAAACATGTGAGAGTTAAATTATTAAAGCTGTATTTTAATAAGGGATAAATAAAGTCAGGCATAATTGTCGAATGCTGTATGCTAGAGATGACTGTTTATGTGTGTATGAAGAGTGTTGGTGAAAATGTTTTTCTGCACCAGATTACCCAGACCAGGGCCGGTTCTCCTGGTCTCGATACTTGGAGGAGACGGGTTCCAAAGCAGTGGCTGCTGAGGCCTTTAAAGTGGTAAGAAGAACCAGTGGTGCTAACAGTAAAGCCGTAAATGAATGGAAAATATGTTTGGTGTGTTTTGTTGTCAACTTGAATGTAAATTCCCATCATCCTTTGCTCCATCTCCAGCGGTCACCACACAGCTTCCAGCCTCAGATGAAACTGGAGGCTGTGGACAAGAGAAGCCCTGGTCTGATCAGAGTGGCCACAGTGGAGGAGGTGGACACACATCGCATTAAGGTAATGCATTGTCTTTGTGTATATCTGAGGTCATAAAGAATATGACGTGTATTGCGTGTGCGTGGTGTTTAATGTTGTGAAATGATAAAGAAAATTCATTAAGCCCATCCCAGAGGAAAATTAATTGATTGATTGGTTCTTGAAAATAAAAAGATTGATGAAAAGATGCCAAAGAACAATCAAAAGAGTAACTGATGAGTAATCCTGTCGATGAAGAAAGAGAGGACGAGGAGTGCACAACATTATAAAACAATCACAGTATCTGCTTTGCACAAAAGAAGTCAAGATCGGTTTGATGACAATAACGAAGAAAGATCACGTTTCATCAATCGGCAGAGTAATGCAAGGATACGTTCCTGCTGCAGTACTTTTTCCTCTGTGCTCAGCAACCACGCTTTAATAAATAAAAACAATAAACAAGTGTGGAGCTTTAGTGGAGCACTTTTCTACCTGTCCGGGCTCCACTTGCAAAGACTGACCGTCGTGACAATAATGCATATGATCACTTCAACATCCAGATAACCAAGGTGCTCGCACAACCTACTCCAGACAACCCTGCCATATTCCCTTTTCAACACCTGTCTGGAACAGGTACATTTCCCCTACCCTCTGAGTGTCGATTTCATGCAATGCATCAACCAAAAATCTGGAAAAATCAAACAGAAGACAGGAATCTCATGGCTCAAATCATCTTGACTCCTACAGCAAAAATTAGGAAGACAAAGAAAGATTAAAGATCCATCAAATCTAAAAAGGACCACCTGTATCAATAAAGTGTGTGTGGATGCATGTCATGCAAGGATCAGACTTCTCTGTCTTCAGAAGTACCAACACAACAACTGAGAGGAATAGACAGAAAATGACAACAGCTGTTTAATGTGTGCTTGTCGGTTTGGATGGGTCTGTAGGAATAAGAGCTTACATGTGCCAATACTGTAACATGCGCCTTTGCATTGATCTCTGTGCATTTTGAGCTTGTGTGCATGTGCGGTATTTATATCTGTTACAGCTCGCTCTCTGATTCTTGTTCAGATCCATTATGATGGCTGGAGTCATGTCTACGACGAGTGGGTGGACTCAGATCACCCAGACATCCATCCAGCTGGCTGGTGTGAGGCGACAGGTCACCCGCTGAAAATTCCTCCACGGGACACCAAAACGCAGCAACCACATGGTAGCAACCAGCCTCACGTCACTCTTCTTGCTTCATTTAAAACTGGAGGTCAAAAACTCAGATCGATTATTGTCAGTTATATAATTATATATTATTCCTGCCATGACAAGTCAACTCATGTTGCTGTGGAAAGACCTGTTGGTATTTTCCATGAACTGTATACAAAGGATAGATGTAGCCACAGTGACGTCAGCTTTGGAGCCAGCCTCAAGTGGCCATTAGAGGAACTGCAGTTTTTGGCATTTCAGTGCTGGCTTCATTTCTTTAAGCCTCAGGTGTTGCCACTTGCTATTTACATAACTTCTTATGGGCGTAATCCCTAATATGCTGCAATGAGGGTTTGTGAACAACTGTGCGTGTATGTGAATGTTCTCTTCTTCTTGGTATTTGTATATATATAGGTGTGAGGGAGCCTCCTGCTACAGGCCAGTCCACCTACACCTCCTCTGTTCCCTGTAAACCCATCAGTCAGCCCAGAACCAACAAGTACAGCTTCCACAACAGGTAAATACTAAACTCAGCTCTGTCATCTTGCCATTGAATGGATGATTTAATCACCAGTATACAACCCCAATTCCCAAGAAGTTGGGAGGCTGTGGAAAATGTAAATAAAAACAGAAAGTCTCATGAACCCATATATTATTCCCAGTGGAACCTAGAAAACATATCAAGGGTTTGAACTGAGAAAATGTAGCATTTTAAGAAAAATAGTAGTTCATTTTAAATTTGATTGCAGCCACACATCTCAAAATAGTTGGGACGGGGCCGTGTTTCCCACTGTGTAGCATCTCCTCTTCTTTTAACATCTGTAAACATCTGGGAACTGAGGAGAGCAGCTGCTGGACTTTCGGGAGAGGAATGTCATATTCTTGCCTGATTTAGGATTCTAGCTGCTCGACAGTCCCGAGTCTTCTTTGTCATATTTTTTGTTTCATGATGTGTCAAATGTTTTCAGCTGGTGAAAGGTTTGGAGTCTTCCACTACAAAACCATGCTGTTGTAATAGATGCAGGCTGCGGTTTAGCATTGTCATGCTGAAATACAAATGGCATTCACTGAAAAAGACGTCTGGATGGGAGCACGTGTTGCTCTTAAACCTGCATATTTTAGTATTGATGGTGCCTTTCCAGATGTGCAAGCTGCCATTTAAAAACACCAGGGGTGCACTGATGCACTCCTGGTGTAAGCTGAGTGCTGATAACAAGGTGGATGGTCTCTCTCCTCTTTAGTCTGGTGGCGCCCATGTCTTCCAAAAAGAATTTCAAATTTCGCTTAGTTTGACCACAGAACAGTTTTCCACTTTGTCTCAGTCCATTTGAAATGAGCTTTGGCCCAGAGAGGATGGCAGTGTTTCTGGATTATGTTCACATATTGCTTTTTCTTTGCATCGTAGATGTTCACAGACATTTCTGGAAGTATTTCTGAGCCCACGCAGTGATTTCCATGACAGAATCATTCCTGTTTTTAATGCAGTGCCGGTCTGAGGGCCTGAAAATCACAAGCCTCCATGTGTTGATTTTCAGCTTTGTCCATTGCACACAGATTTTTCCAGAGTCTCTGAATCTTTTGATGATATTATGAACTTTAGATTACAAGGTGTTCAAAGTCTTCACAATTTAACGATGAGTACCGTTATTCTGAAATAATTTCACAATATGTAGATGCAGTTTTTTGCAGATTGGTGAACCTCTGCCCATCTTTACTCCTGAGAAACGCTGCCTCTCTAAGATGCTCTTTTAATGCTCAGTCATGTTACTGAGCTGTTGTCATTTAACCTAATTAGCTGCAAAATGTTCCTCCAGCTGTTTCTTTTCAGTACCACTTACCGTTCCAGGCTTTTGTTGCCCCAACATTTTTGAGACGTGTTGCTGCCATCAAATTGAAAATGAGCTTAATATTTTTCATGAAATACAAAAATGTCTCATTTGAAACATTTCTGTGTTCCATTGTGAATAAAATGTGGTTTTTATGAGATTTGCAAATCACTGCATTGTGCTTTTATTTACATTTTACACAGAATCCCAACAGTTTTTGGGATTGGGGTTGTACATCTGTTGATATTGCCGTGGGTATCAAATGATTTACATGAACTTGCTAATATAGATCACAAAAAGCTCACTACTTACTATTTCACAAAAGTATTTTTAGAATTTGGAATCATTCTACAGTCACATATCACCCGTGACGGCGCATCAAGCAGTTGAAATTGGGGTTATACATTTTTTTCTTTTTAATTATGTTAAATTAGTATATTCCTGATATTCACTGAAGGCAAATCTCCATTTGACAATAAAATGGACCTTTGTCTTTGAAACAGGAAGTGTCCAACTCCTGGTTGCGATGGCTCAGGCCATGTCACGGGCCGTTTCACCGCCCATCACTGCATATCCGGCTGCCCATTGGCTGAGCGTAACCAGGGTAGGCTGAAGGCTGACCTATCAGACTCGGAGTGCAAGAGAAACCTCTTCTTTGGCCAGAGGACTAAGAAGACTCATTACCGTGGCAGGTAAAACTGCATCCATGCATATACGTGTGCAAGTTTGGCTTTTCTCACATTCATTTTTTTCCCTCTGTTTTCAGGATTGGTCGTCCTCCCAAATACAGAAAGAACCAACAGAGGGACTATCAGAGTAAGCTGCATCACTGCACCATTTCTTTTTCAAATATGGCATAGATACCAACTTGGTAGTTTATTGTTTTTTTGCAGCACCTCGCCTCAATGCAAGAAATACTTGCATCTTTATTAATTTTGATATACACGTTACTTTAAAAAGGCTGGCAGGCTACCTCTGGAGTTAATGACAACCTGTTTTTAGGTCTTCCAGTAAGCAATCTAATTGAAGTGAATTAACCCTTGCTTTTCCTTTCTGGATACCACAAAATAAATGCCTTAAAAAAAGGTTTATTGACAGTTCAAGTAGTCAAATTATTTATCTTATTGAATTATTTACTATTTCTAAGATCATTTTATAGGCATTTATTAGACACTTACAGTAAGAAGACAGGAAATGGTCACAGCAAAGGTCCAGCCAACCTACTCATTTATCAGGTAGCCCCCTCAAATTGTGCTTTTGTATGTTTTTGTGCACAGACATGTCCTCACAGGGTGTGTATCCGTCGCTGTTCATGTCTGCGTTGAGCAACCAGTCAGACCGCACTCTGTCTTTGTGCTGGGAGCAGCACTGCAAGCTGCTGCCCGGCGTTCAGGGCATTCACGCCAGCCAGGTGGCTGCATGGAGCGTCGAGGAGGTGAGAAAATGTCGTTTGTCTTATGATTATTTATGTTCTTTCTCTGACTTATATATATATATATATGATTGTTTAAAATCTGCTGCAGGTTTTCAGGTTTGTCCAGAATTTAATTGGCTGTGAAGAACAGGCTCGTCTCTTCAAAGAAGAGGTGAGACCAACAAATGGTGATGGATTAATGATTGAATGATGAATAATAAATTATTTGCACTTCACTGTTGTGCTGTAGACATGTCTTTCATTACTGATACAGTTTAAGTCAAGTCAAAAGTCAAGAGTGCTGCGGCCCAATTAAAAACCAGAAAATCCCATGCCCTTTCCCCGCCCCCGCCTCCTGAACTGGTATCATCAGCAGATGTTTTATAATTTGATATTAGCTATTTTGTCCACCCCTCCATGAGTATCTATGGATGGCAGACAAAACAAGCTTTTCTTTGCTTACTACCTCCACATTTGTCTCTCTAGATGATTGACGGGGAGGCTTTCCTGCTGCTGACCCAGACCGACATTGTGAAGATCATGAGCATCAAGCTAGGCCCCGCCCTCAAGATCTCCAACGCCATCCTCATGTTCAAGAGCACAGACGAGGGACTCAAGTGATTCCCGCCCTCACTCAGTGGCAGCGTTGGGCCGCCAATCATCATGTGCCAAATTCATTCTATTGCAGGGAAAAAGACCCTGACCCCTTTTTCATGTGTTTGGTGTCCTGTACCCATCAGAGAGAGGGAGGGGGGAGGGGGGAAGGTGAGGTCCAGTCAGGGTTAAGAGAGAAATAGAGCTGAGATTGGGAAGAATCAGGTGAATTAGAAAATATAAACACTTTTGGAGAGTAATTGAGGATTGCTGTAAAATCTGTGGAGGGTGGATATGAGGATGTAGCAGATGTAGGAAAACAGAAACCTTTCAGATTTTGGTGGTTTTCAAAACTGATGCGTTTGGTTCAGTGTCAGGGTTCAGCCTTATCACCAAACCACCCAAACATCACTTGGCTACAGTATGGCTGCATATGCTGCGCTAAATCCTAAAGTAAATTTCAGCCCACATGCCTTCTGCTGAATTTGAATTACAAACCAGTTGAAACAGCTGGAATTAGAAACTATTACCACCTTCAGTTTTATGCCTCTGCCTTCCAGTCAAGTTGCATTTTTATGTCTGTCCACAATTAACTTTTTTACTGTCCGAACATAAAATGTTATAATTTTATAAATAACATATCCTGTTAGGCTTTTGCGAGAGATATTATCACTGTGTGAATTATTAAGCCAAAAAAAAAAAAAGTGTTTTTTAAGGTCTGATCAACCTTTAAACACTGACCACCAAATTCTAATGAGCTCATCCTTGAACTGCCAGATTTAAAGACGTTCAAACGATATCACGAACTTGATTGGGACAGACCGGTGTAGAAACTTAGGGATGGACAGAGAACTGCAGACATAATCCTTCAATCCACAGCTGTCAGCGGTGTGAAGGAATAAAAAAAAGTTAATGTCATGAAGCAGCTGTTTGTTTAACAGACATACTGCTTTTTTTTCTCAGATTGACATGACAGCCATGCAGCTCTATTCTGAAACTAGTACTGAGAATGGTTCCTATTGAAGCGTGAGCTAACAGGTCAGTTAAAACCTCTAAAGAGGTCAGCTTATCTTAAAAAGAAGTCTATATGTAGCCAGATGTGTTGAGAACCCTACCTGGATTTTGACTAAACCCATCAGTTTGTAACGTCTGATGAGGAAAGTAAAAGAAATATGTGTCAAAGTTGGAACTCCATCAATGAAGGAAAACATCCTGAAATACTGAATAGGCTAGTGGAAATGAAGGAAGCAACAAAGGTTGGCACAAAGGGGAATGTTGGCAACAACAAAAAAAAAAGTAAATAAAAGGATTTCGATGCAGCAAGTGCGGCTGGTCTGTGAGGCTCTTACAGGCTTCACGTTCTGTGCAATAAAGAAGCTGATACAGAAGTACTGTATTCAGCAACAGTTATTACAGTTCCTTAAATATTAGACAAATTGTTGCACTGTAATGTAAAAAAATAAATAAATCAAATGAGCTGCTTTGTTCAGACTGTTCAGATTTGTGATCGATGAGCAGCTTGGCAGAGGAAGCTTTTGCTCATTTCACTGATTATTCCTAAGTATTAGTTATTTATGTTCACTGCCTCAAAATTCTCAGCGCTGCACCAGTAATGTGAACACTCAAGCGAAGGACGAGATGTGACTTTTAAAATGCTAACCCTCTGCTCTTGAATCGGCGGCAGAGAAAAGAAACAACAGTGTTTGAATTTTTATCTCTATATGCAAAATGTCTGAAATTATTTTTTAGCTGTTATAAATAGATGAAATGGACTCTTTGCATTGGAATTTTAGCACAACTGTGAAATTCAAATGGATTTTACACACGGATATTCCCACACTTGGTCACTAGAGAGTGCAAAAATCCATCTTTTGCACTATAAACATGTATTTGGTATCCAGCCAATGGAGCTCTCTGCAGATTACGTGTGAAGGAAGCTCCATTCAGACTGTGTTCTCAGAAATGTTTACATTTGATGTCAGGGTTCGTTTAAAACACTGTATATGGAGCTGATATTGTGAGATGAAAGCTGAATGTTTTAAGGGCTTTTGGAATCTTAAATATTACTTCTTTGTGTGTCTCTCTGGTGGGATCTGTGTGTGTATGTGTGTGTGTGTGTGTGTGTGTATGTGTGCGTGCGTGAGTGTATGCGTGAGTGCGTGCGTGTGCGTGTCAAGATAATCTTGGGTCACAAATGTCATTTAAACCATTATGAATTAATAAACGTCCATAGCTGTCTTGTCTGATTAATGTCTGCTTCTTGTCTTATTTTACGGATGAAAAATACTGCATTTCCTGTGCGTGTGCAGGTATTGTGTGCGTTACACTACTGATTATTAACTGCTTAGATTCACATCCCCCTATTCATCATATTGTCGTCAACACTTGGCTGTGGTGGTGATAACTTCCTCCACGCCCCTTCTGCTTTCACTGCTTATCTTCTTGTTCCACTGCAGAGGCCAGAAAGCAGGCGGTTCTGATAACCCGCTGCAGCAAGACTACAAGCAATGTATTCAATTGACTTTTGGGTAATAGATGGTTCATACAGGAAAGAGCAGCAGGTGAACAGGTGTTGTTTTAAATGTAATATCAGAGGATGATGCAAAGCAAACTCAGGACTTTTTGTTTAAAAATGAACTCATGTTTTCTAATAGGAGGAGTGGCGTTAAAGAGAAAAAAACTCTCATTACATTCAAATTTGTGTGAAAGTGGGTTAAATGTTTGAGCCTCTCCGTGCACAATAACACACGTGCACGTTTTGATATTGAACACATAGAAGCATGATATAGAAACCTGAAACCTTTGGCACACGTTCACTGAGAATGTTTTCAGTGAAGTAAGAAGACATAAACCTTTAAAAGAAAATGACTTGCATATTTATAAAGCCAGTTGAGTTCAATGAAACATAATAGGGAAAATGAACAGTTTGCTGATGCTACTGTGCTGACCTTTATTACCCTCAGATGGGGCCATGTTTACCACAGTGTCACATCCCCTCTCCTTTTAGCAACAGTCCAGAAACATCTGGGAACTGAGCAGAGCAGCTGCTGGATTTTTGGGAGAGGAATGTTGTCCCATCCTTGTCTGATGGAGGGATAAGGGAGAAACCAGAATCATTATTGGATGCTCTTGATTTTCGGCCATGTCCCTTGTGCACAGAGATTTCTGCAGATTCTCTGAATCTTTTGATGATGTTATGGACTGTAGATGATGAGATGTTCAAAGTCTTTGCAGTTTAATGTTGAGGAACATTGTTCTGAAA
The DNA here is from genome assembly GCA_034780415.1 of Cichlasoma orientale. NCBI lineage: Eukaryota > Metazoa > Chordata > Actinopteri > Cichliformes > Cichlidae > Cichlasoma > Cichlasoma orientale. The sequence continues at coordinate 327,919 of JAVDPK010003072.1, read as the reverse complement.
TTGTTACACAATTTTTAGATGCTTTTTTTTTTTTTTTTTTTTGCAGACTGGTGAACCTCTGCCCATCTTTACTTCTCAGAAACTCTGCCTCTTTAAGATGCCCTTTTATACCCAATCATGTTACTGACCTGTTCCCAATGAATCTAATTAGCTGCAAAATGTTCCTCCAGCTGTTTCTTTTTAGTACCAACCATTTGTTGCCCTCGTCCCAACTTTTTTGAGATGTGTTCCTGCCATCAAATTTAAAATGAGCTTAATATTTTTCTTAAAATGGTACAGTTTAAACATTTAATATGTTTCCTATATTCTATTGTGAATAAAATATGCGTATATGGAATTGCAATTAATAATGACTGTCAGTGGGCCGAACTGGAACCTTCTGAGGGCCGGTTACGACCCCTGGACCGCATGTTTGATACGCCAACCCAAGCTAAAGTCAGGCTAGACTTGGTTTCAGTTTGATTGGCTACTAAGGGTAGGAGTGTGGTGCTCATTTTATCGTCTTACGACATACATGAAATATCTACAAAAATTTGGTGACTGTCTTAACCTTTTCCCTGAAAAATTTGAAAGTTTTTTAACAAAAAAAACTTGTTTAATTAACTTATTTTGAAACCACACGGCAGGTTCCGGAAGTCTTGGCTATTTGCTCACACACAGACACACACAAACACACACACACGGGGTTGCTGAAAGTTAGCGCCTTTGGCCCCGCCTTATTTCTTTTAAGCTCAGTAACATTTTATCAATGATTCACTCTGTGAAGTCCTGCCGACCTTCCTTCTGAAAAAGAGACACACCGACCTGAGATCAGGTCCCTGCCTCTGTGACTGCGCTCTGTTTTGAGTCGTGTCAGTGTGAACTGAGCAGAGCACGGATCGCTTCATCCAGGTTCACACAGGTGAGCTACATTTCTGATATATTCTGCCTGCATTAGTTCATTTCTGTATTCCTCAGATATTTGTCGTTTTTATCGTTGGGGGTAATAGAGACATGCATGCATGTACCGTAGAGTCTCACGTTTGCTGGGGAGGTCTGCTAGTCAAACTTCCGAACAAACTTGTGCTGCCAAGGTGCATATTTAGACATGTCCATGTGTGATCTCAGTAATCAGGGTTATTTATGATACTGTATGATATCACTGTCACTGTCTCCTGTAGGAAGTCTTTACAAGTTGTCTTTTTCATGACTCTTACTCAGAACTTGCAGTGAAACTTTTGTTTCTTCTCTAATTTCTCTTAAAAGCCTCTGTGGTAGGTTCATACTTACATAGGATTCAGCCTGGTTTCTATCCAGCTTTTAGGTTTGTGAATCAGAGCCTGTCTGTGAGATTTGCTCTGAGAAATAATCTCTGAACAGAGAGTTGCAGTTTAGCTGAGTGCGGCTTTGCTTGCCATGGCAGATTAAGAGGTGATCATAACGGTGTCATTTTAACCTCCTGTCATGTCCTTTCCAGATCCTTCTGTGCCATTATTTAATAATGCATTAAGTAGGGTGTTTTATCCAATCTGCAACATGCAAAGATTAAATATGCATGTATGCATAAAGACTAAAAAGGGTAATGTTATTGGTCTTTGTCTTGCAGTGACTATCATAGTTGTTCAGTAGTTGTAGTGGTTTAATGTAGGATAAAATCTTTAATTACTAATTAATGTTTAGTTGTGAAAGCAGCGCATGGATTCACCTCCTAACTGTGGCCTCAAAATATCATTATACAATTACAGTAAACGCAGTCTGATTGAACAAATCCTCCTGAATGCATTTGCAATGGGACATTCAGCACCTCATTTGCCTTTATGTCTATGAATAGATAAACAAGCCTGGGGTTCCTAGGAAAAGCATGACCTCAGATAAATGGGGCTTTTGTTTCATGTGCGTGCGTGTGCGTGATCTTGGTCATCCCACATGTTTTGACAGATATGAAAATATTTAGCATATAAACATGTTCACCGACACACACAAACGCAGACAGAGTCATGTTTCCATCACTTTAGAGGGCACCGCACTGACTTTCAGTAACGTCGTGAAGACTTTCCATAACCTTTACTTCCCTAAACAAAACCCTTTCCTTAATATTGAAAGTAATATTCACAGATTTTTTTTTTTTTTTAATTCTGGGGACTCCTAACAGTATAAAAATGTCTTTTAGCAACATTAGCAATGCAAGAACACACACAGACACACACTATACAAACACAAGGTCCCTCATTGCCTTTCTGTTGATCCAGCATCCTCCTCAGTACAAACCAGAACTACCAGCTCCTCTGGATCCTCAGGCTGTCATCATATGAGGTGAGTTAAATTGGAAAAATCAGCACACACACACACACACATTCACAGACAACAGAAAAAGAATTAGGTGACCACCTTCCCCTGAGTCATCGCTAATGAGGAGAATTTTTTGAAAATGTTGAACATTTGAACCCTACAAAAGCTGCTGAATATTTCTCCTTCCTCTTCTAGCAGGTCTGTCAAACGCTGATGGGAGTGGAGTATAGTAACCATGGCACACTGTAATGTGAGTGTAATTTTATTTTAATGCTTTGACTTTACTCTATTTGGCGAAAAGGTGCTTGCAGTGTGGTCCTGCTTGTGTCTTTGTCTTCCGTGTCAGGTCATATTAGATCACACTGAATAACTGGAATGTATTCAATAGATTCAACGTATGAGCTCTAACAGTGAGATGTCATTCCCCTGAAGAGACCACAGAGGAGGAGACAAATGATGAAAATGATCAATGTGTTTGTTGTATCACTTTTAAAATTTGTGGTGTCCTAGTCGGGTTTTCCTGTTTAAATGAATCTGTGCTCACATTTATTTATTTATTTTGTCCAGGATTTGATTTTCAGTTTCTAGAGAGTAAATTAGATTTTCACAAAATCCGCCACAGAATATAAATCTGGATATTTCCAACTCTGATAAAGGAGAGTAAGAGCCGTGCGTCAGTCCTTCTCTTTACTATATCGTCTTCTTTGTTCGTCTTCTTTTGGCTGCTCCTATTAGGGGTGGCCACCGCGGCTCATCTGCCTCCATCTCACTCTATCCCTAGCATCCGCCTCTGTCACGCCAACCGTCTGCACGTCCTCCTTCACTACATCCATGAACCTCCTCTGTGGTCTTCCTCTTTTCCTCCTGCCTGACAGCTCCGCCTTCAACATGCTTTGTCCAGTATATCCACTAACTTTCCTCTGCACATGTCCAAACCATCTCGGCCTTACCTCTCTAACTTTGTCTCCAAACCGCTCCACCTGAGCTGTCCCTCTGATGTACTCACTTCTAATCCTGTCCAGGGGACCACAAACCAGTGGACTCCTAGTCCCAAGCCTGGGTAAATGGGGAGGATTGCAGGAGGGTTGCATCAGGAAAGCCATCCGCTGTAAAATCTCTGCCAAATCAATCATGCGGATCCAAAAGAATTTCCTCATCTTTACATAATGTTGCTGTTTGTCAAACAAATATATTGATTCTTTCATGTTATTCTGGTATTTTAGTGTAGACGTACACAATGACCTGAAAATTATAGCATGAGCTCCATTAAGAGTCTCGGTTTTATTGTGAACTCCTTGGTTTCTGTATTTTTCATTAGATAATTGAATACATCATGACATGTAGTATTTTTCCTGTTGCTGAATCTCATTTAAAAATCAATTTAATTGATCTTTTTTTTCTTTTCCTTTTTCCCCCCAGCAGCTGTCACCACCCTCCTCTCCCTCCTCTCCTCAAGATGATGTCAACCTAGGACCTTCAGCAAACCCAAAGTCAGTGACTCACTGACCAGCACGTAGCTCCCCCTCCTTGTTTATTAAGCTAAATAATGATTACTTAATATTAGCTCAGAGCATGTCAAACAGAAACTTTAATTATCTATATTCTGTATTTTTATTGAGAAGATGTCGATCTGTGCGGAGAAACTCTCACCAGTATTTTCTCCACCACTTGTAACCTGTTAGAAATGAAGTATTTCAGAGGTTGTTATGTAATTTTAATAGCTTACATTCTTGTTTCAGTGCCAGGCCCACTGACTTTGACTTCTTGGCTATCATTGGCAAAGGGACCTTTGGAAAGGTAACGCTGAAATAATGACTTATTCATCGATCTATCTCTGCTGCTGCTCTCTCCTGTTTTTGTTCTCTGTCGTTTCCTTGTCGTAGCTCATTCAGTTCACACGTTCAAAAGCAGAGACTCTCGAGTAAAAGTTTTCCTTTTTCTTTTATTAATAAATAACAGATCCCGCTGAAGGTATTAATGGTGGGTCATGCAAGTCAATCAGGATTTTATTGTGCTGACCTTGTGAGACAGGTGAGCGAGAGTAAGAGAGAAGGAGGGAAAGCCGTAGAGTGTCATTGCTGACATTGCAGCGAGGGTCAGTGAGAGTCTACCTGCTGACTACTGTCTAATCAAAATGTGCTCCTTTCTTCATGAATCATTAACTGTACAGTCCACTGAGGCCTCTTATGGTTTCCTGAATGCCATCCAGTGGAACATAAAAAAATATGGACATTCAAACCACACCAGAGTGATGTTTTTTTTTAAGTATGCACTAAACTCCTACTCTTTTCTTTCCAAACACATTTGCATTTCTACCTAAAAATAAGTGGTTTTATTTGCTTCGGGTCAACCTCAGACCTTTTTGCTCTTTGTATCAACACACTTATCATATTTCCCAGTATCATCTGGTTCCACAGATCACATATCTGCTCTGTGTGCACTACTTTCCTGTCATATACTGAAAGTGGAGTGCTGAGATGCTGGCGCAGACTGTTTGCTAAACAAGCCACTAACAAGTGAACCTCCATGCAGGTCCTGCTCGCCAAGCACAAAGCCGACAGCAAATTCTACGCCGTCAAAGTCCTGCAGAAGAAAATCATCCTGAAGAAAAAAGAGGTGGGCTCTGCTGTAATGGTATTAATGTTTCTTAAAGCTTAAAAATGATAAGCTGAACTGCAGAGTAAGATATCTGTGGGAGTAATTGATAAATCCTTTCAGAGCATTAAATTAGTGAAACACATTTTGAAATCCACACAACTGAATTGTTGACAGGATATGGAGGTGATGATGGAAAATACCTTAAAGCAGTCCAAGGCTTCCCTCTTAAATGTATGTTTATAAGGTGATAGTGAGTGTCTTTGATGGTTATTAGTGTTCTTACCTAGCAACACGATCGCAGGCTTATCTAATCTATAGTCCTGTACAAAGGACAGATTTTATAGTGGCCAGAAAATAAACAAGGGCAGCGTAATTTCTGATTAGACGCACTGATCATTACTGAGCTCACACCCAGGTGACCGCCTTCCTCACTCACCCTTTTCCGTCACCTTAAATCACACTGGGTGTATCCTTGGCTGCTCCAGTCTGCATGCTGAAGTATCTCTGGGCAAGATACCGAACCCCGAGTTGCTCCTGATGTGTTCATTGCAGTGTGAATGTGTGTGTAAATGTGTGAACACGCTGTTTGAAACTCAAAGCTCTTTGATATTAAGGAAAGATCAGTTGTGTTTTATTTCTTTGTATTGTTTATTTAGATGCTGGCATTAACACTTTGAGTACATTCTGTAAATATTACACACGACATACACGCATTTCCAATTTTACAGGCTAATAAATTAATTTATTTCAGGTTTTTGCATCAAAAACTGCAACACAGCTAGGATCTGTTTTTGCCTGAGTAAGCTAGCTGTCTTTTCCCTGCGCTGAGCTACTTGAACTTCCCTGAACTTATTTTTTCTCCCCTTTCCCGTCTTTAGCAAAAGAACATCATGGCAGAGAGGAATGTGCTGCTGAAGAGCCTCAAACACCCGTTTCTGGTTCGGCTCCACTACTCCTTTCAGACTGCAGAGAAACTCTACTTTGTCCTGGACTACGTAAACGGGGGAGAGGTACGTGCACAGTTTTTTGTTAAAACAGCCAAAATAAGACAAAAATACAGCACGATAGCCGTTTTCCTCTTTGCGCTCAGTTAGGTTTCTGGTGTTATCTTCATATTTAACCTTCAGGTACGAGAGTGATATCAAGCTTCCCGTCTAACTCAAGAAGAAACAATGAAACAGAAACCATCCATCCATCCATTCGCTTCCGCTTATCCTGTTTAGGGTCGCGGAAACCCACAAATAAAAACATTCCTTATGTTAAATCTCTGCTCGTTTCCATCTACCGATCAGATGGTTTTTATTTTACTTATTATGCAAGTTTGTCTACATTTGCAACAATGGGCTCTACGCTGTAAATAAATTGGTGTGAAACACGGTCAGTGCCATGTTGTTTTACTCCTGTACACTTTGATTTTTGCTGTTCAGTTCTGCCAAGAAATCCTTAACTTAGAAGAACCATCCAAAATCAGGCACAGCCAATTATTCATTTTTCACTGAGTTTTCTTTGTCTCAGCACTTTGCACATTTTTAACATCGTGTTACTTTCTTATTTCCACCCACCTTTCTCTCTTTGTGCAGTTGTTCTTCCACTTGCAGAGAGAGAGGTGTTTCTCAGAGCCCAGAGCCAGATTCTACACGGCTGAGGTGGCGAGCGCCATCGGCTACCTTCACTCTCTCAACATCGTTTACAGGTCAAAGAGACGCTTGAATATTTATTAAAATCTACTAATAATCTATTTTTGCTTTCTACGCTGACAGTCTGATTTGTTCTTCTTCACTGTAGAGATCTGAAGCCAGAGAATATACTTTTAGACTGTCAGGTAAGTCAGGATCAGCCCATTTGCTTTAACGCTTTAAAAAGGGAAACACAACAACTTTATTCGCATTTGTCACTCACTGTTCTGTGTGTGCAGGGCCATGTGGTGCTGACAGATTTCGGGCTGTGTAAGGAGGGCGTGGAGCCTGAAGGAACCACCTCCACATTCTGTGGCACTCCTGAAGTGAGTTTAAAAAAAACAAAGCATACAGCAAACATTCAGGAAGCACAAAAGCCATGCTTGCATCTGTTAATATTAAACTTGATCCCGTTTATATCAGTTTAAAATGTATAATTACTCACTGGCTACTTTATTAGGTACCTTGCTAGTACCGAGTTGCACCCCTTTTGGCCTTGAGTACTACCTTAATTCTTTGTGGCGTAGGTTCAACAAGGTGCTGGAAGCATTCCTCAGAGATTTTGGTTCATATTGACATGACAGCATCACACATGATGCAAATCTCCCCTTCCACCACATCCCAAAGGTGCTCTGTTATATTGAGTTCTAGTGACTGTGAAGGTGATAGGAATTAGCCTGTCTAGACCCAGGTGGTGAAGTAAAAGATGGAGGCTTGGATGGAGCACTGAGTGACTTGGGTAAGGTGGAGATGGGGAAGAGGTAGGTTGCACAAATGTAAGGGAGAATGACGGTTAAGAGGTGATATTTAAAGTAGCAGAGGCTGATTGGCTTGAAGAAGGCGGGCAGAAAGATCATTGGACTAGAGGAAGGATGACGGCTTTGAGTTTGACAGCATGAGAAAATGGAAGTGATGTGAAGAATAAACTTGCAGCCAAACATCTGGGAAAGCAGAGGAGTGAATACAGATCCCTCCTTACTGAACTTGCACGTAAGCTTCATTTGGTATTAAGGGGCCCAAAGCGTGCCAAGAAAATATCCCCCACATTAGACCACCAGCAGCATCATGAACTGTTGATACAAGGCAGGGTGGATACAGAAATACTGTACATTGATGTTCACCTTTAATCCCTACTCCTCCCTTAATTCTAGACTGACTCTTTTGAAACTTGGTTTAAGTTTTCAGTGTGCAAAGCTCTGCAAAATCTTTCAGACAAATTATTTTATTTTCAATTTTTCACTTTTTTTTTTTTTTTTTTTTTACCAATTTTTGAAATTTTGAAGGTAAACGGTACATTCATGTTTAACTTCCTTGACTACTTCTCCCTTACTTATTGGCTGACGCTTTTGAAACTTGCTACAAGTATTCAATCTTTACAAAATGCTGCAGGTGAATTTGAAGATTGAGGTTTAAATTCAATCGCTTGTCCTCCCTTATTTTGTTGGCCAATTCTTCTGAATTACAAGCCTTCATTGGGAAAAGTCTACAGAATCTGCCAGACAGATTTAAAAATTTTGACTTTTTTATTTTTTACAAATATTTTGACACTTAGTTTTTTTTATTTTTTATTTTTTCTAAGTATCAGCTCAATGATGGTTGGCCTATAGCCAAATTGCTTTCTGTTCCAATATATCACATATTGTAAAAATAAAACATTTGACAGTGGAGCTCTGTAGGCCAACAGGTCTCTTGTTTCTCCATTCTGATGCGCTTTTTGAACTTAAGCAGGTCATCTTGACCATATCTACATGCGTAAAGGCCCTGAGTTGTTGATTGGCTGATTAGATATTTACATTAACAAGGAGTTGAACAGGTGTACCCAATAAAGTGACTGGTGAGTGTAATATAAATTATTAGGAGGACTGGTTCAACAGTGAGAAGAATAGAGACACAAACATGATGCAGACTATGAGTAAACAGTTGGTGATGAAAGCAGATTTTCTTTCATAACAGTTTATTTTGTTTTATTTTTTGCTCTGTTTGTGTCTAAAGTATTTGGCACCAGAGATTCTTCGCAAGGAAGCCTATGACAGGACGGTGGACTGGTGGTGCCTGGGAGCAGTACTCTATGAGATGCTCTTCAGCCTGGTATGTGTATTTATTTAGGGTTTATGGATTACGAGTTCTGGAAATGTACACATAAGGGACATGTTTCACATTTTGGTGAATTAAATTACAGGAAATAAATGCGGGGTTAAATTTTCAATGTCACTCTCATGTTCGTGGGCTAAACACGAAGCAGAGTCTATAAACTGGGTGAAACAGCTCGGCTAACATACAGAATGACTCAATTTTGCATTACATTTTCTAAGGAATTCTTTTTCTGTTTGCACTTACTGGTCATAAAGGCAGACTCCTGGTCATAAAAGTAGATTCATGATAGAAACTAGAATCTTTTCCCTTAAACAAAAACCTGAGATAACTTAAAGTTTATGAAGTTTTTTTTGTACTTTTTCTTTTTTTTTTAATACAAAAATTCTATTTATGCACATCCCTCCTGTTCAGCCTCCTTTCTACAGCCGTGATGTCGCTGAAATGTACGATGGGATCCTTCACAAGCCGCTGCTGCTGCCTCCGGGGAAGTCTGAGGCCGCCAGCTCTCTGCTGATCGGTCTTCTCCAGAAGGACCAGCACAGACGGCTCGGAGCCATCGCTGACTTTGTAAGTCATTCCGCCTTTGCTGCATATTAGAACAGGTGGTTTCCCCAGAGAGGAAATAAGCCTAGTCTTAGAATAAGGATAACTGCATTAAATGCTGCTGAAGCTAAAACCTTGGGTGTAGTCATTATTTTAAGTGTTTTGGATTTCTTTTGAGGAGAGCTCTACATACAAGCCGGCTAATAAAATTGACCTCATATGCAGCTGTTCTCTCATATGTTATACATGCACGATGTTCTACAGGTTACACTGTATGTGTGAATTCTTTGAGAGGCATGGCAAAGGTAAGCATGTGCAGTTTTTCTTTCTTTTATTTCTAGTTGGAAATAAAGAACCACACCTTTTTCTCTCCGATCAACTGGGACGACCTTTACCACAAGAGAATCGCTCCTCCTTACAACCCTAATGTGGTGAGTTGCCATTCGAGGCTGCCAGTCTTTGAACCGATCAACCACTCATGTCTGTTCTGTGTACCTGCTTAGGCATATGTAACCTTGTTAACAGGCAGTCAGTTACCGTAGTTGGTGTTCTGTTTTCTTTCCATTTACTGCATATTTTTCAGAGGAATCAGAAAACAAACACCCCTCAGATCTGCCCCTCTGCATATTTTCATGAATCTCTTTGTCCTCTCTTATAATATTATCTGGCTAAAGATTAATGCAAGAAAATCCCCCTGACTTTTTGCACTCTTTTGTAGCTGGAACTTTTTACTTGTTTTTACTTGCCTGGAGTGGCTATCCCTTTCAGTTACTTCACGTGAGAAATAAAAATGTATAATATTTTATTTATTTAACTAAAAACAAGATAATTTATGGTGCCGCTAAAGGGTTATGCTAGGCTTTTTCAGTATTATTGATGGCAACAAATAATATGATGTGGATTACCTCACAGGTATCATCTTTTTATAAACTGACCCCTCATAAAGTTTGACTAGATTCACTAGTCAGACTTAAGATAGACAAATGTGCTAGTGCTTCCCTCTGTATTCGTTTTACACTTAGTGCCCCTTATTGTATATTACATATAATGTAAATAATAGCACTCAATACTTGTTTACAACTTAAAATTGTTTCACCTTTCAGAGGGGCCCAGCTGACACTCAACATATTGATCCTGAGTTCACCAGAGAAATGGTTCCTAATTCGGTGGGTCGGACCCCAGAGTTCAATCCTGGCACCAGCTCCAGCAACGCCTTTAACGGGTTCTCCTTTGTCGGTACTGAGGATGGCTTTCTGTGAGATCCAGACAGACAAATCACAGAATTAACTGTTTAAATGATTGCTCTCACAGAAGTCTCATTTAAAAAAAAATTCTCACAAAGATAAGTGTTCCTGATGTAACGCTGCGGGAATCCCACATGACATCAATCGTGTTTGACTGCTGCAGTGAACTGAGCATGTAGCAGAAGGGGCATTTCTGCAATGGAGACACTGATGAAGTTTGAAATATGTAAACTTTATTGCCTGGAGGTCCTGCGTTTAGGATACCCATGCAGTTGGAGCATCCTTAAAACGTAACGTGGAGTCTTTATTTCATTTATTTGTCGAGAAATGAAGATACACAGGCTTTAGCATGTTGCGCTTGCCCAAAACACCGTCTTTGTGTGCACATCAAGACTTAGCGTTGCCTCTCACTGTTCTTGTTTTTATAGAAAATAGATCCTAATAAATATGTTTTTTTTTATGTAAAGCCGTATAATAATCATGGAACTCAACACTAAGTTGAAACAGGGAGTAATATCTAAAAAATTACAAGAAGAAATTAAAAAATTAAAATTAAAAAAAAGAGAAGAGAAGGGGGGAGGGACCAGGCAGCGGTTAGCACTGCTGCCTCACAACAAGAAGGTCCTGGGTTCAAATCCACCTTCTGCTTTTCTGTGTGGAGTTTGCACGTTCTCTCCATGTGTGTGTGGAGAGAACCGGGTACTCCGGTTTCCTCCCACAGTCCAAAGACATGCAGTTAGTGAGGGTAGGTTAATTGGTGATTTGTAAATTGCCCGTAGGTGTGAATGAAAACGATAAGCAGAAGAAAATGGATGGATTAAAAAAGTTTTCTTATGCTTAACCAGCTAGATACTCAGTAAAAACTCTAGTGTGCTAACTCTGCAGTGTTTTCTTTTTTAACATCAGTTATCAGTACACACTTTGTCACATTAGCATGTTTTTAGTGCTAAAATGACTAGCAGCCTTTGTTTTTATCTGTTTTTCATAGGATCATCTTGTGCAACACGTTTCTCCTTAAAGACCAAAAGAAAAATCTTTGACCAAATAACCAAAGAAGGTGAAAAAAATGCTTAAAGGTGATACCAGCTGTGCTACCCACAGTGATTAAAAACACAGTGGGTAGCACAGCTGCCTACTAGTTATTGCAGCAGTGGTCTTGGCTGTAAATGTGCTAAATGTCCACACTTATGATGCACTGATGTTAAAATACTCCATGTAGTAGCTTTTTAAACTTCAGTCAGCTACACTGCTGCGTGCACATTATGGTTGTTTTATGATGTGGTGTATATACAGTAGTCATGAGGAAAGTATTCTCATTTTTATTTTGTCTAGATTATTTTATCCTGTAGATAGTAGATTAATTTCATTGGTTCATGTATCAGGTTAAAAAGTTCATGTTGTTGTGGAAATACTGTATCGAGTATCTGTAAATATACAGTAGCAGCTTTGCAGCAGGATTATACAGTACTACTGTCATTATATCAGTGTAAACTGTAAAGTGCCTCTCTGACTTGGAAGTGAAGTTGGTGGTGGATAGTCCTTGATGATGTTGGCAGTTATGGGTGATACAGTTAAAAATGTACAGTCAATAAAATGTTTTATTTTTTGTTTTTATAATTCCATTCACAAATTCCTGACGTCTTGTTTGTATAGCTATTCTGGTTTCTGAACATACTATATCATGCTGATATTTACCTCCTTAAAACTTGTTAATTTTATTCAACATTTCATCTTCACAAATGCTGTCTCAGATGCTTTAACTCTGATCTACCCACTTGATTTGTGGTGTGACAGCTGTAATTTCTTCCTTCAGATGGTCTATTGATCCTAGGAGTCAAATTCTGCTCTGACCTTTAAAGCAGTAACCGTGTGGGCCGAGCTGCCGTTCACCATCTGATCCTGTAAACAGTTGCTGTCGGGATCACGCTGCCAGCAGCGGCATCACACATGGCTGAAGCAAACTTTAGCAAAAAATCCACGTGTGAGTCTGTGTGTGTAAATAGAAAATGTGTTAATAACTCAAATATATGCCAAAATATTTACATGTTCTTTTGCTTGCATGATTAAATGTGACAAATCTCTGTTGACCGACTTGTAAAAATGTCAACAAATGTCAAAAATTAGCAGTGACCTGTGAACAAAACTCTTCTGAGATGGCAAGTTTTTTTTTTGTTAGCCTCAGCTTATATACTATAGATTGATTTGGTGATTAAAGTCTTAAAAGAAAAAGGTCAACAGTAGAACAGACAACTACAACAAATGAGGAGTTCAGTGGATCAACGTGTCTGAGGAGAAATTCCTCTTTAGTACAAACTGGGTCCTGTTTTCATTGCTTTGTATTTTTACTGACTGGTTTATCTTAATATATGTGATAGATATTGCTAGTGGTGGGAAAATTAGTCAACAATTTTGAGAAAAAAAAACCCTGAACTTCTCTCTAGTTTGACAACTATAGTTACATAATGTTTTGTATATTTTAATGTTTTTTTGTACAAACACAATCATCTTGATACATAAATAAAAATACACCCCTACAAGTCGAGTCTGAATTTTAGTCCTTAAAGTCTTCTTAAAAAAACAGCTGCAGGCTGTTTAAAATGAAGAATTACATTTAATTCAGTTCAATTATATTTATATAGCACCAAATCAGAACAGTTGCCTCAATGTACTTTATGTTGTAATGTAAAGACCCTACAATAATTACAGAGAAAATCCAACAATCAAAAGACTCCCTCTGAGCGAGCACTTGGTGACAGTGGGAAGGAAAACCTCCCTTTTAACAGGAAGAAACCTCTGGCAGAACCAGGCTACAGACAGTTTGCTGTACTGAGTTTGTGTATCGGTGCTAACATATGTCAACAAACTGCATTCATCTGTAAGAGAGCTTCATGGGATTTGCTGAATCCAGAGGACGGAAACACTGAGCAGGTAGCGGTGCTGTTTTATACAGCATATAAGGGAGAAAAATTACATTTTTTAATGCACAGCTTGGTCATGATTTGTAATTTTTCTCCATTTGGAATCAGAATATAATTTCAGATTATTTTTGCAATGCAATAATTTAAAATCCCATATCTTTTACTGCTGGTAAACTTTATTTTGGCATAAGTGAATACAATATTACTTCTTTAAAGATATGAATAAAAACAAAATGCAGCCGAAAGTCACACAGATTGGAAATTATTGTTCAGCACACATGAAACGCCATGCAGCACGACACATTCTCTCAGAGTCCTTTTGACACTACATATTATTTTATTACTGTAAGATGGGCACATTTCTCACTTGACGAAGCAGGAGAAGTGGCTGTCTGCCTAATGGGACATGCCAAAATGTCCTCTTATTTAAAAGAAAAAGAGAAAAACAATCAGGAAAAATTATGAAATTTAGAATAGGATTGTCTCCCAAACATATCTTCCAAGTGGGAATGTCCATAACTGTGAAGAGAGAAACGCTGTAATGTTGTAACTCTAATGTAAGTGATAATGTGTTGGAAGACAGGTTAGTGTAAATCCAGATATATTAAGGTTTTATAGCAACTTAACAAAGTCCTTTCCAAGAAAAACAAAACCACATAATCCATATACTAAACCATTGGCATCAACAAAGCAAGGCGACATAATAAAACAATACCTGCATTTATTCAGCTGTGATAACGGTGAATAATTAAAAGAGCTAAAGAAAAGATTTCAGATAAAACAGACTTTAAATGATGCCCTTAGGTGAGTCATCTCTTTTTTATAATGGTGGCTTTGTCTTTTTTTTCATTATCGTATCTTCTCAGATTTCATCACTTTATGTTCCATATTATATCAGCACAAATGTCTCCAAGTCAAGATCTGCAAGCTGTGGTCACATTAACCAGCAGAGACTTATTATTTTTTCAGGTAAGATTAACAGATAAATTATTAATTCAACGGTGAAACCGGTTCACCTGAGGGAGGAAAGTTGAGAGTTATTAACAGCTCACCGTCACTTCTGTAGAAGTGTCCCACTTAGTGGTCAAAATTTGCAAACACATCACATGTGACCACTCTTTGCTCGTCCAAGCAGAAGCCAGAGATGTGCAGTGTATACATGAAGAAATGCATGCAACACATATGGTTCCCCACATTTTCACTATCATCAGGTGCACGACAGAATCTACCATGTCCTGGCTTCTTCAACATTTCAGTGCAACATTAAGATGCAGATGCAGGGTCCAAGATAAACACTGAAATTGTGTTCTTTTATTTAACAATAAATACATATAAACTTTAGAAATTATAGGACAAACAGTATGAAACTGCACTAACGATGAGGAGCCAGCAGTTGCTGAGCAACAATACTGAAAAGGATGATCCTGAAACAAGAAGGTGAACTACAGTTACCATCCACTGGCATCCTCATAAAGGTATACAGACACCAAAGCTGCTTTAGATGGATACCTCCCCCCCCCTCAACAAAAAGGAAAGCCAAAAACAAGGTATAACCAGCACATAAACATTTTACAAATAGTAAAAATTATTATCCAGTCAGTTCAAAATAAGCTTTATTAATCTTATATTGGGCCTCTGTGCAGACCCTGGGTTAATCCATCCTGAAACAAGTCATTTTAGCTCCCTTCCCTTGCTCTTTAAGCCCACCTTCTTCTGATTGGCTGCCTCTGGCAAACAAACGATTTGAACTGGAGGTGAGTGGGGCTTCAGTGTTCATCCCAGAGATGTCTGTCTAAAAAAAAAAAAAAAAAAAAAAAAAACTTTCTGAAACCTAGCCTGAGATTTTGGCTCATAGGGATGAACTTAATGACACTATCTTTTGATAACAATGTGTGTCATCACCAATGATGAAAATGGTAAACATAAAAATGTTGTAATAATTTAAAAATTGTCATTGATTCAAATTTCTCTTTGAGCCAGTTTGTAGTATGTGCTGTGTTAAAGAAACGGCACTTCACTGAAACTCAGTAAACTAAAAGGGGATTGAGTTGGGTTAGCTGCATAAAAATTAGCCTACAAAAATCTTGTGCCCCAGGAAGAGGCTATTAAGTTAGAATGTATTTCGTGTTACATTAGAGTTATGCAATAGCCTATACTGATGCGTGGGTGTCTATTACGTGGCCATTTTTTACATTTTCTTAGACTTCTGCACGTATTTCAGACAAAGCCATGCATGCAGGCTGACCAGTGACCGTTTGCAGCATCTGCAGCGGGGGCTCGCACGGATGGTCGTTTCCGGGCTCTGCAGCAGTGGTGCTCTTGAACAGACCTCTCGTTTTCAGTCCCGGGTAAATGTTAAAACGCTACCATCTCCTTAACTGTTTCTGTAGATCAATAACCAATGCAAATTTTATTCCACATATAAGGAAGAAAAAATATATATTTATTTTGGTTGCTGTTAAACTAACTTCGGGTGTTCATCGGGACCGACCGAGGACTGGTGAGACAGAGGAGTTCTAACGCGGGTAAGTGTGGGAAATATTCACGTGTGTGGATGTTTTCGGTGCCTTTAAAAAAAATAAATGCATGAAAATAAACAAATAAATAACACGTGGCTATTTTTTTCTATGCGCTGGGTGGAGATGTTTCACAGAAAATTATTTTATTTGTTATATTTATGACGTAGTTGCACATCTCAGTGAGTGAGGGAGAAGGTTGTTTCCTCCCCTGTTGCAAAGTTAGGAGTCGTCGTTCCGTTGCGAGCTGGAAAAGCTGGACTAGACTGTTTTCCAGAAGCACTTACACGGTGTGAAGTTTAGTTAGACGTGTCTGCGTTATCTCTACTCTCGCATCAGCTCGCTTTCCTTTTCAGTTTGGTGACTTTGAACGTACAAACGGGCTCGCTTTTAACATCCACTGAAAGCGCCGCAGTGGGCCGGCTTGTTGTATTAGCATGCACGCACCGCTAGAGGCGCTCTACCTGCTAAACTATCAGCTAACGTTTCCTCAAGTGTGTTCATGGCATCTGCTATCAGGGAGTTAGCTGCAAGTTGCAGCCACGTTTAAATGTAAGTTCTGCAGCTTCACGTTATTTTTTTGTCCGATCAGTCGCAATAATTTTGTTTCGAGAGTCGCGCAATGTATGTTTGTAGATATATTCAGTAACTATTCATATTCATGGTGATTTAATTGTTTAGTTTGCAGAAGCTAATGTTAGCCACTTAGCTGTGGGAAGTTGTTGCTAGCTGGATAGCATTACATGCATGCCCAAGTAACTGGTTGCTGGACAGGCAAGTGAAATACATATTTTGGGACTGTATAAACTTAAATATATTTGTATCTTAGCTGTTTACAAATCAGTCGCGCCAACTTTGCCTCTCCTGGCTTTAGCTGTTGCCAAAAGTATCCAAAGGTATCTGGTTGGTGAAGCACCAGCGGGTAGAATTAGACTCAAAACCTGCTTTTAGTAATTAATTGTCAGGCTGGAAATGTGTTCCATGTTTGAAATGTATTGAAACCAAACCTAAAATATCACCGATAGGTGGCTTGTTTTAGAGACCATAATGAGATTTACAGATCTGCTAATTGCTCTGGCAGAGTTTGGTCATAATTTGTAATTAAGATTTCAGATGACACTTTATTAGATGCACCTTGCTAGTACTGGGTTGTACCCCCTTTTGCCATCAGAACGGCCTTAATTCTCCATGGCATTGATTCAACAAGGTGCTGGAAACATTCCTCAGAGATTTTGGTCCATATTGACACAATAGCATCACACAGTTGCTGCAGATTTGTTTGCTGCACATCCTTGATATTCACCACATCCCAAAGGTACTCTGTGTTGGATTGAGATCTAGAAACTAGAGACCATTTGAGTACAGTGAACTCATTGCCATGTTCAAGAGACCAGTTTGAGAAGATTTAAGCTTTATAACATGCTATTCTGCTGCAAGCAGCCAACAGAAGCTGGCTAGACTGTGGTCATAAAGAGACGGTGATGGTCAGCAATAACACTCAGGTAGGCTGTGGTATTTAAACAATGCTCACTTGATACTAAGGGGCCCAAAGAAATATCCCCCAAACCATTACTACACCACCACCACCAGCCTGAACTGGTGATAGAAGGCAGGATAGATTCATGGATCCATTCCATGTTGTTTACTCCATATTTTGACCGAACCATCTGAATGCTGCAGGAGAAATCAAACCTGTGTATTCTCAGTTGTAGTGAGTGGTTGAGTTACTGTTGCCTTTCTATCTGCTTGAAATAGTCTGACCATTGTCCTCTGACCTCTGGGATCAACAAGGCATTTTTGCCCAAAGAACTGCTGCTCCCTGGAAATTTTCTGTTTTTCAGGCCATGCTCCGCAAATCCTAGAGATAGTTGTATGGGGAAATCTAAGTACATCATTAGTTTCTGAAATATTTAGACCAGTGCATTTGTACCCATCTCCTCCTTAACAGGTGGGCCAGTCTGTACAAACTTTGCATGAACATCATCACACATACAGCAATTATTAACATTTATGTTTTTAAAAAGGATTTATTATAAATCCCTGTTCTTTCGACATTCCTATATATTAAAATCAGCCCCATCATTTTTTCATCCCCACGCAAATGTCATGTTGAGTTCTCCGTTTGTGTTTGTTTCACGTGTCACATTCAACATACATTGCCCATCTGTACCTTGTATCCATGATGGAATTTTGTTCCGAGTCTTCATGAAATGTGGAATGAAGACTACAGCAGGCTAGTCTTTACAATAGATTTTGATGCTGACTTGCAAACACGTAGACCTCAATTGATATTGGATTTTCAAGATTGAAACAAATTCTGATATCTATCTATGAATTTATATTTTATATACATACACATAAATATGTATATACAGTATTTGAGAGATGTATTGAAAATGATGATGTCACCACTGTTAACAGAAATGTATTTCCTGAACTACTTAGCAACTTACCCTGACGATCACTGTCTGCTCAGCTGTGAAACGTACTCTCCTGCATGTGCCACAGACAGTGCCGAGAGCATTGTAAAAGAGATGGCTCTGGAGTTGCTAAGTAGCTAGAGATCCATCATTGTCAACAATATCATTGGTTCATATTACAGTGTTCATTGCTGAGATGTCTGATGTTCTCTCGTGTGTGTCTTCACACTTTGGAAATTTAAATAAAGTAAAATATGTCTAATTGAATTATTGCTTATCTGTGTTTGCAGCATGGAAGAAGAGGGGGATCATAATCTATGTTTTGACACTGACTCAGACTTCGCAGAAAATAAAGATGGTACCAAGTGTAAAATCAAATGGACTCAGGAAGAGGTAAGTGGAAAGAAATCTTTGAACAACTTTTTCTTACAACATGCTGATTTTCACAATTTATTAAATTAATGTTACTAAAGGTTTTGACATTTTTTTTAGCTTATATTAGGAAACTATAAATTCATTAAAACTACCTGGCTAACTAACTGATTTAACCATCTTTGAAATGTGTTGTTGATAACCCATGCACCGTGTCTGAACTTACTTCTTTTGGTGTTTAGGATGAAAATCTCAAGATTCTGGTCAGCAACATTGGAAAAAAAGATTGGAAAACCATTGCTAGTTTTTTACCAGTAAGTATTAGTACATGCAGACATCTATCAAGAATAAGATAAACAACAGCACTGAAACACAGCATCTGTCATTCTTGGCTAATGCAGCGTGATGTTTGCTGTTCCTTGCACAGGGGCGGACAGAATACCAGTGCATGCATCGCTGGCAAAAACATCTGGATCCTGAATTAGTTAAGGGCTTCTGGTCCAAAAAGGAAGATGAAAAGGTGTGAAAAATTAAAAACATGCAACATCAGATGCACATTTGGCTTCAACAAAGAAAGAAACATGGGATCACTCATGGCAGGCGAGAATCCAGGCAGCACAATAACTCGAGAACGGTTTGGCCTACACTTACCAAACTTTATGGGTAGATAGTTTATGACCAAAGCAAAGTTGAGATTGTATATGGGGTCAAGGTCAAAGGTCAAGGTCCATCCATCCATTTGCTTCCGCTTATCCTGTTTAGGGTCGCGGGGGGGCTGGAGCCTATCCCAGCAGACATAGGG
>JAVDPK010003072.1:278161-308368 GCA_034780415.1 Cichlasoma orientale | reverse complement strand
TAACACAGAGAGACAGACAACCACACACACTCACATTCATACCTATGGGCAATTTAGTGTTGCCAATTAACCTAACCTCAGTAATTGGGGTTAGGTCAAGGTGATATGGTCAAATATATATATATATTTTTTTGAAGTTTTGTCCACTTCATATCTAAGATATGGTTTGAAGGATTTTTATGAAACCTGGCATGATTGCTCTCCATATCAAAACATTATGTAGAGATCAGTTCCTGGAGATCAAGGTCAAAAGTCAAGGTCACACAATTATTAAATCTTTGTTTTTCATGTGACAATGAACAGGGCTAATACAATGTGACGGGTGTATTTTGCACCGCTAGGCGGTGCTCTTGTCTGTTTTAGGCTGGGGATTTTCCTTTTTCCTGTTTTGTAATTGTTTTAATCCTGTTTTTACATTTGTATTTGTTGTGGATAGATAGTAGAGCTCGTGGGAAAGTATGGCACCAAGCACTGGACTCTAATTGCAAAGCACCTGAAGGGTCGTTTGGGGAAGCAATGCCGTGAGCGCTGGCACAACCACCTTGACCCAATGATCAAGAAGAGCTCGTGGACTGATGAAGAGGATCTCATCATCTACAAAGCCCATTCCATTCTTGGAAACCGGTGGGCTGAGATTTCCAGGCTGCTCCCTGGAAGGTGGGTCAGCTATCTAGCAATGATTGAGTTGCTAAAATTTGATGAGCAGTCAAAATGTAATTTATTATTTTTTTTATTCCTCCTGCAGATCTGACAATTCTGTGAAGAATCACTGGAATACAACCATCAAACGTAAAGCAGAGCTGGGCTTCTTCAGAGATGCTGCTGAAAGCATTTCCATTGATATTCAGCAGTTTGTGGAAGGAGAGGTAGAATGCTTATTGATTGTAGTCCATAGTTTATAAGCTTCATCATTTCCAGTTTTAACTGATTAGAAATATTGATTGATTATATCAATATTGTTCAGTAGATTTTATAATTAATCATTACTCATGGGACATAGCTGGCTCAAAAAATGCAAAGCTGCTTGCTTTAAATGTCATTAAACTCCTAGTTTTTCTTGCAGCTGTATGTTACAGTAAGTGTTGTTAATTGTGGATTTATATGATTTGCTGTGTTTCAGGTGGATTTCAAATGTGACGTTGTTTTAGATGCCGAACCAGTAACTCCTGAAGTGGTAAGCTTAAACAATATTTCTTAAGAGGTATTTATCATAAACTCCTAAAGCTTTTCAGATTTTCACAAAAAATATTCTCAGCTGGCAAGTTTGGTTTACCTCTGCTGCAGCTCAGGCCTGAGAAGGTGAAGCAGGACAAGGAGCATCATAAAGCTAAGCAGAAGACTGGTGCTCCACCTCCACATACTTCAGCTTTAAAGAGAGAGTTTTCCCCCCCTGGTCCCTCTTTGCCCCCCAGCTTGAGTTCCAGCCCCATCTTCATCTCTGGCACCGCACCACCAGCCATACAGGTGGACCAGAAAAAGTTTGTTGATGCAGCGCTAAGGATGATTGCTGAGGACATGCTGCCCCTCAGGTGACTTCTTCGGCTGATGGTTGAGATAGTGTTGGTTGCTGGTCCAAAGTAGGCAGATTAGTTAGGTTTGATAATCCTTAAGTCAAAGAAATGTTCTTGTAACTCCCTTTTTCCTGGTGTAAACATTCATGCAAGTGCTTTTACATAATATTTATAGTATATCATTAAATGATTCATTTTGTCCCTCACAGTTTTGTTGAAGGTGCTGGCTTCAGGTCTTTCATGAGTACGATCAACCCTGAATACAACAAGCTATCCCAACGTGCTGTGGCCCTGCAGCTCTATGACGACGTAGAAAGGACCATCAAGCCTCAGCTCATCCGCGACCTTAAATCCTGCCTCTCCACAACCAAAGAGGGTGAAAGTGCCATTCATGTCACCATTGACCTCTGGGCAGGGGCTCAGTCCCAGCCGGTGGAAGATCCCATCGTTGTTGTACAGCTCCACTTCATCAGTGATTCCTGGCAGCTTCGCCGTCCTGTTGTGGCCTTCCGTCACGTTAGCCACAAAGACCTCAGCACCTGCGTGGCTAGGGAGCTCGAAGGTGTGCTGCTGAGCTACGGGATCTTTCCTTCCAGCATCGGTTATGTCCTTGCCAACCAGGCCAAAGAAACCCTGGCTACAAACAACTTGTTCTGTGACTACAAGATCATGTGCACATCCAATAGAGGAGAACCAGATGGAGATGAAATAGTGGCATTTTTGTCAGACCAAATGTCCGAAACAGAGTCCCCCTTTTCAGAGCTGCAGATGGGGGCAAGGACTACATGTGTTGCCAGAACACTGCAGATGGTGATCAGGGATGCCTTAAAAAATTCTAGAGTTGTAGAGAACCTGCTCTCACAGGTACACAATGTGGTGGCTTTCTTCAAGAACAGCGCCTACTGGAGCGAGGTAGGAGACTAACAGATTTAAATGTTATTTCCAAGTGTATTTAAAGCTGGGATGCATCTGTGTGACTGTGCAGCACTGGTACCAATACAGTTGGTTCAGCTCTGTTTGTCAGCCACTACAAACACTGATCCAACACCTGTACTGAATTAAGTTTTATTTCTCACCGTGAGGAATATTTTTTAGACATTTCCTCTTGTTTGTATTATTCAGGTTAATGTAGCAATTTATTTTTACAGAAAAGACGCAGACATGAACGCTTTTAATGTGACTTTTTTTCTTCTTTTTTTTTCAGGTTTTGATGAAGGAGTACAATGTGTCTTTGTGCCCTTCCTCAAGCAACTGTCGTTGGAATTCCATGATGCTATCGTTACGGCGAATGGTCCAGGAGTCTGTCTGGAGTGCCGTCATGACCCTCCTGGCCCAGGCTCGCATAGAGGCTAATGACACAGCCAGCGTCCCACCGCTGGTGATGGTCAAAAGGGAGCAAGTGACTGACATTTTAGGTCTTCTTGAGCCCTTTGAGGAGGCTTTGCAGGTAACAGAGCAAGTTAATAAAAACTCCATGCATGTAATGTATAATTACACCAGATACCATATTTATCAAATATCTAATGTTAAGTAGCAATAGACAACTACACATATATTAGACTCAGAAATTGTGTATTCAGTCAAACCTGAAGACAAGTTGAACTGAAGTGGACTTTTTTTTAATCGTGTAAATAATCTTAATCACTACAGGAAATACACCCTGAAAAAGAAGAAATGAAAGGTTATGAAATCAAGTCAAAGCCCAGATTTGAATCTCATTAAAATGCTGTAAGATTACAATAAAATGTAAAATTCAAAACGGGCAGTACATGCTAGAAAACTACTGAACATATTGCAACTGACTGAGTTTTGCATGGAGCAAAGCTGCAGTGCTTAACAAATGTATTAAACTACCACCCAGTGTAAGGTTTGTGCTACAGCTGGCCTAAATATACAGTATTGGTATTTGCCAAAATAGTTTTTGTTTCTGTAATGGTTAATCCATCAGTGTGCACAAGCCCTTTAATTGAAATTATGGTTTTAATGCTAAAAAATAATTATTGTTATCCATGAATTTTCAAATGTACTGTTTTATGAAAAAGCAGGAAAAAAATAGTAAAGTAAAAAAAAAAAACTGAGGCCAAATGTTTATTTGCTTTTTCCACAGAAGAATTTGAAATGTTTCTTAAACGACTGAACAAGCTCGTTTTTCTTGTGGATTTGTCCTCACGTGCTTTTACCTGTAGTCACTGTTTCAAAGCGGATAAAGTGTTTGCTTGTCTAAAAGTGTCCTGCGCATAGTTAGCATTTTTTAATTGATGCAGGTTTTCTTTCTTCTTCGTACGGACAAGTAAAAGGAGCAAAAACATTTTAAGTCCAAGCACTGATGTTGTGATTTGTCAGTTGAGCCTTTGTTGATGTACAAAACACTCGACTCCTTAAGAACATTGATTACATGTGAGAAAATAAAGTATTTGAATATTGTTGGTGGAATACGATGTGAAAACATGTTTATGCCTTTTCTGTCTTTAGGTCTTGCAAGGAAATGGCCTGACTGTGTCTTTCATCATACCGTCCCTTATTGGACTTGATAAGACTTTGGAGAATCGGGTCACCAACTACACCCACTTCTGCAAAGCCTTGCGCACAGGTCTCTGCGCACACTTCCAGCCAGTGATTCACCAGAAGGACATGATAATAGCTGCTGTGTTGGACCCTAGGATCAAACTGCAGGTACCAAATTCAGACAGAAGCATAGCTGACCTATAAATTGTAGAGCTGAAGGTGTGTGTTGCGTAGATTAAAGAAATGCATATGTGTGCATTTAAACTGACTCACCGTGACTGCCTTTTTTCCAGCCGTTTTCTGATGACAAACTGGACGAGCCGACCGATTTCCTAACACCTCCGTCAAAATGTCAGGCTCGCAGCATTGTGGAGTCCACATTAGAAAACATGGAAGCTTCAACGCTGGAAGCCTCAACTACTTCTACTGTTGAGGCAGAGAAAGACCAGACAGGCAGTGGGCTGGAGCAGGTTTTGAAAGAAGAAAATCAAACAGACTTTATAATGGACACTTCTAGTGGCAGCTCAGACAACTGTCCTGAAATCAGCGAAAACGACCTCAAAAGGAAGTCCATCTTCAACTTCCTCCAGCCGCCTGCAAAGACTATGAAGACATCAGAGTTTGATGTGTATCTATCTGAACCACTGTGCGAGAGCAACTCTAGTCTTCTGTACTGGAAATCTGCTTCTCGATTCCCAAAGCTCCAGGGCATTGCCAAGAAGCTGCTGGTGGTACCCGCCACATCTGGAGGCTTTGACCGTCTCGGTCCGATGGCGGCGTGTATTGTAAAAGCAAAAAGGAATCGCCTGCCATCTCACACCACAGAGAGACTGCTTCTATACAAAAACTCAGTAAAGACAAAGACCATTAAAAAGCCCAATGGGGCTGCTAAACACTGATGGGTGGCAGTTGAGTGTGAGAGTTCTGTTGCATTAAACAGAAACTCTGCTTCTAAAAACTGTACACTGAAAATGAGGGTGAGCTGCTAAATACCTCTTGCATTGTAGTAAATGAATCAGCTGACTCCTTGTGCCTTGCACGCAATTGCTGGACTGCATTAAAAAATAAATAAGTAAAAAAAACTCTTTTCATCTGGTGTCATCAGTTTGTTAAAGTGACGGCATTCAGGTTAGTGATCCTCACAGCTTGATACCGACATCAGTGATAGAGTTGCACACTCTCTGTGCGTGTTGTACGGTGCTGCATAGAGCTTTACTTTCTCTTCCACACAGGATCCAGGCGTCAGAGCTCTCCAGTGAATTGGGGAAATAGCAAATTAGAAACGGTGAGAAAAAAGATCATGCATTTTATTGCTGTTCAGCACCTTCTCAAAAAGAATTATGAAACTGTAAAGCAAATGTGAATCAAAAGCTTTGCAGATCAGAAGAATCGATGTAAGAATGAAAGAATTACTTTGTATCTGAGTTCAAACCAAAATGAGCTGCAGAATTTAATGTTCTCCAACGTTGAAATTACTGTTATACAGCAAAAAGAAAATGTAACAAAAAAATGCAAATAATAATTGGAAGGATGTCATCTTTGGAGGTTCAACATCTATTCATTCCCCCTGTAGACTTCAGAAATTAGTTATTTATTGGCACACTCGATGGAAAAGTAGATGTTGAATTTGGCTGTTCAGTACCTACAGCAAAAGCAATTTATATTTTGTAATCAAACAAATGTTCTGTACATCTCTTTCAGGCATTTTTTTTTTGGTATCTTTTCATTAATTGTAACTTGTTACACAACAGTGTCAGCATCTTTTCAGCTTTTTGTTAAAGTAGTATTTTATTGACTGTTTTCAAATATTGTCTGTTCCTTTTTTTTAATCATGTAATTACAAAGATGCCACAGTTATTTCTCCTCTTTTATTTCTATTTAACCGTTTTTGTTTCAAGTAAACATATTCATTTTTTGTGTTGTCCATTATATTTATATAAAATGTGATCAGGAACAGAGGCTATAAAGTGCCAAAATGTAACGAATGGGAAGAATAAAATTTACCTTTAAAAAGAGTCTGAGAACGAACTATTTTCAGAATTGCTTTGAATGCACTTTGAATCATTTTATTTACTCTGATTCTACTAAAATTTCAATGCATCCAAAACACGCGAGTTACCGCGATCATTGGCTGAACGAGCCTGTTACGTCAGACGAAAACAGTGCGTCAGCTTTTACTTCCGGTGTCATGACCCATCCTCTCTCACGTGTGCAAGGAGGAAAGGTGGTGAAGTAGCTGCTGTTATGGACGCGAAATAAACCCGTTTGTTGTTTCCTGCTCATCGCTAAAGGCAGAAGAGGAGGCAGCGTGTAGGAGAGGAAGGTTTCAGGCCAGCAGGAGAAAATAAAACGTTACATTACAGGGTAAAGTCTGTAAAGTTTCGCCATGGCTCTGTACGTGAAGGCAGCTGAGATCCTACAGAAAGCCGAGGGGAAACAGGGTGCGCTGAAAACTCTGGTTTACGACAGTAAATTCAAGAACATCAAGCAGCTGTTCGCTCTGGTCTGTGAGACCCAGAAGTTTTCCTCCATCCTGCAGGAGATCATCGAGTCCACCAAGCTGCTCAAGCAGACCAAGCTGAAGATACACCTGGCTAAGGTGCTGGTGTACGACCTGCTGATTGGCCAGGGGCTGAAGTGCGGCGGATCGTGGAAGGCCGTGATGATGAAGCATCGCTCCAGGCTGCAGGCGGAGCTGGCTCGCATGAAGGTGAAGCAGAAGGTGAGCAGGTGTGAAGACCTGCTTCCTCCGAGTGTCAAGCAGCCAGCCGGGGACCAGCTGCCCAGATATGCGCGTGTGAACACTCTGAAGACCACCGTGGAGGATGTTGTGGACTACCTGAAGAGGGATGGCTTCTCCTACCTGGGAACGGCATCCACGCTGGCAGACTTGTCCCTGAAGGAGAGATACTTTTTGAGTGACCTGCACCTGTCAGAGTTGCTGGTCTTCTCCCCTAAAACCGATTTCCATGACCACTTCCTGTACAAAGCAGGCCACATAATCCTGCAGGACAAAGCCAGCTGCCTCCCTGCCCATCTCCTCAATCCTCCACCTGGTAGTCACGTCATTGATGCCTGTGCTGCACCTGGCAACAAAACCAGCCAACTTGCAACCATCATGAAGAACAAAGGCAGGCTGTTTGGCTTTGATTTGGATGGAAAGCGCTTGGCCACCATGTCAACCCTCCTGCTCCGTGCAGGGGTCACCTGTCAGCAGCTGGCTAACCAGGACTTCCTGAAGGTGGACCCTGACAACCCGCAGTATAAGGATGTTGAGTATATCCTGCTCGATCCCTCCTGCAGTGGATCAGGTAGCATGACCAGTTATCCCTGTGTTTGTATGATTCTTCACTTTATATTTAATATTTATTTGTTTTTAACCAAATTTGTTGTTTATGTAACTGTCAATCAAATCAAAGACGTGGATGTGCAGATGGATCAAAAACCTGTTTAGACATCACAGATCCACTCCTCCTTTCTCATATTCATGCTTCCCTTAACCAGATACTATAGAACTTAGCTGTGTTTCACAAGCATAACCAGAGACCAGAGTCCCTGTGTGCAAATAAACAAACAAGCAACATCTTGATTGTAATATAAACAACAACTTTGCAATCTCTGTGTGTTCAGGTATGGTGTGCCTCCAGGACAACACCTCTGCTGATCGGGAGAAGGAACGGGCTCGTCTGGCCTCTTTGGCCTCCTTCCAGCTGCGCTGCCTCAACCACGCTCTCAGGTTTCCCCGCCTGAAGCGCCTGGTCTACTCCACCTGCTCCATCCACAAACAGGAGAATGAGGAAGTGGTAGCCGCCTGTCTGCAGCAGAACCCCGGCTTCAGGTAGCAACAGCCTGAAGATGTTTATTTTTTTAAATATAATGTATATGGTAATATAATGTAATATGGTTTGGTCCCTATTTTGGTCATTTATGCTGAACTGGTTGTTAGACTTGTTACTCGAATGCTTTCGTGTCTCCCTGTCCAGACTTGTTCCTCTGCTGGCTGAGTGGCCTGAACGAGGCCTGGAACCACTCTCACAGTGTCTGCGTGCCAGCATCGCCAAGACCCTCACACACGGCTTCTTCGTGGCCCTGCTGGAGAAACACAGTAAGGCTGGAACTACAAAGCAGGAACCGGCTGTTAAGATACGGTAAATACTTTGATTATGTAATAACGTCCTATTACTAACATCAGCTGTTACATTTTGTTACGGACGTGCAGGTCTGCGCAGTGGTTACACAGTGTGTTCAGCTAAGTGGTTTTCAGCCATTTCTGGTATATTTGTTCTTGTTATATTTATTCTTCAGTCATCTTTGAGATGGTACAACTTGTAAAGGGAGATTTTTAATGATTCATTATAAACTTAGAATTAATTCATTTAAAAATACATAGGAGCGGGCGCTGGATTGTGGAAGCCGCCATGTTGCCCTACCATCTTGAATCCAGTGGCCGAGAAGGTTGACGTTTTATTTATGTGGGCAGAGACCGGTCACATGCCTAATATGCCAAAGGCAAAGGAGAAGAGAACTCGTAGGCATTTGTGTGCCATGGAGGCAAATTTTAATCTGTGCCTGTACTTTCAGACTAAAGATATGAAGGCTCATACATGCTTGCAAATAAAGGAGCAGCAAAAAGAAGCTTTAGGTTTTATTCTACCATAAAACTATATAGCGCTGTTAAAATGTAATGTGACTGCCAGAGAAATAAGTACCTAATAAAAGTAGCTGTGCAACTTATTATTTTAGTGCTTCTCTTATAGCAATAGTGCGGTGGAACTGCACTGTAACGTGCTCGCTGAGTTGGTTGACTTGCTTTTTGCTCCGTCACAGCGACCCAGAGGTGGAACCACACAGCCCGCCTTCCTCTGAGAAGAGACCCGCAGCTTCAGAAGAAGACTCCGAAGCTTCAGAGACGGAGGACAGACCAGCACCTGTGGCAGGACAGAGTGGCAGTGAACCCAACAAGAAGAAGAGGAAGAAGAGGAAGAGAAAGAAGAAGGCGGCAGCAGAAATAGCAGAGTGAACTTTAAAATCGGACTGCTGCAAGATTTGTCTGGATGAAAAATGCTTTCGATTTCTAATGGAGATGCAAATTAAAAGTAAAGACTTTTTTTTTTTTTAACATATCACATCTCTGTGTCATTACTGCTGCTTGTTTTGAAGAGTTTCTGTTTTTGTGCAAGCTCTTATTTATTTTCGTCCGCTCCTAATTTATGCAGCAGGTGGCAGCAATCAGCAGCCAACCTGCTGAAGAGTGACTTTATTTCCGGTCAAATGGCTCAGCTATTGGTGGAAACAGGCGGCTGTTTTGTAACTATTACCAAACTCTTGTGTATCTGAAAAATGTTTCAAATTGAAGGCGGTTTGTAGTGACCTCCAGTTTTGCATGCCGGTTTTGACTCCAGCAGGACTTTTAGGGGACACAACGTGAGTAACTTTAACGCACGGTAATTAATCAGTACTTAACCGGTTAATGCGTAACGCCGCTTGCAACGAAGACGCGTATTATAGTTGTTCTTCCCTTTTATTTTAAACGGAGAAAAGGTCAAACCGCAGGCCACCTCCAGCAGCTTCTTCCCCGGCATTGACAGCAGGATGTCCTCGGTGCCTAAAGTGACGCTGTCCGGAGGTCTGGAGATCTGCCGGATCCTGAACGGGATGTGGCAGGTGTCCGGAGCGCACGGAACGGTGGATAAAACCAGGGCAGGTGAACAGTAACCCGGGATAGCTAGGATAAAAATCCGTTTTTATTTTTTCCCCGTATGCATTCATTCAGTTAAATTAGGTGCAGTTATAACGCAGTCCTGTAATAAAATCACCCTTCATGTAGAATTTGCTGCACTATTTTAACTATTTTGCCACCACCACAGAATTTCTATCAGTGAGGAAAAGCTCAATATTTATATTTAGAACTTGTCTGAATAAACCCAGGAAGGTAATTAAAGTCAGTTTCAGACACTACAAAGAATTTACACAAGTTGATAATCCAGCAGTGGACTTGCAGATAGACTTGAGTACATCAGCTCATCAGAACATGTCTCTAAGCTCCACCTCGCATCACCTTTGCTGTGCTATTTTCCTCTCATATCTCCAGTTGAGGCCATGCAGGACTATGTAGATGCTGGTTTAACCACATTTGACATGGCAGACATTTACGGGCCTGCAGAGGAAATTTTTGGACAGTTTAACACCCAGGTAAGTGTGCGTATATAATATATATATATATATACACACACACACACACACACAATAGGACACCTAACCCACGCACAGTTTCACCTAATGTTTTTCAGCTTAATTCAGCATGATAGAAGATACTGATATGGGTTTAACTGAATTTGTGTGGGGGGGACAAAACTCAATAATACTGTGATGTTAAAATCTATGTTTACACAGTTGCAGTTTGAGTGATGTACTGCAGAATCAGGGTTTCTGATTCAGAAGCAGAAACCTGCGTACATTTTGTATAAAGTGTTGAGAATTAGCTATTTTATAGTTTAAAAAATGTATATATATATATATATGCTTTAAGAGATCTTGACAGGACTGTCTGTGTTTTGTGTAAAAAACACAATTACATAGGAATTCAAATAGATTTTCTTTGCCCTTCTTTTCAGTCACTTATAATAAACTGACTATATTCAAAACATGTCAAAACATTCTGTATTGTTTAATCAGAGTGCCTGCAAGGGAAACAGCTACTGTGCTTAGTTCTGTGTGGGTACTGAGATTTCTTTATTGCCAGTTATTCACAGAGGTGCAGATTCTTGGCGTGCACATTAAGACATACCCCTTTACTTATGAGTCCCAGTGTGGCTCAGAGCAGCTGATGTGTTGTGGCAGTTTAATGGCATCAACCGTCATCAGCCGTTCACCTGGAATAATGTGCAGAGAATCAGAAAGCTCTTCCCTTATCCAGCAAGTTTCTTTGTTTTTATTTCACCACACAAATTTTTTGGGCTTTTTGCCTCTGACACAGGAAACTCGTCCACATATGCTTTTTAACTCCTCCATCCTCATTTTGCTTTAATCAGTGAATTAGTACAAGCTACAAAAGTAGTACAAGCACCGCTCAGTCAGAGTGTTTTGTAACTTTTGTCTTTGATCGTTAGCTGAAGTCCAAGTCCTCTGAGAGTCCCGTCCCGGCTCTGCAGGGTTTGACTAAATATGTGCCGAGACCTGGACCGATGGAGCGCAAGGTGAGCCGCTCAGCAACGCTCAGTCTGCTGTGTCTTTACCAGTAAGACTAGTCTTACCCACTAGAGAGCAGTGCATGTCTTCATTAAGAATCAAAGCATAAGGTTACTGCTATCATTTCTAAATGCAAAATAAAACAATTGAAATTACTGTTAATTCTCTTATAGCAATAGCTGGAGCTGATTTGGTTTTGTGGTTTCATGGTTGTAAATATGCAGCAGAGTTATTTGAAAACACCTGAGACACTCATAAATGTTAGCTGGTAAATGTCATGCTCATTATGTATATTCAGCACAGTCTAAAAATTTTAAATCTGCATTAGGATTTATTGTATAGGAGGTGGGTATTACCTGATGGCTAAAGGTGCATACAGCGTAAGAGTGGTGTCCCAGGTTTGACTGTTGGTCTGGGGATCTTTTGTCACATTTTCTCTCTTTTATCTCTATGAATGCTTTGAAATAGCTTTAAAAAAATCATCTTAGAGAACAGCTACATTTGTTTTTATGTACTTTCAAATATCAGTGTTGGTATCAGTCCATGAAATCCAGCACTCAGCTCATTAAATTATTTTAATTTTTTTATGGTCCACAGTCAGCTGAACTGTCTCTGTGCCTGCAGGTGGTGGAGAAGGCGTTGCGGCGCTCCATGACTCGAATGCAGGTGGACGCCCTGGACTGTGTTCAGTTTCACTGGTGGGACTATGGAGACAAGAGATATCTGGAGGCACTGGGACACCTCTCTGACCTGCAGCAGGAAGGAGTCATACGTATGTGCACTGTACTGTGCAAATGCATACTTTATAAATAGAATATAAACACAAGCATTAGACTGCTTTCTGAGAAGACTTTGAGGTCCCACCCGTTGCCCGTTTTCTCCTCAGGTGAGCTCGCCCTCACTAACTTCGACACAGAGAGACTGGAAGAGATCACCAGCAAAGGGATCCACATCGCCAGCAACCAGGTAACACGGCCCTCTGCATGCTAGTACTCTGTTCCATCACATTTAGGATCGCCTTCCTCTTCTCCCTCAGTGCACCTCTTATCTCTCTGGCTGTGCAGGTCCAGTACTCGGTGATTGACCAGCGTCCTGCAGCGAGGATGGAGCAGTTCTGTGTAGCCAACAACATTAAGCTCCTCACTTACGGCACACTCGGTGAGATATAACTCATATTTACATCCAGTTATCTTACATCAGTAATAATAGCCACTGCATCACTTCAGTTTATTCGATTTTTCTCTCTTCAGTATATATTTACTTCTTCTTCAGTGATGTGAGTTGTGTATTTACCACTGTGGTGTGGCACTGTAAAATGGTGGGTTTTGGAGATGGAGTGAGACGGCATGACGACACATCCTCTCTCTCCCTCGCTTCCATTTTTTTCTCCTGCCTTCCATTTTCCGCTAACCTTTCCCTCCCTCTGCATCCCGTCCTCCTCCTAACCTCAGTGGTTTCAGTGCACACCCTTTTTTCTCTCCATCACCCCCACCCCTTCGTGTTTTCTCTACATCTTCTTCTTCACTTTCTTCCTCCTCTCCGTCCTTCCACCCCATCTGTCCTCTTCCTGTCTCTTCTCCCCTCACTCCACCCTGACATTTTTAACTCCTTCATCTGCCCCTCCATTTCACTTCTGTCCCTTTTTCGTGTCGCAGCTGGCGGTCTGCTCTCTGAGCGTTATCTGGGGAAGGTGGAGCCAAAGTCCAGGGAGGAGCTCTACACTGCCTCCCTCTCCAAGTACAAGAACATGATTGACACTTGGGGAGACTGGAGTCTTTTCCAAGATCTCCTTGTCACCTTGGAGACCATAGCCAAGAGACATGACTGCTCAGTGGCCAGTGTGGCGATGCGTTACGTGCTGGACCGCCCCGCGGTGGGCGGAGTCATTGTGGGTTGTCGTCTAGGCGTCGCAGGGGCGGGGCAGCACATCAGTGACAGTCTGCGTAGCTGCAGCCCTGACCTCAAGTTGACGGCTGACGATCTCTCCACCATCGAAGCAGTGACACAACGCTCCAGGGACCTCATGGCAATCATCGGGGACTGTGGGGAGGAGTATAGGAGCTAAAGAGGGAAGGGAGGACTGATGAACTGGATGTGACAGATCGGTGAGGAGGAGGAAATAAGAGCAAAGAGAAAAATCTCCCACAGCACACGGAAAAATAAAAAAAAAACACAGCTTTTTGTGTTATTAATTTTTTTTCTTTGGATTTTACAAAAAACTAAACATGTCCTTATTTGGAGTCAATATTTTTCTCCCATGTATACACATAAACAACTGAGGTGCTTCTCCTTTAGGCCTGAATGCAGTAGCAGATGCTCAGACATGTTTGCATTAAAATGTCAAGTGTGTATTGCTTGTGTTGCTTGTATATTTGATTTGTTGGATGCACATTTACTTATTAAAATTAATCCAATTAAAAACATTAAAAACATGCTCTCTTAACACTCACTGTGTGCATGTGTGTGTGTGTGTGTGGGGGGGGGGGTACAAGGCGTGGGGTCAGGGAAGTGTAAGGAAATAGACGATATGCACAAACACACATTTACACACACATTTGAGCTCCCTCTGTTGTACAAAATGATATTTTAAGACAAAAGCGTGTGCTCCTCTTGTATGAAGGATTGTGACAGTTTTTTTGATGAGTTAGGACATAATTAATGTAGATTTTATGTAATTAATTCATCTGTGTGTGTGTGTGTGCACTGCACGTTTTATTTTGCATGTACAGTATGTGTATTTTGAAGGTGCTCAAGTAGCAGCGATCTAATTTGACAGGAGGCGACAACATGCGGTCAGATGTATGATAATGTGTGCATTAGTTTGCTGCTGGATTAGTGGGGAAGGCTCCAGAGAACAGAATACAGGCAGATGTGAATACCGCAGTCAGGAGGGAACAGCCGGCCCGTGTGCAGCCACAGCACCTGTGTGAAGAGTATGAACATACACCCACATACTGTACTTGCATGCATGCAATCTGTCAGTGCGTTTTATTTTCCTCTCTCACACACCCTCAGGTGACACACTGTCCACCTCAAACACCAGAGGGCATCCCGCTGTGAGGCGAGGTCAAAGGTGGTGAGGGTCTGAAATTCAGTGTAAGACTGGCACACAGGAAGAACGCTGTCAGGTACAAGGACACATTTAGGAACACCTTAAAACACTACTTTTCTTTCACTGAAGCTTGCATTCAGTGTTTGTGGATTCAAGAACTCTTTACCAAAAATGACATCACTATTATTTACGCACTAGACAAATATTATACTGTTAGCATTTAAGCAACATGCATTTTATATGCATTTAATTTATTTCTAAATCTAAACCCAGATTTCTCACACCCTTAAAGGAACGGTAGGGTACAGCTTAGGATGCAAGAAAGTGTCAATAAAAACAGAAGGCAGTGATCTGAAAATCACTAAATATAGTTGTTTTTTTTTAATGACTAATTTTGAATGTGATACAAGCAAAAAGTGTGGACATGGTTGTATTTAGATTATGAGAATTTTTACATATTTTAAAGAAGGTTAAAGATTTGTTTTTGCATGTCTTGTAGTGTTAACACAGAGTTGCTGCTTAATCCTGCTTAGAAACCAGGTTTCCTAGTTTAATGGCTAAATTGCAAGGCCCAGTCTGACTAAACCTGGATTAAAGGAAAAACATATGATGAGTTAAAATTTCATAAGGTTTTTTAACACTCATATTTCTCTATGTATTTTATATGCATCCATCTATGCAGACATCCAACAAAATAAAAACCAGATGCTTGACAGCTACACTCTGGTAGCTTCTTTATGCTGTGGACTGCATTTTGCTGCTGTGGTTTAATCCTATAATAGGAGCCGTCTCTTCAAGGATGACGGCATCCCCATCCAAAGGCCACAGTGGGTCACCTAATGCTTTAAGGAGTATGAAAATATGTGACTCATATGCTAAGATTTTTAACTGCTGCATTAGACAGCGCTCTCCACTATTATCAAAACACTAAATAAATGAGGGAAAATATTTTTGAAAAGAAAGGTGCTCCATCAGCTCAGCAGAATCAACACAAAGCTCTTCTGGGCAGACACTT
Organism: Cichlasoma orientale; assembly: GCA_034780415.1. Classification (NCBI taxonomy): domain Eukaryota; kingdom Metazoa; phylum Chordata; class Actinopteri; order Cichliformes; family Cichlidae; genus Cichlasoma; species Cichlasoma orientale. The sequence goes on along the minus strand of JAVDPK010003072.1, from coordinate 293,097 downwards.
CATTTTTCCTTTATTCTGTCACCTTGCATGTATATAAACCAGCCAGCTTAAATCTTTCAATGGGCTTTTAAATTATTAATGCACATTAAATATAGATGACACATAGTGGTTGTGAGCTTGTGTCATCCTACAGGCATCAGCCAGTCACCATGGCACTTAAAACCTTTACTAACACCCAGGCTGCAGCTCGGCGCGGGCTCAGCTCGGGACTTTAATTTGCTGCTTCATAACTGAAAGTTTTAGTTTAAAGTAATTACTTGGTCACTTGAGGCCACACTGACCACTACTCAGCAAATTACCTACGCACACAATCGTAAACTACGGGCTCTTTTCATATTTTTTCATAGCAGTAATAGCAGGGCTGTTACTAATACATTAATGATGACTTTCTTCTATTAAAGTGTGACAATAATTCAGTTCAGTTCAGTTTGATTTATATAGCATGAAATCACAACAGTCACCTCAAAGCACTTCATACTGTTAGATAAAGACCACGAGTTTTGTTTGAAATACTTCACTGTGTGTTTGAGCTTGTCACTTGCAGGTATCAATAAAGGCAGGATTTTGGCTTAAAATTAAAAGGTGCTTTACTATGTTTCTTTTACTGTGACATTTGACCCTTATTTCATGCCACCACAACTCACAAGAAAGACCTCAGACACATATACCGTGAAGTAACCATCCCTTTATTGGTGTGAAACAGTCCTATCCAAGTCAAACGGGTTAAAAACAGTCAGTGCTCAAACAGACCAAAACCAGAGTTTCTCCACACCCTGCTTGCTCACGTGGGGTGGGATTTACAAAGTTGTACTGGGTGCAGAGGCTCATATCGCTGAGCCCAAGAAGTGAGAGGGGTTCCACAGAAAATGATAATAAAGACTTGACGTCACTCCAAACCACGTTCACTGCTTTCACTGAGACACTACAGCAGTACCAGAACTTTCTCTGAGAGGTAGGAAGGAACTAGAGGGTGGAGATGTGGAAATCTGTGAGTTAAAGGGTATGAAGTGTGTTTACTGACCTCACAAAGTGATTAGGGTAAAAATCTGGGGTGGGGGTGTCAGACCACATTGATGACAGAGAAAAAAAAAATCATATTACCTTCATTTTTTTTTTTTTTTTTTTTACTTTAAACAAATGCTTCGGATTGGTTTATGAGGAGGAGAGCGTGAGTGGGCCAGATGTGCTACCCCTCCTCCTGTGTTGGTTTACTCGTTTATTTGGTGCCTCCAAAGAAGAAACCAGTTGACCACGGAGTCAGTTAGCACGTTGTTCCTGCTGCTGTCCCTTCTGCAGCCTTCCTACTTGGCATTGGCTGAGGTGCTGAGCACCGTATGGACCGCTTGAGCAATGGCGTCGCGGTCTATGCCAAAGATTCGGAGCAGCTCGTGGGGCTTACCGCTCCGGGGCACCTGGGAGACCGCCAGGCGGTGGACGGTGAAGCCGGTCTCGTTCACCACCGCCGAGCACACTGCCTCACCCAGACCACCTGAGGAATCAGAATATAGAGCAGACCGGCCCATCGAATTAACGGGTAGTTCATCCAAATCACACACGCGCACAAATATTCAATATCAGGTTTCTAATCTGCTCGTCAGCCTTCCGTGTTTCTTTCACCCTTCTGTCATATTTAATCTATCTACACCTCCATGGGCGATTGAGCTCAGCAGAGATGTGATGTGTACTGACAGGACTGGCACCACCCTCCCTCCATTTTCTCACTCCTCCTTTGTCGCACTTTCACCCCCTTCAGGAATGAGCTCTGAAGCCTGAGAATAGTCAGGTGTACACTGACAGGTGCAATTATTCCTGTACTGGCCATTAAGAGGTGCTTGAAGGAAAAAGTCACCAGACTTTGTTAAGCTAAAAACTTATAACTTATCTGAATCTTAAAGTGTGCGTAACAAAAGAGGTGCTAAAATTTTTCATTCTTTGTGCTCTGTCATGGACAGAAGTCCTCTCAAAGAATGGAAAAAGCAGCTAAATGTAGGACCACAGGAACACACACACTGGCTAAGAGGAGACAAAGCGAAATTTGGAAGCTTGTTTTTTGTAATCCTGGTACTGTATGTAGGTCAGTGAGAGCCCAAAGGCCGGATATGAAATTAAGAAATCCTGACAGGCTCTTCCACTTCATCCTCTGTCCTCCCTCCCCCCACAAACATTTTTTTAATATCTGTTTTACCTTTGTACACCCCTCTCTTTACAGTCACAACCTGCACCTTAGTTCTCTGCGATGCACTGCACCCCATGCTTCTGTCCTCTTCCCTTCCTCAGGCCCTTCCTCTGCCTCCGCTCCAGAGCTGCACACGGACTTTTGTCCTTTGCTGCTCAGGGCTTTTTTATTCATGAGCTGATACACAAGCAGCACAGACACGCAAGCAGCTGCATAACAATCCCTCTCATGCCTGTTAGTTGAAGCTCTCCTGCTACTGCCAAACAAATGTGACTTTAACTGAACAGCAAAATAAAGGGTGAAATAAAAACTCTGCATATTTATGCACATTTTAACATTGTAGATACAATATTTTTATGACTGCACCATGCAAAATAATTTGACTTTAAATGCTCTTTTAAATTTCCAAAAAAACATTTATTTTTTAATTTTAATGCAGAAGTGATCAGAGATAAAGGAGAAATATACAACTTCATGGATTAAGTTGTGTGTGTGTGTTTTCTTTTTAATTATTTGGCTTTTAGCCTTTAGTTACAGGATAACACACACACACACACACACAGGTTCTGCTGTCTAGTCGAGCCCAGATCTTCCTCTCACAAACCACTTCCTTCTGCTCTTCCAGAGGGAAATAGAGGCATTCCCAAGCCAGCTAACGGTGTAATCTCTCCAGCATATCCTGGGCCTGCCCTGGAGTCTCCTCCCAATAGGACATGCCTAGAACACATCACCTAGGAGATGCCCAGGAGGCATCCAGTAAACCTGAACCACCTCAACTGGCTCCTTTCGTTCTGATCCCCAGTTGCCCCCCCCCCCCATTTTTTTATTAATTAATTAATTAATTAATCTCTTGCTGCATTAAAAAAATAGAGTGAACCAGTGGTTGAGACAACAAATCCATCAGGATTTTGGAAAACTGCTGCAGCTTTTACTGCGGTCCTAAAAAGAACCCACTGTGACACGAGTCTCACAGTTTCACATGTTCAGGAAATCTTCTTGATTAAGTTTTTGATTAAAAAGATTTTTGAAATTCTGAATAAAGTTTCCTCCAGAGAGAAATGGGTTGAGTAAGCAGTTCTTAGCATTGCTTTCCTAAACAGAGAAATTGCTCCCTGCTGGCCAGTAGACAGAATGCATGTCCGTGGCACTTTCCTTCGATTTTCTACACAGAGCTTTTGTCTATCTTTTATATCCAGTATATGTTAATGCTGTGCAGACTCCTCACCTTCGTAGTAGTGGTCCTCCACTGTGATGATGCGTCCTCTGGTGGCCCTGGCGTTGTCGATGATGGTCTTGGAGTCCAGGGGTTTGATGGTGAATGGATCGATCACACGAATGTTAATTCTCTCTAAGAGGCACAAGAGGAAAGTGAATTATCTCTAAAAATCTAATTAGAAAAGGAAGCCATGAAGCAAAATGAGTTCTTCATACCTTTCTTCAGCATTTCAGCAGCACTCAGAGCCTCGTGGAGGGTCACTCCTGCTCCAACCACAGTCACATAGTCATCATTGGTTTTATACACAACCTGAGTGTGTGGAGAAGCTATAAATTTATCTTTGTTTGTGCGCACTCCAGAAGAAAATGTGCAGAGTCTAGTCAGGTTAGTCATTTGTAACAAGGGATTTAAAAAGCAGCAAAATGTCTGAACAGTAAGCATATTTTATTTAGAGCTTACGGCGACATTATGATTAAAGCGCAGCTACAAACCTTAGCCTGTCCAACATGGAAGTCCTCGTTGCAGTTGTAAATGATGTTGTTCTCTGGGCGGCTTGTTCGGATGAAACACAAATTCTGAAACAAATCAGAAACCATCCACATGGATCTCTTCTTTTAACATATATAATCTTAAGGACTTAATATTTTTTCCCCATTTCTTATTAAAGATCATTCTGAGCACCTTTGTATTGGCGGCAAGCTCCACAGCTTTCTCAGTGGAAACACCGTCACTTGGGTAGAAGATGGTTGCTTTAGGAATGGCTCTGAACATGGCCAGATCCTCCAGACCCATCTGAGAGGGACCATCCTCGCCTAAATACACACACACATATACACACAGCACCAAACAAACCAATGAGCCCAAGTGTGATTCACATGTTTTCTTTAAGTTGGAAAATAAATTCTGCAATACTGGCATGCGTTCGATCTGCAAAGGTGGACGTGCAGAGTACCTGAAGAGGTGGAGGAGAAGAAGAAAGGGAAGGGGGAGGAAGAGGTGAGAGGGATTCAGGCCGCTCTGTCATCACCTCCGTGACACAGAGACAGAGGGAGGGAGGACGGGAGGAGTGCTGATACCAGGAGCGAATGTGAACAATGTAATAACACAGAGGAAGATGGGAACAAAAGCTCAGCATTTATGGGAATTAAAACCAATAAAAAAAAATCAGAAGTTGGGTGTGAAATGATAATAAGCACACAAAAGAAAGGATGGCAACTGACCGATGGAGACGCCACAGTGGGAACCACATAGGTTGATGTTACTCTCAGAGATGGCGGCCATGCGGAGCTGGTCATAGGCTCGGGTAAAGAAGGTGGCGAAGGTGCTGGCAAACACCACGTTGCGGTCTCGTACAGCACAACCAATCGCCACGCTCACCTGCAGGAAGAGAAGAGAGAGGTTAAGAAAGGAATGCAGTTCATCATTTATTAGATTTAACTTTGTAATTAGTGTAAGTATAGCAGAGCCTCACAGAGCTGTTAGAATAGATGCAGCATAGGTCACTTTGATGAAGGTGCCATCAAGGCAGCACATCAAAAACATCTAGTAAGTAAACTGTGCCGCGATGGAAGATAACAGATAAGTGGGAAAACCTTATACTAAACACTCTGAGCACATGTATATGTTTGCTTGTTTGCTATGTCTTCTCATACTTCTTCACACTTTAGGCTCTCCTACGTAACTCTCTCCAGCTCTCTAGCTGCAGAGTAAACCATCCATCCATTTCTTACCATGTTCTGCTCTGCGATGTAGCACTCCACATAACGGTTGGGGTGTTCATTTTTAAAGAGCTCAGAGAAGGTGGAGTTCTTGGTGTCTCCATCCAGAACCACCAGATGCTCATTGTAACGGCCCAGCTTGGCCAGAGCCGTGCCGTATGCCTTCCTTGTAGCAATCTGGTCACACAGGGAGAAACAGACACCGAATCAATAAACTACGGGACGCACACAGATTATTTTCTCTTGTATAATAGATATCCCAGCTTGGCTCAAGTTTTTATTTAAAAAAACAGCACCAAGATTCGATTTACTTCTTTAGTCTAATGTTATAAACAAGTAAAAATTGCTTTTAAAGACTAGTGGGGATGTAGCGTCTGCTACCACTGATCCTACCTTATCTCCAGGTTTGTAGCTGGGTGCACTCGGCATGCGGATGTTGCGGAGGCTAACGGGTGATGTGTCCTCAGTGGGGGGAACCGGATAGAGGCGCTTGTTGCAACTGATGATGCGGTTCTGCAGCTCCTTGATCACGCTGTCTGCCATGTCTTTGGGCAGGGGTTTACCATGCCAGCCCAATTTATCCTCAGCCGCTGAAAGACACACATACACCTGAGTATCTGCTGGAAATGTGACTTTACACAAGATCTGCTCAAAATAATAAAACGAATTACGGTACCCACCTGCCTCCTTTTCCCTGTGGTCTACATCTAATCTGTTTCCGCATAGACCTGCTGTTACATTCACTATGAATGACACATTCTTGCTGTGAGGCAAGTGTGCCAACCACTGCACCCACCATAGTGCCTACTCTACAGGGGGTGACCTCCCTATGAAAATAACAACGGGCAGCCTAGAAACAATAGTTATCGAAATTGCTGTATTTAGATAGATTATCATAAAACATGAAAGCATTTTCATCATTTTTAAATAAATTAATAAACAATGGAATAAAAATTACATGAAAATTTTGGCTGATGGCAATTATAGTAATTAATTGAGGTGGTAATCTGCTGTGGGAGACTGTGGCACCTCTCTTTCTAAAGGTCAAAGTCATCAAAATTATCAGAATAAAAATGATTAATTTTTCAATAACTTTTGTTATAAACGTGCTCCATCCAGCTGATGGGAAAAGGCATGGCTGCAGCAGAATGAGACAAACAGAAACATCAACTGTTTATGCTGTCAGAGCTGCTCCATCTGTCAGGCAGGTGTCTGCATTTAATGCCCATGCATACTTTACAGTGGAAGTTGGTGTGTGAAATTAAAACATAAGTCGCAATCCTGGAGGGTTCCTTCTGTGATGGCCTGTGTCGAAGTCTTTCAAGAAGCAAGTCTCGCAACTCGAATGCCATCTTAAATAACTTCCAGGCAGTTATTTCGAAGAAATATTTAAATTAATTTAAATTCCAGTGTAAGCTGCAACTTAAAAAAACAAAAACAAAAAACGCATGTATAGAATCGATTAGCAGCAGCTTGAAAGGTTGACTTTGCCCTTTATCCTCTAAACTAAATTCCTCCTGACGTAAAGGAATCCCCTCCACAATTCTGCAAGTCCATAAGGTGTCACACTCATAACAATGTTCCGCATCAGCGGGTCACAACAGGCTGTTTCAGATGTCAGAGGTTAATTTCTAGAAGCCACAGGTTTACAACAACACTGAAGATTCCTGGTCCAGGCTTCTGTAAACAAAGACGCTCTTATGCACACATACGCACGCTCTTATAACAACTGCCTCATTCTCTCTAACACACACATGTGGCTGCACACACTCTGACTTATGCTTATCACAGCACATGTACAATGGGCTGTTGTAGGGAGTGTATCCTACACATTCTGAGGGATTATTGAGCTGCAGCAGCTAAAGCACTGAAGCGCTGCCTGGATTATGATGACTTTGCACTGACAGTGGGTGCTTGGGGCAGTTCAGAAAACTTCAGACAGAATTTTTATTCCCAGTCGGTTGCCACCTTTCACCCAGTCTTTTACCTAGTTACTGTTTTAAAAACACCAAAAAATTTTACTTAACCGCTCATATCATCCGCATCCTTTTAGGAATGATTAAACAACCTTTATTTAAAGGAAGAGCAGATTGGTAGATTGGAGCTGCAATTCTTCTCGTTACAGTACAAAACCACACTGATATTGGAGCTTAGCTACTGTGAACCACTGTCTGAATAGTTACTCTACCTGGGATGCCCTTGCCCTTAATGGTCTTGGCGATTATGGCCAGTGGCTGGTGGCGCGGATGACTCAGCGCCTTACACAGCTCCTCCACACTGTGGCCATCCACTATGATGGCATGCCAACTGGGAAAACAAACAAAGTCAAACTTTAAATGCAGTTCTCATATATCATCACTCACTCTCTCTCTCAATATGCTTGTGCTTATCTATGGTCAAGTTAAAATATAAAAAAAGTTATTTAGTTGATTAAAATAAATGTAATTAAAGCATCAAACCTTACATATTAATGCAGGAACAAGTGACTCTTTGGCACTTTGTTTTATAAATAAACAATTATGGAAACTGTGTTTGATTAACTGTTCTTGGATCGACTGCTCAAGCAGTTAGTGAAGCACTAAATACCCATTCAAATACTTGCTCCACTCCCCCTGCTCACCCAAAGGACTCGCAGCGCCGCTGGTATTTCTCCACATGGTGCTGCAGGGGAGTTGGATCACTCTGACCCAGGCGGTTGATGTCCAAGATGGCCACCAAGTTATCTAGCTGGTAGTACGAGGCGAAGGCCATTGCCTCCCACACTGAGCCCTCTGACAGCTCTCCATCACCCAACAGGCAGAACACCCGATAACTACAAACAGAGAGGGGAAAGAGGAAGGAGTAATTTTCCATATCAGCTCCATCTTGCCACATCCTCCCATCCTCTGCTTCTCCCTATAGGGCTTGATGTGACAGCTGACCATGACACCTAAACACACAGACAGACACACAAACACAGACCCGCACCCATCCCCACCATGCTCTGATCATCCTCAGTAGCTGCTCCTGTGGCATAACAGCTCTTGACAGCTTTCCAGTCAAATAGACACATTCTCATTAAAACTGGAAGATAGGCTGAGACACGCCGAATTACACCACGCATTCCAACTCCGAGCGGAGAACCCCCCCCACAAAAACACACACACGCAGAAAGAAAGGAGGAAGAGAGGAATTCCACAGAGGTGGAAATTGAGAGAAGGAAGAAAAGAGGTGGGAAAGAACAACAGAGAAACCTGTTAAACTGATAGCATAGCTCATCATTTCAGCAGCACTTGAAATGAGTGAGAGTTAAGATAATATAAAAGCAGGAGCTTTATTTTCAAAAAGCAATTTGTTAACCTTGACGAAATGTTGAACTTTATAAAAGGGCACCGAACCAAACAGATGAATAACAGAGGTCGGCTTCTGTGACGTGTTTTTATTGCCTGAGCAGTCTGAATATCCTTCTTTGAAACAGAAACTTTCAGGTTGTAATCAAGGTTTGCTTTCTAACTTACATTATTTTTGTGAGTGAAGAGATGGATTCTTATCAATTACACAATATCAGGGAAGCCTCTGATCATTTCCAAACTAATGCTGCAGCATCACAATGACCCCAAACATACAGGCAGATAAAAAAATAAAAATCTCAGTGACAAGAAGAGCCAGGCGTCCTGCAACAGATGTCAAAAATGTAAAACTCAGTGATAAAAGCTCCAGTTGGTGATCATTTAAACACACATAGGTGCTCGTGTTCGCTGCAGTATTAAAGGCATATAAGAAAACTACAGCAGACACCCCCCTCGAGAAGGTGTGTGTGTGTGTGTGTGTGCGCATTACACCTTCTTTCAGTGTTTGTGAGGTGAGAGTAACAGATTAAGACAAGGTGATGTCTCTCCTTGCAAACAGCCCCAACCCACACACTTTCTCCCCTTGTGTCACCCACACTGTTACATCCTGCCAATACAAGATCAACGAAGAAGAAACTTCCAGTCACTAAACTCTGTGGTAAGTGGCATTATCTTCAAACTTTAAACAAGCTTGAGTAGGAACTCTGTATGCGTCTGATTTATTAGAGACATAAGAGTATTGTGCCAGATTCAAAGCGGCGTGGCTGGATGAGCGCTCTGTTATTCGGTCTCGTCTCAATATTGCCTGTGAGCGTATTGGACGGGTTCATCCGTGTATCATATTCTAGTAATCTGCAACCTCAGAGGAGCTGAAGGCTCTGTTTGAGTGGCTGCTTGTCGGAGAGCTCGCTGCTCCACTGCTTAGATGATTCTGATCCTGCAGCTTATTGTGCGAGAGTATCCACAAGTGGGTTTGATACAGTTGCTTTTCAACAGTTCTGGGCTCAGATTGTGTTATGAAACGAGCGATGCAGCCTACAGCGCTTAACGAGGGAAGTGTTGCAGTTTGTTAGCTTGACATACCGCTCTAGACGCATACAGTAAGCCCGTGTGCTTGCAAACATGCATGGTGCATATTTGCTGAATGCACATTTGAACATAGGTGGATGCAACAATGGTACAGTGTGAGACGCCATCATTTTTTTAAGAGAAGATGAGGGAAATGGGTGAGGCAGAGAGATGAGGGAGAACCGTGCTTTTGCGTGTGTGATTATTAGAGCAGAAACAATTGAGTGCACACAGAATGCAGAGAGAGCGAGAGCGGTATGAAAGACAGCCAACACCGACTGCAAGTGCAGCGTTTCCTGCAAAAAAACAAAAAACAAATCTGCCTTTCAAACATTCTCATTCTGTTCAGTTCACAATGAAAGGCGCCCAAAAAAAAAAAAAAATCATCCTGAAAGTCAGGTTTCAGCTCGGATGCTTAAAAACATGTGAATAAATCATGACTATTTTTGAAAACGGGAATCCAGCGCGTTACAGGCTGCACGGCTCCAAATGTCTATTGTCAGACAGAAACGCACGTGGTTGTTTCCAGACTACGCAAGAACAAAGGGGACAAACACGGAGTGAGTTAAATCAGCTAAAATTCAGCTGAGTGGCAGCAGCTGCATCGCATGCCTGTTAAAATACAGAGATGAAACTACATTTGAAACAACATGAGCAGCAATCTTAAAAGAAGCAAAACATAAAATTGCATTGATATGCATTTAATTCTGAGCTCACTATCACTGACATCATTCGCTATCATTAATCCTGATCTGAAGGTAAAACATGAAATGAAGGTCGGCTCTCCCGGCTCTAAGTGGCTGCCTAAATGTCAGCACAGACCGGGCCTGTCAGGGAGGGTTTTATTCCAAAGCTCCAGGCAGAAATGTCACATGTCTGCGGAGTTCGCTCCAGCGTACATTATGTCATGCATAATTTCATACGGTCCATCTTAATGTGTGCACATGCACACTGGGATGCGGCGCTTCTGCAGAAATGTGCATGTTTAGTTTTCCAAAAGAAAATATTGTGTTTATATATGTGAGTGTGATTTTGTTTATGTTACCTGGCCTTGTCAAAGTATTTTCCAGTGTAAGCCATTCCACAGGCAGCTCCCAGCCCCTGACCCAGAGCTCCAGTGGCCACATCCACAAACTGCTGCTTCTGCATGCACACACATAACAACGTGCACGTTACTCACTCCGGCTCAAGATGATCAACAGAAGATGGATTGTTTTTAATGTCTAAATGGATCATAAAACCAGCAGCAGTGATCCTGTTGGAACAACAAATATGGTCTGAATCTTGCAGTGCGTCAGTTTCTGGGTTTATGTAGACAAAGTGTCACTGATGTTTGCAGCAGACGACAGAGCATCTCTGTCACACAGGCACAGCTTTGTCACTGTGGTCCTGCCTGCAGACGGTTTTCTGTTATCTGCGAAAGTGTGTTCACGTCTCTGTGTGCAGCAGGAATACTATAATGCTCTTATTCACAAACAGTTTGGCAGAAACTATGCGGTACTTAACAGAAAAGTCTGAAGACATCTGTGGAGATTTTTCTTTACTTTTTGATATCTCACTGCGTCTGTGCGTGTGTTTATAGTGCGGTGTGAGACATATCGGCTTCAGTTTGAAAACCTGACAAATATTTCTGTCTCAGCTTCAAAGAAATCATGAAAGGAAACCCTCTGCGTTAAAGTTTAAAAAAAATATATACAGACACACAGAAAGTGTTTTAATATATTCCTGATTCATATATATGGCTTTCAAAGCCTTAAACCTCTTGCAGGTTTGAACGTCACCTCACCGGCACAGGGTGTCCCTCCAGGATGGAGTCGACCTTGCGGAGGTTGAGAAGCTCATTCTCCTTCAGGTAACCCGTCTCTGCCCACACAGCATACAGCACCGGGGCTGCATGACCCTGAGGAGGCAGAGATCAGTGTTTAGGCCTTAAGTGTACTTAGTGAGTTGCAGTCAGCTTCGTGTTAGCACGCAGAACAGATGACCTGATCTGCTCCTGCAGTGCGCTCCTCGTATTTACCTGCTGCTTGCTTAGCACATGTTTGTCTGCTTACTCTAAAATTGTGAGCAAAGTTTGAAGCTTGTTTTCAGAGCTCATTTATCAGAACACTGAACAGAGGGAACTCGATTAACTGCACAGCAATTTTAATTTAGGGGTATTGCAATAAATGTGGTAGAACCTTTTATAAATGAGTTATTTAGACGTACGCATAACAAAAAAAGATACGAATGCACTCAAGCGCATGTATATTAATTGATTCTTTTCCACATTCTTGTGTGTTTATGCTTTCGAATAACATCTGCCACCCTTGGATATGGATATGTGTGCATGTTACCTTAGAGAGGACAAATCGGTCATTGTTGGCGTTACGTGGGTCTTCAGGTCGGTATTTCATGGAATGAAAGAACAGCACAGACATGATCTCTGCCACGCTGCAACATGATGTGGGGTGACTGCAACAAAATAATGCGACAAAAATAAAGAGACAAAATGACCATTAGAAAGTGAGTTTGACTGCCTGGCTGATCCTGCCAGTGTTCATCTAGTAGGTTAATTCATGCCAGACCATCAGCACTCAGGAGTTATGTAAGGCAGCCATCACACCATCTCCATCAGGGTCAGACGACAATAAGCTCATATACAGTAGCTCTCTTTTAAACAGCTCGTTCAGTCCTTCATGCACGCACACCTGCACATACAGTACAATCCCTCATTCAGTGTGTAACTCCCAAACTGTTAAAAATCAAGAGTATTTAATAAGTCAGGAGCTTTTCATTTCTTGCATGTTATTCTCAGAAACTTCATTTTCCAAGCAACATGCCAAAAATACCTCATTCAGGCCTGCTTCATGAAGCCATTTGTTTAAATGCCCTGAAATGAAAAATCTGATGAGATAATAATGGGAAAGAAAAGCAGAACAAGAGAAAGTGTGTGATTGGTGCAGCACACAAGTATGAAAATGATATTGGTCTGTATGTGGTCGATGTCTGGAAGCTAAAACAGGAATTGAAATGATAAATTTATTTTCATGGCTTGGAAGTATGATCCTCCTTTGTGGGGGCTTGTTTGTTCTTCCTGTGACTACATGGGATCACTCTGCCTTAAATGGTGATTATAAACTAGTGTAAATGCAATAGTGTGCAGTTGTTTTTGTGTGTGTGTTGACCCTGTGATGGACTGGGGACCTGTCCAGGGTGTACCCCACCTCTTGGTCTATGCCGGGCGGGATAGGGTCCAGCTTCCCCAAAGTTGGAAAAACAGTTACCAAAATGGATGGATGTGGAAGTAGCTACACTACAATTCAAGGCAAATTATTATTAGGTATGTGCACTGATCCAGAAAAAGATAATTTATCTGGATAGATCTCAGTCACCAATAACAAAAGGCTGCTGAAAATAAAATGACCGGAAGTGCAAAGAGAAGCAAATTTTCGTGGAATACAGTCGTATATAGCAGAGAAATTAAAAGCATGCTCAAACGCTTCTAGTATGCAGCCTTTGGAAAGCATTCAACTTTAAATATTCAGCTAAAAAAGTTTCGCAGTTTTATATTTACTAATTGGTTTTCCGGGTCATTTTATTTTGTATCGATCAGTGCGGCTTTTAATTAGAAACTGCACATCGGACGTTGTTAGTCGCGTTTCCCTCTTGCTACTTGACCGTCTGCACCGAGGCACGCAAGCCCTGCAGGCGCGTGTTTGTGCACTGAGCGGTTCTAATCGGCTGCAGCCGCACAACGCGTCGACCCATGAGCCGTAGCAGCGGCTAGATAATGCGTGTGTGTGCGCCTCTATTACATAAGTGATCCACTACACAAGGAGTTAAGAGAGAGCGGAACGCTAGTGCACCTGCATGAATTTATGACAGAACCTCCCGATCCAATCCACACGGAAAAAAGGTTTTATTATTTTTGAAGGGGCGGTTGTGCGGGACAGGACATATAATCCAGATCATTAAAACAATATTTTCTTTCAGGATGTCGCACATAGCAAAGATTAAATACATGAACTTTAATCCTTTTTGTCTGTCCTTTCTGGTGCGTTGGTGCGTAAATTGCGCACAAACGTGGGTACAAAACTATCTCTACGCACAGATAAACAATTGAAATGTTTTAAAAAACATTCGGGGACGCCATGCATAGACCCACAGAGCCAGATTTTCATATTCAGCATCTGCGATATTATAAATGTATCCACAGTAGGACTATTTCACATCTTAAAACTGACGTTACTGTGCGTTCCGGACAGTTCATCTGGAATTACTCATGATTTGATTTCCTAAAGCAGTTCCATTTAAATTAAATCAATTATACATCGCCATTTAAAAAGGACAAAATCACGTTTTCTGCTGTTATGTCTCAAGCTCTTACCCGCTTCCCGCTGCAGTTGTCGCCTTGATGGAGTTGATCCGGAGTCGGGTGGCGATGTTCCTGAGCGCCTGCACCGTCTGCTGGTCCGGTTTATGGTAGTCCTCCATCTGGCCGATGAACCGGAGAGAAGCACACTCACGCACACGCAAGCCGGTAAAACAGAGTTAAAGGAGTTAAAAGTTTCCCCGGTTTGTTGTCTTGAGAATAAAAGCGAAAAGAGTGCAGCGGACGACGGCAGGGGTTAAAGAGAGATAACGCTGGTTAACGCCAGAGAGAGAGAGAGAGAGAGAGAGGGGAGGGAGGGGGCGTGTTTGTAAGCGAAGCCTATGAATATGGCTAATCAAGGGCTGAAAGAAGTCTGCAGTTAGTCCAAACTGTCGCATGAACCAACACTAGGAAAGCTTTGGATCGAGACCAAGGCCACACGCGCTGCTGCACGCCCACAGCAGGCAGGCTGTGGTCAGGGACGCTCAGGGTCAGCGCGTCTGCCAAATGGATTTAATGACATTTTCGAGGGAACTTCAGGCACAGAGCGCGACTCTGGAAATGAAAGCAAAGCGTGCAAAACGTGTGACCAGGTTAAGATGAAATATAAAATGCCACAAAATTTCAATATAATTAAGACAAACCGAAACCAATTTATAGTGACACATTTTTTTCCCATCGTCATTTTGAACGTCAGGGAAGTTTTCTTATATTTTGCAGCCGCACTGAAAAGACTTCCATCATCTCATGCATCTATACAGGCTACAAAATGCGCGTACACCGGTCTATAAATAGGCTCTCACTTTATACTAATGGACTTTCCTTGTAGCTGCAGGATGTGGCGACATGGCTGTGAAAATCCAAATTTTTATAAGTCTTCTGCAATACTACCACTATACCCATACATTTAATGCACTCGGCGTTTGAACAAGTATGTGAGGCACTGAAATTCAGGCGTATGCCGTGAAATCATACTGGTAACAGTAAGGGCGCAGCTATATACTTTCTGAGGTGTATGCAGACACATTTTTAAGCCCCCCCCCCCAAACCAACGCACGCACACGCACACACGCAC